>CM059266.1:4678985-4701812 GCA_030347295.1 Setipinna tenuifilis
TACTGGCTGATAAAGATTTGTTCCCTTTTATGGTGGCTTAAATCAAACCATTGAATTCCCGCCAACAGATTTGCCTGATAAGACGGGAGAGAGTGGCTTAATTACCATTTAGTCTGTTCTTGTGGAAGGTACAGGCTGTGCAAATCTTGCTTATTTTCTAGAAAGGTAAAAACCAATTTGTTTGAGGTGTAGCCCATTTGTACATTTGTCACCCATGAAGATACACCCACCTAGAGATCTCTATCTCTATCTGATCACCATTCGTGTACCCTGAGGGGCAACGAGTCGGCCCGAGTCGGTCTAGAGTTACAGAAAAATGGCTTAAATGTCAGGGTGTCGCTATCTTGCGTACTGCAGCAGCCTATTCTTTCTGTAGGCTAATATCCGCCACCCATTTGATGCCTCTAAACGCATCTTTGCCTACCTTTTCTTCGCACGCACCTACCCCACCCATTCTGCAGAGGATGGCGGAGACACCAGCCAAGATAAATTGTGGTTAATTCTTTGGAGCGAAGGGATTAGATTCAGTGTAGTTTTCGTCTGCGTGGGTGGTAATGAAGTACAATAATGATGTTGACAGTGTGACAGATCAGTTTGCAGTGTGGATTTTCTTTGCCAACTGGGTGCAAATTAAGTTTGATAAGAAAGTTTTCAAAGAAAAACTGACTTTCTTTCTTTGGATGTCTACCAGCTTTTCAGCCACATGTAGCTTTTTTGTGCTTTAACATCTGCTGCAAATACACAAAATCATAACCTCCCACTCAGCTCCCAAGAAAACCACCCAAAGCAGAAGTGTGATACTCCAAGTAAATGTTTTAGATACATAAGCAGAAGCAGGTAGTCATGCAGCTTTTATTTCAGTGTTTTAGGCACAGTCAACGTCAGCTTTATTGTCAAAAGCCATATGTACAGGTTGCACACACAGACTTTGAAATTGCAGAGCTCCCTAGGCCCACAGTGAACATTAAACGTCTTATAAACCAATGACAATAAAACATGATGAAAACATTACAATATAAACATAGCAAAAAGTACAATAAGGCTTGTATAATACAAATCAGATTATATTTTATAGAGCTGTATGTGTATATGTATACAATATGATTATATTGTATAGAGTTGTATATGTTATATTATTAATATATACAAGTTTTGAGTTAGACAAAAATGTCACTTGAATGTTTTTCATAAGAGTGAAGTAACATTTCTCATTCCTATCCAACTGTATATACTTTAAGATTTCCATGCATCTTGCAAAAACAGAACACTTGACGAGTTGTGCAGTGAAAAAAGTGAAATGTCCTGAAAAATATTTTGTCCTAGAGAATTATTTTTCATCAGCTGCAAATGAACATCTTGGAAATCAGGAGAGGATGTTTTGGATTATAAGAAGGCTCAGACAGTAGAGACGGTTGTGGATGAGAGGTTTTTGAACAGACTACAGTTATTTTATAGTTATGTTCTCAACATGCCCAGTAAGGAAATCAAATATCAATGTAGTGAATTAAGGGGGATGTCAATGTAATAAATTAAAGGAAAGTCTATTCCCTTTGTCCTTGTCGAACACAATAACCCAGTGGTTTAATTACTGTTGGAGACATTAATGTTAACAGTGCTAGGTCAATAGAGGATAAATCAATGATTCAGCTTAAATGTTCTGCATCCATTCCTATACAGCACTACTTCAACTCTATAAAAACGTTTAATAACAGCCTCTCATTGTGAGTGGGGGAAGATAATGAACTGCGGCTTTGTATATGGCTACATGCATTGATCAAAGAGAATGAGGGAGCCATTTTGTTCTTGTACCCAACGAAATCTGCTATTGCAATGAAGAACAGCTCTCAAAAAGCTCTCAAAAAGAAATAATAAATTATAAACGTAGGGTTGTTGCAGGAAGTGCACCAGGAGGTCAGGTTGCTCTCGTGTCTTTCACAAGACCGGGAGCGAAGTGCACGCGCAGGTCAGGTTCAGACGTTCTTCTGGACACAAAAGGGGTCATTAGGCAGACATCATCGCTGGGGTCACCCGGAGACCAGCCTTTAAATGAGCAGCTTGTTGCCTAGTGACCCCCGATGCCACTCTGACATCATGCCAGGCCTCCTGGCGCTTTTCTCCGCACTCTGAAGAGGGGTCAGAGGTCGGGGGCAGGAGAGGGGGGAGGGGGGGGGGGGGGGGAGGCTCAGTGTGTCATAACATGGAGATATCCAGCTGAGGATCCAAGCTGTTCGTCCCACTCTCCATTTTTTTTCTTCTTACTCTCTTTCTTTCTCTCTGTCTCTTTCTCTCTCTCTTTCTCTCTGTTCTTGCCCACAACAGCATGAGTGGCACTCTAATTCTCTTACCCTTTCACACACTCTCTCAGACACACACACACACACACTTCTTACACACCCTCTCTCTCACACACACACACACACACACCCTCACATACACACACACACACGTCTTACACACCCTCTCTATCTGTCTCTCTCTCACTCTCTCTCTCTCTCTCTCTCTCCCTCTCTCTCTCTCTCCCTCTCTCTCCCTCTCTCTCTCTCTCTCTCTCTCCCTCTCTCAAATGCACATTACACACACGCACACTCACACACACTTCTTACACACCCTCACTATCTCTCTCTCTCCCTCTTTCTCTGTCTCTCTCTCTCTCCCTCTCTCAAATGCACATTACACACACGCACACTCGCACAAAAGGGGCCGTCATCCCTCCTGTACTTTGAGAAGCTGAGAACAAGAGTTCAGTCAGGCCCCCTGCTCTCCTCCAGTCCGGCCCATACACACAGCCTCACCCCTGCTGAGATCACACTGCCCTCCTCCTTCTGTTCATTTTTTTTTCATTCTTTCATTCCTCATCTTTCTTTCTTTTTCTGTCTGTTTCGCTCTTTCACTCAGTAGTGTGCGCTGCCCTGCATCCCTCTGTTGTGATGGTTGTACCCCAGTATGATTGTATCCCACAGACATGGGCAGTGCAGCGCTGCCGCTTTAAGATGTCCGCTGCCCCATAAGCCCGCTCCAATGCTGTTGGTGTGACGCCACCGAACTCATGCTGTTTCCATCCTTTTTCGCTCTCTGCCTCTCTCTTCTCCCTCTCCGCATATCCCTTCTTTCCAGTGTCACTCTGATCTGTCATGGGGGGCTTCCATGCGCCCCCCCCCCCCCCAAAAAAACAAATTCTGAACAAATTCACATATTACGGGAGTGTGATCATGTAAGTTCCGCTGACGGTAAGACAAGAAGAGCGGTTTCCTGGGAATCGGTAGGTGGGGCAGAGAGATCGCCAGTGGCTAACTTCAGTTAGCTTGCTTAGCTGTTTTTTTACCGATGAATTTGCACTGCCTTCCAGGCACAGGAGGAGTATTACAAAGACCAGCGCAGTGCCCAAAAATTGATTTATTCAAAATTGATCACATTGGTTAACAAATTTGTGAACAGCCACTAGAGTTTTTTTTTTTAAAAGCTGTGGGAGGAGCCAGTAGTTCTACCCACAAATCACTGCTCCCTGCATGAAGTGTCATGATTGCTGTTGCTTACTTCTGTGAGTGTGCGCATGTTTCCTTTGGTCAGTGCAGAGCCGGCGTGTAGCCATGACCAATAGAAATGGTTTGTACAGCTTTAAGACGGTGAAGGCGAGGGCCAGGGTCTCCTAGCCTGCTGTATTTGCATCATCCACAGAGTGCTAGTCTCTCCTAGCTTCGGATATTTGTATTTTAACTTATCGTCGCGCACATAACGTCTTTTTTGCGTCCGACAACCTTCTACGACGAGGAAAGCGGCCCGATTTTTAAGAATGTTGTGCCTCTGCCGTCAAACTGAAGGGTGGGAAAAGGGGAAAAAGTGTGCCTCCCCCGGCATATTAGCCCGGCGTCCCCCCTCACGGCCTTGTCTTGCATCTCTCTGGGGGACGTCTGGCTTCCTCCAGGACGTCCCTATTCATCACCTGCTCTGAATGGCCGGCAGGCCCGCCACTCGCTGTCAGGCCCAGGTAGGGTGCCACCAGCAGCATTGTGGGGGGATTAGCATCAAAGTGGCAGAGGAGCGGGCCCTGCCGAGCGGGCCAGGCGGGTGGGGATTGGGGGGTGTGGGGGTGGGGGTGGGGGGACCAACCGGTGGAGGTCAGCGTACCATGCCTGCAAAGAGGGGGCGACTCGGGGGGCAGGATCGGGGAGAGGGAACCCTGGGAAAATGGCTGTGGCTCGATCTCATCAAGCAGCGCTGAGAGGGAGCGCAGCACAGCACAGCAGGCAGAAAGACAGCGGGAGAGGAGAGAGGAACTCTTTACTCTTTTCGCCTTTTGTTTGTCCTCCTTCTCAGTGTGTTTCTTATACTCTTTTGCTGTTCTTGCTTTTTTTTCCTCTTGTATACAGCCGCTTATGCGAATTACAGTTTTTGATCGGTGGTAGATCGGTAGCGGTTTATTTCCTTTTTTCTTCTTTTTTGGTTGATTAGCTAAGTTCGCATTGTTCAAATTTCACTTTTAAACATAAGAATTGCAAAAATAGAAAAGTATGGTCATTTTTGATGGGTATTTTTTGAGTACGCAAAGGTACTGTAAATTCTCTTGTAATAACGTTTTATGTAAGTAATTGTAATGCAGTAGTAGTAGTAGTAGTAGTAGTAGTAGTAGGAAGTGTCTGTACTTCTAAATGGTTTGGAAACTTTTACAATTCAGGTGTAAAACCTAATTGACATATTTCGTTCGTTGATACTTAGTACTTTATATCAATTGCCACTGTGATTAACGTTACGTTCTCAATGGTGTCCAGTGGTGCAACATGTAATAACAGACATGTCCCATTATAACTTCAATTGTTTCCGAAAAGCAGGGGGAGGGATGTACGGTGAGCCTTTCTTTGCCGGCCTAGTCAATCCTGGTCTTTCACTTGGGACCAGCAGCAGCAGCAAGAGGGTCGCTGCTATCGAGTGCGAGAGGCGTACAGTCGTCAACTGAAACAGTGGGAGGGGACGAAACGGCATGAGGTCATTGTGATGTGAAAGCGCAATATCGAGATCTTGTTATGGTGTGCGAGATAGACAAGAGGGGGGGTTAAAAAAAAAAAAAAAAAACTTAGTTTTTTTTCCCCTGCTGTGCTTTGGACAAGTTGTCATGACGACAGGGATGTTCTGCCTGATGGAGTCTTGTTGCCCCCTTGTTGTCCAATCAGATGGTGGAGCAGAGACTGCAGCACGAGCAGGAGAGGACGCGCGTCCTCCAGCAGCACAACGCTGAGAAGGACAGCCTGGTCCAGGAACAGCAGCGGGAGATCCAGGCTCTGGAGGAGCAGGCACGGGCCGCCATGACCATGTACGAACACAGCACCCAGGAATGGAGGAAACGCGACGGACAGGTAAGGGTCGATCACGTCGATATCTTCCCCCTTTTTTTTTTTCGTTTTGTCCAGTTTGTCTTTGACAATGTTTGTTGCATTATTTTTAAAATTTTATTCTTAATTAGTCTACAGGTTAATTTTTACTTTTAGTTTGTTTTTTTCATTTGTTGACCAAATTAACTTTTTAAAAGAAATTAAAAAAAACTTTTTCCCGCGAAAACCAAATGCGCTATTTCGGACCCGCGATATACACCCGATTAAGAACTCTGAAATGACAGTTTTCGTCAACGAAATTCCAACTAGCATTAACTGTCAGCTTTTTTTTTAATTTAAGCACTTTTTTCTCACATTTCATTTTGTCACGGCGAAGAATGAAACCAGAGCTGAAAAGCCGTCAGATGCAAAAACGGCAGGTTACCATCAGAGCGTGAATACAGAACGATTCTGGCCTTTTATTCTCCTCGGTGGGTAGCATCTCTCTTTTCTTTGGCCCTGTGGTTGGGCTGGGGCTGGGGCTGGGGCTAGGGGCTGGGGCTGAGCCGTGTGTCCGCTCACTGATGCCCGGCGCTGGGGATCAACACCGGGGCGCTGGGCAGCAGTGCTGCTGGATTAGCGCTCCGCTCTGCAGGTAGTCGTCGGCTGCCGCATCCAGCGCTAGTTAGTACGCTGCTCCCGTCGCCAGATTTTTTTTTTTTTCGCGTACGATACAAGCAATAGATATAAACCTGGTGCCGATTTTGATTTAAAAAATATATATCCGTTTAGCTCATTGTTGCCCCGTCTCTTGTCTTGTTGTACTTGTCTTTCCATCGCCTGCTCCACCAAATCCCCTTTTAGTTCACCTTCGCTGGGATCGCATTGAGTCTGGCTGGTGGCTGCTGGTGGGATCTCAGTGGGACGCCGCCTGGCAGGCTAGCCCCCAACTGTGGCTGTATTACTCTCCCAAAGATGGACCCCAGATGGAATGTAAATTTCCGGCATATTGGGAAGGTGTTTGTACCCTGCCCAGCCACAGTCCCCCCCCCCAAATTCTCCGGACAGGATTTATGCACACCAGGCAGCGTGTACCCTAAGCTGGTCACCCGCTACCTGCTACCGCCATAGTAGACATGCTACACATTAGCAGACCACACAACCAGCCACTAAGTCGTTTATTTTAAAAAGTCAATGATGTTTACTGTTTACGTAACTAGTACCACTGTGGCAACTACTGGTCATGTTTATAATATGGTTATTAATAGCGACATAACACATGTAATATCAAACATTGCTACAACTCTTATTCCCTTTTAATCATTCTCTGTAAATATCTGTGAGGGGAAGATCTATGTGCATATCTGATATGAAGTTGAGCATGCAGCACTAAATGAGCCCATCCTCTCCTGTCCGCCAAACCGCGAGGACTGTCTTGGCTGCTCCGACCGTCCGGCGCATGTGAAGCTGCTGAACAGCAGGGGACCACTGCTTGTGACGGACCTCCAAGACTACACCCTCCAGCCCTCCATCCCTCCAGCCCTCCAGCCCTCCGCCTCTGGAGTCTGGGGAAACACAAATGAGCAGCTTGTCCGCTCTCCAGGGAGCTGTGTCTGAGCTCCGACCGCGGTGGTTTGGAGTCGGGATTCGATGGCACTCAATCAACAGTTGAACCCTGACACCACCACCACCGGGGTCCGCGAGGGGAAGAGGTAGCAGGAAGTACTGCAGCGGGAAGCTTCCTCTTCCTCCCCCCACACCGCCCCACCCCTGCACAGACCCAACATGAGAGGCTGGAGTGTCCATCATGGCTAAAAAAGAAGACGGCGTGGTGGAGTGGAGTATGAATCAGAATCCTGATGTTATTTATTTATCAAACACAGCGAGGAATTCCTTTTAACCCCACAGTCAGTCAATGATCACGAATTCTGTGTTTTGATGAAAAGAAGCCATTAAGTGGATGTACAGCACAGAACTCTCATCCTCATAGTTTTTAAAAGCCCCCGACTGCATCAAAAAAAAGAAGCCTGAATTGAAAGTAGTTTCATCATATTTTGATGGAGCCAGATCAGAGCCTTCATCTGCCTTGATGCACCTCAAACTGACTCTGTCAGTTAGTGGGAGAGGGTAAGGGGTAGGGGGTAAGGGGTGGGGGAGTGGGGCCAAAAGCGAGGACGTGTGTAAAGGCACCTACCTGGATGTGGAAAAAAAAAAAAAAATCATCCAAGCCTGGGCTGTCTAAGATAAGACGGGCCAGAAGTGCTCTCCTGGACATGCTGGTGTAAACCTAATTTCTCCCCTCTGTGGGGTGGAGGGAGGTGGGTGCAGGGAGGTGTGGGGAGCAAGGTGCTCAAAGGCAGCAGTCGTCTGTATTTCCAGAGAAGGTTTCTGGCCTGCGAGCAGGACGGGAAAGGTCAGTAAACTTCGGCCAACCACCCCCTTCTGCATGCCGCTCGATGGAAGAGTTATAGAAGCAACTGATAGCAGGGAATATTTATTTATATAGTTGAAAGAAGGCTTTGGACAAAAGGTTTGGAGAGGAGTTTGGCCGATGGCCTGTGCTTTTGGAGATGTTGAAAAAGTGTGGTCTGTGGAGGCAGAGCTGGCAGGGTCTGTGGATATCCACAGCTCTCTCCTTCTCTCTCTCTCTCTCTCTCTCTCTCTCTCTTCCTCTCAAACACACACACACACACACGCGCGCGCACGCATACACTGAAGATGAGTCACTCTGGACTCGTTCGGTTGATGTGGTCAGGAGCCTAGCAGGGGAAGGAGCTGTGGTGGACAGCACCGAACGAGGAAGGAGGAGGAGGGAGGAGGGCGAACGCAGGCGGTGCCCACCCCTCCAACTCACAGGAACCCTTTTGTTCTACGGGCCCCAGGCTCTTTGTTTTTTGTCTGCAAGCATCAGTCCTCCTTCCACACTGAGCGGCCGACCGTCGGCCTGCCCGCCTGCCTGCCCGTCTGCCTGCCTGCCCATGTACCGAGGGCCAAGGAGCTCAGCTCAGCTGCTGCACGTGACAGGACAGTGCTCTTCTTTGTTCTCGGAGAGGGCGGCCTGCAGAAAGAAAAAAAAAAACTACCTGCGCTCCTCTGTTTCAGCAAGCACGCCGACCAACCCAGCGAGCCCACTATCAGCGCTGGCCGAGCGCTCAATTTGTTTTATCCTTCAGCTTGTTTTCATTTCGGCCTGTCTGTGCCCCCATTAGCCATGGCGGGTAGTGTAGTGTTTCTGCAACTACAGCCGCGCCGCGCTGTGCTGTTTGTTCCAGCCGCTATTCCGGGCAGTGCCGGGCTCTTATTGATCGGCGTCTTTGGTTTCTGGAGTTATTATTGAACACACAAAAGGGAATCAGTCTGAAGCAGATTCTCAGGGATCAAATATTGGAATATCTCTCTCTGTGTGGTGTGTGTGTGTGTGTGTGTGTGTTGTGTGTAAGTGTGTGTGTGTGTGTGTGTGTGTGTGTGTGTGTGAGTGTGTGTGTGCGTGTGTGTGCGTGTGTGTGCGTGTGTGTGCGCGTGTGTGCGTGTGTGCGTGTGTGCGTGTGTGCGTGTGTGCGTGTGTGTGTGTGTGCGTGTGTGTGTGTGTGTGTAAAAGTGTGTGTGTGTGTAAAAGTGTATGTGTTCTCTCTGACTCCCTGAACCTGAAGCTCCTGTTTATATTTTTCTTTCTTTTCTTGTGTTGAGGGACACAGTAGATGGGGGTGTGTGTGTGGGGGGGTGTAGTTACCACCCCTCAGGCTCAACCCCCTGCTTGGTGCTGTGTGGAGATGAAAGGGGGGGGTGGAAGAGGGGGGTGTTGGCGGTCCACACAGGATCCTTCTCTCCTTCGACCCTGCCTGGCTCCCTTTATTCCGAGAACCCACCATCAAATGCTGTTGGGTTCGCTATAAAACAACAGCTCATTGAAGGATTTAAAAAAGGGTTCAAAAGACGCAATGAAATTCTGCAGTGTTGTCTTTGTAGATATTTTGAGCTATTTTTTACTGCCTGTTTCCCTCACCCAAGGGATTGGGCTTTCCTCTGCAAACGTTTCTCCTTCCCTCTGCTAACATTACAATGCAAGGATGACCTGCTCAGTTTGTGCGCTGTCTTAATCTGTGTAAAGTCGCTGTTTACAATGATCCTGTGTAAGTTAATAAGTTCAGCTAGGAAGCTAGACCAAACTGAGATGTTTACATGAATTAGTGTAGATGCAGGATGCTGAGGCACTGCATGTGTACAAACATATTTGACTTGACAACAGTGTTGCCAAGTGCTTAAGTCTTAACAGGAAAGCGCAAACAAAAAGTGCTGCCTGCAAAATCCTCGTTTTGTTTGTGTGGAGAGATCAAAGCTTTCCTATTTGCTCTGCATTTAAGACAGGTGTGCCCAAAAGTCACCCTGAATAACAGGTTTTGTCCAACAGAGTTTAGTCTGATTCAGTCTTGGTTGGATGATGTGTAAGTAAACATAGTGTTTCAGAGATCAGAAATGTTTGATTTCTTCCCCTCGGTATGTAGGCTGTTGCCTGAGACATACTGATGCACTTTGCAGTGCCATTTTTGTGTCGTGTTGATACTGCCGGTGTTTTATGTCCCTACTCAGAGCTGTTATGAAATTTCTCTCCAACTTCATTTCAAACTTAGCTTTTTCTTTATGCTTTTTTCTGTTATCTTTGATTAATTTTGCATTTCCTTTTTTGCTCCCTGACTAATACGTATCAAAGAGTTCAAACAGCATCGCAGAGAATTAGATCCTTAGAACTACCATCCAACCGCTCTCTCTCGCTCTCTCTTGCTTTCTCTCTCTCTCTCTCTGTCTCTCTTGCTCTCTCTCGCTCTCTCTCTTTTTCTCTCTCTTTTTTCTCTCTCTCTCTTTGCAGCAGTGATTGGCAAATTAACGACACTGTCAGACTCAAAGACGGCGATTTCACAGCAGAGGTTATATTAGACCTTTTCATTGTCCATCATTTTGAGGGACAAGGTCATAAAAATTCAGCGATAATGTGATTTTACATCTCTTTCTATCTATCTGTTTATCTGTTTATTTATTTATTTCGTAATGACAATAGTACATATTTAATAGTGTTTGTCATTCATTCACTTTCATTTTTTTTAACAAGCAAGACACTGAGCGTGTGCCGATCTCTTCCAAGGCTAAATGCTGCACACCATATCATGTGATGTTCGCAAAAGCAAAACTAAACCCGTGGACTTGCTGACTGATTTGAATCCACTTCAAAGTTGTGCAAAGATGTTCCCCATTAACCCAAGTTGCATTTCACACCAAGTTTCATGAAAATGGGTCCAATCATTTTTGAGCAATTCTGCTTATAAATGGACATGCAACAGAAAACATTGCCTTTGCAGACGTCATCATGCATGATGTGGCAAGTTAGTGTGTAGATTACATGTCTGTTCAAAGCGGCATGGAGGGAAAGTTAAGCTTCATTCGGATGTCAGCATCGCACAAAGCAGGCCCTTCATCCTCCACTGCAGTAATTCCGTTGTTTCAACCTCGTTTATCAACACCAATCGGAATTACTGAGCTTTTTAAAGACATTCAAGACACTCTGCTGTCATGACGTTTCACAGTAGTATGTAGCCATCAAGCAAATTGGAAATCGAAGCCATGAACATGCGATCAAAGACAAGGCTAGACGAGAGCTGATCAATATGGACACTTATCACCAACTGACATAGGGTGTCAATTACTTTAAAGTTGTAGGCAAATTACCCTCATTGCTCTAATCTGTTAAAATGACTGATAGCGTTCAGACCTCACCACCTTTGTTCAAAAGAGTTCAGTCAACGACATGAAACATTTGGTCAGTGCAACCTGTGTTCCTTGGTGATGGATCAGCAACCTGCGTTCCTTGGTGATGGATGTCGCAGTCGCTTTGGATAAAAGCGTCTGCTAAATGTAATGTAATGTAATCAGTGACCAGCAGAACAGGAGCTGTGACATGAACATGCCACAGCAGACCAGGGAGAGACATCAGGCCCTTGGCTCTGATGGGTAGGTCACAACAACAGGTCTGAGAAATAGATGATGCACGTCTCCAGTAAGCGGCTTGTTCCAACCACAGTTTGTTCGTCATACTGGACATGACATGCCAAGCTGTGTTTGTCAGCTTACAATTCTGAGACATCAGCACTCGTTGTATGTCGTATAGAAGATTGAGAACATGAAGCCTTTCGAAAAAGAATTCAAAATATGTAGTTGATACATTTTGACTGTTTGGCTCCAATCTGTGACTAATCTGTGATGTGTCTGTGTTGCACACTTTCGCAACATTGGTGCAATAAAATAGTTTACAGCCTAGTCATTGTGTCAGGAAAAGTGTGACATCAACGTTTAGTCAGTTTTTAACCATCAACCTGTCACGGTGTCTACTCTCTTACATGCACTACTCCTGTCACCGAAAAAGGGGAAAAAAAAAAAACAAAACCCATTTCATATTTTTTTTTTAAATGCGAAATGTGTTTGACCCTAAGGCCGCTGCTTGGAAAGCAGAGAGAGGAAGAAAAGCCCTCTCCTCTCAAACCGCTGCCTCTCCACAGCCCATTGTTTCAATCAGAGCAGAGAGCCTTTTATGTCTGACAGCAATGGTGTGTCAGACCCTGGCTGTCCACAGCCCCAGCCCCAGCTGTGCTCGGCAGAGGGGATTTATGTGTTGATGAGGTTGGAACTCAATAAAAAGCAGCACAGTTCAATGGTGGAAGAAAGCTGTGGCTTTGTTTTTTTTCCTTCCTTTCTTTCTTTCTTTCTTTCTTTCTTTTTTTTTTTGGTCTCCCCACCCCACCAAACCCAACCCCCCCCCCCCCCCTCCACCCTACGCAAATGCCAATATTTCCATCGGGCTTATGAAGAGAATGCCTCAGAGTGTTTGGCCAGAAAACAGCCACCCAATAGCCGTCACCCCCTACCCCCACCCCCAGCATCCCCTTCAGTCCTCTCACCAAGTAGACCCACCCCCACCCCCCACCCACACACACACACACACACACACACACACACACACACACACACACACGTGCCTTGAAGAGAGGCTAAGGCTAATGAGCTGTGCTAGAGCTGATAGCAGGCCCTGGCTACGGCGCTTTCATGTGCGGGGGCCAGCATTGCCACTCATGCCACACTGGGCTACTACAGAGACAGTCACAGAGAGACAGAAAGAGAAAATCAGTGTGCGAGAGAAAGAGACTGAGGGAGAGAGAGAAACAGTGAGTGAGAGAGAGAGAAAGAGACTGAGGAAGAGAGAGAGAGAAATAGTGAGTGAGAGAAAGAGACTGAGGGAGAGAGAGAGAGAGCACGAGAGAGAGAGAGAAACAGTGAGTGAGAGAGAGAGAGAGAGAAAGAGAAACAGTGAGCGAGAGAAAGAGACTGAGGGAGAGAGAGAGAAAGAAAGAAACAGTTAGTGGGAGAAAGAGACAGAAAGAGAGAGAGAGAAGGAAAGAAACAGTGAGTGAGAGAAAGAGACTTAGGAAGACAGAGAGGGAGAGAGAGAGATAAGGAAAGAAACAGTGAGTGAGAGGAAGAGACTGAGCAAGAGAGAGATAGTGAGAGAAAGAGAGAGGGAGAGAGAGGAACGTGCCACAAGACGTGATGCTGCTGCCAGCGATGAGCATTCCTGGTGCCATGTGTGTCACTGCAGTGCCGCCGCTGGCTGGGTTTATGCGCCGCATTTGTTTGTTTACATCCTAATGCTCCAGATGTATTCAAGCACATACCGGCATCATCACAGGTTAGGTTTGTGTTTGGTCTTACTGCAGGATAGACAGTGATGTGATCGTGGCTCTGGATGTAAATGAGGTGCTGCTGTGTGTTATGGGCATGGAGAGTTAGGATGTGCTCTGCCTGTCAATGCTGCTGTTTTATTGGTCCATCACGTGATGCAGGATTGGCATGATTACCCTCCATCTGCAACACCTCAGGATAACGCACACCTTACAAACCCCCTTACACTAAGTTTGAATCCTGAATCGACATGTGTGGAATTGTAGCATGCAGTATCAGACAGAAAAAAAATAATTTTGCCAGGAATAAGTTGTAGTTCATAAGCTATTATCAGAGATAGCATGCCATAAATGCCAGTTGGCTTCAAAACTGCTGGTTATAAAACCTAGTTTAGAGAAAGCCTATATCAGATTTAGAGATATCTCTTGTCTTTTTTAATTTTGTAAAAGGACAGATTAGGTGAGGATATGTATTTTTAACCGAAACACAGCAGAAAGAGTGGAGTAGAGTGGAGTGAGGTTTGGCTATATGTGTCAAAGCCTTCACATACACCAAGTTTAAACATCCCCACAGAACCCCGCACACCTCAATATGGCCTCCCTCTACCCTGCTAATCTGTCTCCCAGAAGCAGCTTTAGGGACACCTCAACGGGTCACCCCAGAATCCCAGCCAGACAGACGCTCAGGCCCTGCTGATCCCACAGTGGTGTCCTTAGCCAAGCTGCTCTGCAGGTCCTCATGCAGTCTGTCCTGCTGGGAGAGTGGATTCTGATGGCTGGATGTAGAGCTGGGCGGTATACCTTTAGCACCGGTATACCGGTAATTTTTAATTATATGATAAGAAATTTTAATTTACCACCCTGACGGTATGTGCGTTTATGTCGGGAACACGGGGTGGCGGAACATCGCATAGCGGTAGCTTGCGCGGGGGACATTTTCACAGTGTTGCACCAAACAAGCTGTAGAGCGAAGCCGAGGTGGCGGCAGAGAGTAGGGGGTAGGAAATAATGTAAAGAAAGTTCAGCGGTGGACGAAAACAAGTTGAGGCATGGACGAACAAAATGATACGGACGCAGAATTAATTCCGAAAAAGGGAGCGGTGTCTGCAGTGTGGAGGCATTTTGGGTTTCAGAAATCAGACGCCGATCAGAAAACTATAATATGCAAGTGTTGTCGCGCGAAAGTGATTGCTACAGGAGGCAACACAAGCAATTTGCTTCATACTGTCAAATACCGTGATACCTTGATAATTTTTAAAAATACCGTGATAAAAATTTTTGGTCATATCGCCCAGCTCTAGCTGGATGTAGCGAGCTTCCTGCTGGGTTGTTTCCAACGTATTTCTATGCTGAAGCCTTAGTGTGCATAGGAGGAGAGTGGGCTTGCCATCCTAAACACTCAGAGTCCAACACAATAAAAATGTTTCACCTTCTCTCTGTTTTTTTACCCCCCTTTACACAAACCAGTATTTGACCCTCTGGCTGTATCTTTCAGTGATGCCCTCAGCATTGCATCATTACAGGTCCGGACACATTTTTGACAGCAAAAAAAAAGCACACACACTACCCCATTAAATATGGCTCTTCCTCCAACCAGCCCTCATCGAGAAGGCCTGCTGTAGCCTGCTCCAGCACTGGTAGAAGAAACTCATATCAAATGCCAAAAAGACACAGTTGTGCAGCGTGTTTGTGGTCAGATAGCTATTGTGTCCCAGGCAACAAGTGACAAATCTGCACAGCCTTCCCCAGCATCCAGACATTAGCACACAGCTCCCAGAGAGGGTATGTGAGACGGCTGTTCTCCCTGTAAACTTACCACCCTATCACAAACTGTGAGCTGCGTGTTCGGTTCCTGCGACAAGCAAATATACACAGAGAGTGTGCTAATGGACAGATCCAAGTGCATTATGCTGTTTGCCATCTGGCTTAGTTTGGTTTGTCTCAAACATCAAAAGGCTATTTTATTTCAGTAATAGCTCTGTAGGATTGCTGTGGCTTAATTTTTCCCTTTGATGCAATTCCTTCCAAATTGTTTTTCTTTCCTGATTTGGTTTACCGTCTGTTTCTGTATTAATGTTGCATTGGGGAAGCTAAGAGATCTAAGGCTTCCAGCTTCAAGCTAATTAGCTTAATTCTTTAATTACAAGCAGACAGCACACACCTGGCAAGAAACAACGGCAGAACTGTGTGTCCCTTCCATTTGTGTTCCGGAGCTTTCCCTCAACCAATGAGAATGAGTTATAGTTTCAACTGTCCACTGGGGCTTTTAGACTAATGGGCATCCATTGGAACACTCTGGCCCACTTGGTATGGATGATCCTTCAAACCCCTTTCACTGCTAAGGTAAATAGAGAGACAGAGAGAGAGTGGAGAAGAAGAAAAAGAGATGGATCATAAGAGGTAGGAGGAGAGAGAGTAAGAGTGAGTTTGTGTCTGCGTGATGGTATAATAGGCCTTTGAAGTGCTGCTGGTGATTTACTGGAGATGAAAGGGAGAGTTGTTCCCCTGTCTGACTGAACGCCACTCGGACAGCCCCCTGAAGGCAGGGCTGGGATCAGGGCCCGGAGGCAGGGAGCTCATAGGCACTCACAGGCCCAGAGTGTCACGCCACTGTTCTGGGACCAGTCTCAGGGGGGTGGGGTGCACCAAACATGTCAGAGCTCCCACCTCTAGTTCAGAGTGTTCTGCCACAATGCCTACTGTTTTATCACACATCACACTTCACCACACACACCTGGCGTACTTACAGTTTTCAGGAGTTGCTACCTCTGTTTAGTTGTCTTTAGTTGTCTGCACATCTACATCTATAGGAAGGAAGGACAGGAAAGGAAAATGCATGTATATGTAGGTGTGCTTTTTGTCTTCCTTTTTGTAAGTCGCTTTGGATAAAAGCGTCTGCTATGTAATGTAATGTAATGTAATAATAAACCTTAAAAGACATGCCATTGTGAGGTATTAGGGACTGCAGTGTTACAGAAGGTTTCTTGTGGTATTTTTGTTGTGGAAAGGAGAGTGAAATGTGCTGTCGGTTCTTCAGGACGGTCGTGTGTCCCCCCCTGTGTGTGTGTGTGTATGTATGTGTGTGTGTGTGTGTGCGTGTGTGTGTGCGTGTGTGTGTGTGTGTGTGTGTGTGTGTGTGTGTGTGTGTGTGTGTTTTGCTCACAAAAGGAAGATGCAATTCTTAAGTCAGTCTAAACCCAGTGACACTGGATGCACTCAGACAGACAGACACACACACACACACACACACAAACACACTGCCCCCCCCCCCCCCCCCCCCTGTCAGTGTCTGTCATGTCCAGCTCTGGTCCTGCCACCTCTGTCTGGCATCCATCTGTCTGCCCTGGCCGTCAGGACATGTCGCCCGCCCCCAGCCCCACACACACACACACACACACACACACACACACACACACACACACACACACACACACATGTCGCCAGCCCAGCCCCACGGATTGTTTTTCTAGCCCCCCAGAAGATGAGGGGCTGCCTCAGTGTCTTTATTCTGACACACACAAACACACACACACACACACACACTCCACGCCCATGAGTAACTGACCTTTGATTTGCGCTAATTTCTCTCATTAAATCAAACCGCTGACCTCTGAGGAATGTGGCGCTTTGATGTTGCACCCTGTGGCAGCTCAGATCAGAGGGGGGGCGGTTTCGCCTTACCCACCCCCCCCTCACCCCCCCTCCCCCCCCACCCCCCCTCAACCCTCCCCCACCCCCCCACCCCCCTTCCCATCCTGCCCGGCCACTTTTTAAATACACACACACACACACACACACACACTCACACACAAAAGCACAAAGAGGTGGAAGCCGTTTCGAGGCATCTGTCTTGTCCTGGCTTCAGCACCCCCCATGCCCTCCGCCCTCCCCCCAGTTTTTAAAAACACACTCGTCTGACAAACACTGAACCTGTCTTGTGTGTGTGGTGTGTGTGCCTGTCTTGTGTGTGTGGTGTGTGTGCCTGTCTCTCTGTCTGCCTGTCGGCCTGGACCCCAAGGGATCGGAGGCTGGGCCCCTCTGTTTGATCTTTCCCACTAAATGGCATCATGACTGTGTGTGTGTGTGTGTGTGTGTGTGTGTGTGTTTGAACATAGTTGAAGGAACCACTTTTTGTTTGATCAGTTCCTGTTCTAAAACTGAAAGCAAAGTCATGAACTTGACTTTGGAAGCACTATTATTTTTCTTTTTTTTTTTTCATTTGCACTTTGATGTGCATGAATGCTTATCTGTGTGTGCGCGTGTGTGTGCGCGCATGTGTGTGTGTGTGTCTGTTTGTTCGTGTGTGTGTTCGTGAGCGTGTGTGTGTGTGTGTATGCATGAGTGATGGTGAGTGGTACACCAGGTATGGAGTTGTTGGCAGTCTGCTATGCAGGGCTGTAAATATTCTCCTGTGTACTGCAAGTGTTCAGCATCACGCTGTGCCATTAGTATACTACATCCTGTTTTGGGGAAACGCATGCTGTTGCAACATCCAGCAATGCAGTGACACATGTTGTGTAAGCACAGACTTATATGTCTACCCTTTCATAGCTAGTTGTTCCCACAGACCACTAAAGTGTAGAGAGGGAGAGAGATGAAGAGAAGAGGTAGAGGGAAAGAGAGGAAGAGAGAGGAGAGGTAGAGGGGTAGAGGAAGAGACAAATCAATGTATCTCCAGATCTGTGTATTGTGTGTGGTCTATAAATGTGTGTGTGTGTGTGTGTGTGCGTGTGCGTGTGTGTGTGATGTCCATTTTTTCATCCACGTTTCTGTAGTAGAGCGAGCGAGAGAGAGAGAGAGAGATATTCCACTTCTGTACTCATCTGTGACTGTGCTTTTGCATATTGTTTTGCATATTATACTTCCCCTAAAGGGAACTTAGTTTTGCAGCTAAACATCAGAAACGGGTCTAGAGGCAAAACAGGGGACAAATAACAATATTGTGTAATGTTTACGCAATATACTACTCTGTCCATCCCTGCATAACAATATAAATAAATAAAAAATATAGATAAAAGTTTAGCCCTAGGTTAGGAATAATAAATAAGTTTGTTAAATATCAAGTACGAAAATACCATATACTAATATATATGCAAGAAATGTGTGTGTGTTTGTGTGTGGACAAATACATGTGCACATCAGTAAACATACCCCTCTCAGTCACATCCTGTTTCTCTGTCTCTTTCTCTACCCCTCTACCTCTTGATCTCCTTCCCTCTCTTCACCTCTACCTATTCTCTTCATCTCTCTCCCTCTTTTCACCTCTACCTCTCCTGTCTAACCCTCTCTCTCCTCTCTCTCCCTCTCATCCTCGATCATGTCCTGTTGCTGTCGCTTTCTCTACCTCTCCTTTCTCTACCTCTGTCTCTAACCCTCTACCTCTCCCCTCACTCCTTATCTTCCCCTCTACCTCCTCTTTCTCTCCCTATCTCCCCCTCTACCTCTCCTCTCTCTCCCTCTCTCCCCCTCTAACCCTCTACCCCTCTACCTTTCCTCTCTCTCCCTCCTCTCTGCCCCTCTCCTCCTCTACCCCTCTCCCCCTCCACCTCTCCTCTCTCTCCCTTCTCTCTCCCCCTCTCCCCCTCTACCTCTCCTCTCTCTTCCTCTCTTTCCCTCTACCTCTCCTCCCTCTCTCCCCTCCCTCTCTCCCCTGTCCTGTCTGTAGCGTGTGGCGGAGCTGGAGTCCCAGGCCCAGGCCCTGCGTGAGGAGCTGGTGCAGACGCACAGCCAGCGTAAGCAGCAGCTGATTGATCTGGGCCTCCTGCGGGAGGAGGAGCGGCAGCGGGCCGCCCAGGACCAGGAGGGGGCGCTGGCGAGGCTGCGTGCGGAGATGGAGCGCGTGCGGCAGGACCTGGAGCGCAGCCACGCCGCCGAGAGGGAGCTGGCCCAGGAGAAGGTAGGGGGCACTGCATGGGGTTGGTGGGGGGGGGTGGGGTAGAGCTGGGAAGGTAGGGGTGGCACAGGGCACTGCATGTGGGTGGCAGGGAAGGGAGGGGAGGGGGGGCAAAGTTGGGAAGGTAGGGGGGGCAGGGGCCACTGCATGGGATTGGCAGGGAAGAGAGGGGAGGGGGGGCAAAGTTGGGAAGGTAGGGGTGGCAGGGGGCATCGCATGGGGGTGGCAGGGAAGAGAGGGGAGGGGGGTACAGTGGAGAAGGTAGGGGGGGCAGGGGGCATTGCATGGGGTTGGCAGGGAAGAGAGGGGAGGGGGGTACAGTTGAGAAGGTAGGGGTGTCAGAGGGCATCGCATGGGATTGGCAGGGAAGGGAGCTGGCCCAGGAGAAGGTAGGGGGGGCAGGGGCCACTGCATGAGGGAGGCAGGGAAGGGAGCTGGCCCAGGAGAAGGTAGGGGTGGCAGGGGGCATTGCATAGGGGTGGCAGGGAAGAGGTACAGTGGAACAGTGGTGGGAAGTTTGGTCCACTCATTATCACTACACATGCACTATTTACTGGGGGGGTGCAGGGGGGGCAGAGTTGGGAAGGTAGGGGTGGCAGGGGGCACTGCAGGTGTTAACGTCCACTTACTTCCACTGATAGCAGTTCTAAAACTGAGTCGATGTAAGTGGTGAAGTTAGGATGGATGAAAGATATCGAAGTATTGGGCGGCACCGCATGGGGTTGAAGGGGAAGGGAGGGGCAGAGTTGGGAAGGTAGGTGTGGCAGGGGTCACTGCAGGTGTCAACAGTGGCCGGGAGCTATGTCCACTCACTTCCTCTGATACCGGTTCCAAAACCGAGTGGATGTAAGGGGTGAAGTTAGTATGATTTTTCCCTCTTCTCTTTTTTCCACCTCCATCCTCTGCTTTATCTCATGTTTGGCCTGATCCAGCAGACATTCACTTGTCAGTTGTGTGTGTGTGTGTGTGTGTGTGTGTGTGTGTGTGTGTGTGTGTGCGTGCGTGTGCGTGTGCGTGTGCGTGCGCGTGCGTGTGTGTGTGTGTGTGTGTGTATGTGTATGTGCGTATGTGTGTGCGTGTGAGTGTGTGTGTGTGTGTGTGTGTACTCAACCATGTCACAGGAGTCATCTCCAGTGCACCATTTGAGTGGTAAGCTGTTGCCACTTAACAGGGCACATAATGGAGGATGGTGCAGAAAAACATGAAAGACTTGAAAGATGTCAACGAGCCTACTGAGACTCTCGCTCTGTCTCTCTTACTCCCTCTCTCCCTCTTTTTTTCTCTCCCACTCCATCTCTTGTTCTCTCTCCCTCTCCATCTCTTACTCCCTCTCTCCCTCTTTTTTCTCTCCCCCTCTCTTTTTTCTCTCCCACTCCATATCTTGTTCTCTCTCCCTCTTGTTTCTCTCCCCCTCCTTCACTCCCTCTCTCTTTTCTCTCCCACTCCATCTCTTGTTCTTTCTCTCTCCCTCTTTTTCTCTTCCCTTCCCTCTCTCTTCTTTTCTCTCCTACTCCATCTCTTGTTCTCTCTTTCTCTCCCTATTTCTCTCCCCCTCCCTCTCTCTTTTCCCTCTCCCACTCCATCTCTTGTTCTCTCTCTCTCCCTCTTTCTCTCTCTCTCCCTTCATCCCTGCGTGCCTCCCTGTGTGTTGCCTGTGTCCCCTGAGTATGCTGCAGCTCTGCGGAGCTCTCATGGTGAGTGTACTGAGCGCGCTCAGATTGACATATAAACAGTCTGTCACTGAGTGTCCTCTCTGCACTGAGCTCACAGCTGTACGCCATTACACATGAACTCTCAGGCTGCACAGAATTTGCTTAGGAATGTTGCTGCCTTCATCCTTTAGGCTCTCTCTGCATCTAACATAGACACGGCGGCGGTGGGGTGTGTCTGTGTGTGTGTGTGTTTGTGTGTGTTTGTGTGTGTTTGTGTTTGTGTGTGTGCATGTTTCTGTGTGTTTCTGTGTGTACCTGCATCTTTCACTGTGCATTTACGAGTAAGATAGTCTTTTGCCTTGTTGCTGTTGGTAACCGAAACCAGTGCTAGGAAAGCTCCCATAATCCTGTGCAGGTTGAGCAGGAAGTGGAAGAAAGGTGGCGTTGATCAGGAGCAGTAATCCTGATTAGGCCCATCAAAGCGATTACTCCATGTCTGCAAAGAAGAATGAAAGAGAGAGAGAGGGAGAGGGGGAGAGAGAGAAAGAGAAAGAAAGAAAGAGAGAGAGGGAGAGGGGGAGAGAGAGAGAGAGAAAGAAAGAGAGAGGGGTGCATCAGTGGCGTGCAGGCCTCTGCGGACATCTGTAATGCATTACTTGCCGTGGCCTGGTCTCCATAAATTCTGCCGCTGCCACCATTTTTGAACCAGATGCGACCGTGAACCCCAGCAACCCCCCTGGACCCCACTGCCCCCCCCCCAAACACACACACACACACACACACACACACACCACCACCACCATACAGGCGTGGACACCAGAGGACGTCTGCCGGACTCCGCCTTGTTGTTTCCCATGCGGCACACACCGGACATGTGGCCAGTGATAAGGTCAGGACATTTTGATCTGTGGAGCTGACGGAGATTACTGTAAGCCTTTGCAAAACCTGAAGAATGTACACGAAATACTACTGCACGTTGCAGGACTGTAAAAGTCAGTTTGGCAACAGTGTGGTCAGTTGGCCAAAGCTGGCCTTCAAACCAACACTAGCCTTGTTGTGACCTAGCCAAACTGTAAAGCACTTTGAGCTGCATCTTGTATGTATGAACTGTGCTATACAAGTATTTTTAGTTATTATTATCATCCTCCTGCACTGTCCACCAGTCTAAATAGTGTGATAACCTACGGCCAGAGATGTTTGTGTGTGCAGGCCTGGTCAGGGCAGGAGGCACACGTGTAAGGAAAAGAAGGCGTTTGTGACCCAGGAGGAGATGATCCTCACAGATAGTTTGTCCAGCTAGGCCATGCATCTGTTTGAGCCAGCCAGTGTGTGGACTGCATGGAACTGTTTGCAAACTTCTCTTTCGCTCACTACTTCGCTCGCAAACTTCCCTTTCGCTCAGTACTATTGCTATCGCTAGTCTTTTCGTTTCTTTACGTCAGAAAAAATAATTAATTGTTGCAGACACAGAACCAGACACACACCCACAAGCACACACACACACACACGCAAACACACATGTGAGTGATTCCTCTAGCAAAGCGAGGCCAGGAAGTGTAACAGTTGGCCAAGGAAGTCGCTCTCGCCTCTTCATCACTCACGCCTTTTTTTTTTCTCTTTTTTCTTTTTCCTTCAGCTCGAACTCCGTGTGAGTTTTTATCGGAAGGGTGAAAGTTTCAGCATTTCATTTAGTCCGTGAGTCTTCTTTGCACTCCCCCCACCCCACCCCCAGCCCCAGCGCCCCAATCCCCCAACCCCCCCCACCCCCCACCCCTATCCAACCCCCACTCTCTCCCTTTCGTCCCTCAGTGGGCAGATTCGTATTGACTTGGGCTGTGTTTTGTAGGCTGAAAATGTCTGGCCGCGTTTGATGCTGGTCGGAAGCGCAGTGCTGTGCTGTGCAGTCGGGCCGAGCTGGGCCTGGACGGACGGCAGCCGCGTTTGAACACAGCGCACAGATCCACAGAAAAAAGGGAGGAGAAATCCATTAAATCCATGAATGGATTTTCATCAAAAGAAAGCATTTTTCTCTCTCTCTCTCTCTCTCTCTCCCTCCCCCTTTCTCTCTCTCTCTCACTCTCTCTCTCGCTCTCTGTTTCCCTTTCCATCTCGAGCTCTGTCTCTCTCTGACTCGGCCTCTTTTTTGCCTGTGGAGGAGAGTTTGTGGAATAAAATAATGAGTAACAGTGCATCAGAAAGAAAAGAGAAAGAGATAAGATCATGCAGTAGATTTGTTCAGCGTCTGAGTTCCTCACAAA
>CM059266.1:4714412-4719412 GCA_030347295.1 Setipinna tenuifilis
GCTTGCTTTGTGTGTATCTATCTCTCTCTCTCTTTGTCTTTCTTTCTCTCTTCTCTCTTCTCCCTCTTGGCCTCTCTCGTTCTCTCTCTGTCTCTCTCTTCCTCTACTCTTCTGTCACTCTTTCTCTCTCGCCCTTTGTGTCTGTTTTTCAACCCCTTTCACTTGTTCTCTCTTCTTGTATCTGCCTTTCTCACCCCTTGCTTATTCTCTCTTTTTGTTTCTTGTACTCTCTTACTCTGTTTTTTCTCTCAATCTTACTCTTTCTCTGTCTCTGTCTTTCTTCTGATCTACCTCTCTCTCTCCCCTTCTCTTTTTTGTCAATCTCTCCCTGTCTATATCTGTTTTGGTTTTTTTTTTTGAAGTTATATTTAGGGCCCGAGCACCGGAGGTGCAGGCTGTGCCTGCACCGGAGGTGCGAAGCCCTATTGTTTCTGCTAAGATTATTATTATTATTATTATTATTATTATTATTATTATTATTCTTTTCCCGCTGCGCCGTTTGCCCTTTTTTGAGGCGGTTGCCATGCACGAAAACTCATGAAATTTGGCACACACGTCAGAAATTCCCCCCGCTACTCAGAGAGAAATACCCAAGCCCTGAAGTTGCCCAGGGACACTGTAGCGCCCCCTGTTGTTACAGAGGTTCGTGGGTGCCATACACTTTCAGCTACATGCACGAAATTTGGTAGGTGGGTTCATCTCACTAAGGCGAACAAAAAAGGTCAATACAATGGCATGGCCACACCCAACAGGAAGTGAGATATTTGGACTTTTGTGCGATTTGACATACAATGGAATTTAACGTACTTGTCCTAAACCGTACATCAGATTTGTGTCAGTTTTGGTATACATGATGTCAACATGTTGTAGATGTTAAATTGCGAAGAGATTTTTGATATGTTGTAAGATGACGAAACAATGGCTTGATGAATTTAAGTATCACATTATAAGTATCCAGATACACAGGAAATGTGTCACCAATTCATTATGCAGTGTTTGACAAGAATAAAACTTGACAGGTTAATGTCTGTCATGACTATGAACATATCTGTGTGAGTGAAATGGCAGTCAGGCATAGCGCCACCATCTGGTAGCAGAATGACTTGTTTTAGGTTGTGGTAAAGATACACGGTACATTAGATTAATGTGAGATTTGGTATACATGGTGTGGAAGTGGTGTAGATGTTAAATGTTGAAGGGCTGTGAAGCCAATATTTGTCATTTTTTAATAAATTGGCATCAATCAACAGGTGTGTTCCATAGTGCGTTAAAGTCAGGCAAGAGCACGGGCAGCTATTGGGTCCCCCAGTTCAACAGGAGTTCAGCAGCAGCAACAGGGCGCCATTTTCTTTCATTAATGTGATACTGGCTTAAGGCTTAGATTCTGATATTTCAAAGTCCTGCCATGCTATTGTTACTATATGTTATTAGTAAACTACGAAATATTGCTTCACTTAGTGAAAGAAATAAACGAAGCGAGTATAGAAGGGCTGTGATCAGTAGCGTGTTACAGCTGACTTTAAGTTAGCTTCCTTGCTACCATATTAGCCACCCAACTGGATGCTACGCGTTGCTTGTTTGCTAGGATATTAGCCACAATGTTATAAGTTCTGCTTTATTTGTACTGTTTCGGAGATGGATAATTATATTCTGCGGGAGCGATTTCTGGTGAGTTGTATGCATGTTAACAGATCCGATGTGAACTGAATGCTACGCGTTGCTTGCTAGGATATTAGCCACAATGTTATAAGTTCTGTTTTATTTGTACTGTTTCGGAGATGGATAATTATATTCTGTGGGAGCGGTTTCTGGTGAGTTGTATGCATGTTAACAGATCCGTTCACTCACAGACGATGTGTGTCGCTCACAGACCACGTTAGAAACGAGACAACAATCCTTTTGAAACCTATAGCACAATTAGGCCTACACGTAATGTCAACTATTCTGTCTAAATGGGCTAGCTGTCATTTAGAACGAAGTCCAATGAACAAGTAAAACATAGGCTAATACAGCCAAATTACATTTCCCCCCTGTATCTCTCACAAGTTAAGAGTGACATTTTTATTACGGTGGACATCTGGAAAAAAACTTTATTTAAACAGCACTTCACAATGGGAAATTCCAGCAAGCAGTGGTATAATAATGAACTATTTCCTTGTAACTTTACAATATATTCCGGTTTATTTCATATTTTTCATATTAAACCGTTCGTCATTGTGGAATAGTTTTCCATTAACTGATGTCCGTACAGCTTTTGTTTAACGGGTTGAGTAGTAGCCTACCGACTGTTTGAAAAATATGACCACTTGCCTACAAATGAAACAAACGCTGGAAAGCTATCAATATTGACCTTGTCATAACACATCTGAAGTAACTACGTGAACATAGACACTGAAATGCCTTTGTAGGTATAATAATGGTGATGCTTGTATGTTAGGAAGACGATTTCTTCTTCGGAGTATTCTCAATATATTGGCTTCAATCGGTATTCTTCTGTCGACCACTCGAGTTAAAAAAAAATGCGAACTCGTTCAGTCATCTTGTCAACAAGCCAGTGGGAAAAATTGAGGCGCACATGCCACAAAATTAATTAATTTATAAAAAGTAATTTATTGACCTGAGGTGGGAAAGAGTGACTGTTGTCCAAAGAGACAGAGTTTGTCACAACTTTACGGAAGGGGTGGAAAAATGCCTTCGCTTTTTTGTACTGGCAGTGAATAAACAATCAACGTACATGACACAGGGTGGCGCGGTAGGCTAACTCCGGTATTAAATCTACAAGCATATGCATGCAGAGAGTGTTCGTTAAATGTACAAAACCACTCCCGTATTACTGTTCCTAAAAGCTGCTCATAGAGTATTTTCAGGTGAGTTTCTGACCATGTAAGGAAGCCTACCTAATCAGTTAAAAACTATAACGTGTTCAAGTGGATTTAGTACACTGTTAACTGTATTGTTTTGCTTCGGTTCAAAGTAAGATTGGCTAGCTTGGAACGTGTGGTTAGCTATCTTAGTCTGATAGTGTGGCACATAGTACATTTTAATATTTATTATAGAGGTGCCACAGTGTTTTCTTGTATTGACAGACACCCCCATTTAATTTAATTCTAGCTGTCATATTCTAGCTTACGATATCAGCCTACTCACAAACGGTGTCTATTTATTCTTTTAGGTGGGTATATGTAACAAACTCGTTATATATTATCACATTCGTGCGTGTGTCCCCATTAGATGCCATTTTGCAACTTTGTAATGGAATGTACAGATATGTAAGGACTGTGTAGCGATCGTTTAAATGTTGACAATATAGCTTACTGTCGCTACTGTGGCTAGCTCCCTGCTAGCTCCTCCAGTCATAGCCTACTTTCACGAGTGTGTGGGAGACTTTGAGAATTAACTTTTGTCTGACTCCCCACCTATGTGTGTTAATGTTTGACTATTGAATGGATGTGTATTTTACAGTTTGTATATCCTCTGTGCGATCCTTCTCTCTTAACGACGTCTGACAGACTGAACGAACGGCTGATCAGCAACTTACATAGTTTATCGTTGCCAAGGCAACAGAGTAGTTCATGGCTAGTGGCGTCACATGTAAACAAGAATGAATGAATGGGGGAGCCTAATGTAACGTAGTTGGAGGTGTTCTGATATTGACGGTGTGTTTTTATGAATTCAAGATGATAGAATATAACATATTGGTGTTTCTTTTAGGCTTAATATAGACGATGGTATTTATTGCTGTTACCATTAGCCTGGTTCAAGATGGTTTTGTAACAATTCTGCTGTGCTGATTTTAATACTGAGCTTTTGATGATTGTAACTGCAATGATATATATATGTGTTTTGTTCCGTTGGCTTACGATACAGAGTAAAATATCAGCCTCCTCACAAACAGTGTATATTTATTCTTTCAGAATATCTACTTTTAAAATATGTCACCCTTGAAGTCTTTTTGCACTTCATATGTGTAACAATAGCGCGAGTGTTGGCGGGAATCTTATGTTTAGGTTTTGCAATGAACTCCGGTATTGAATCTACAAGCATATCATGCAGAGAGAGTTCGTGAACATTGCTTTAGTGCAAACCTCAAAAAATGTTGCATTATTGTACCTGCTTATTCTCACGCACATACTTCTGATACATTATCCCTTTCACTACATTTCCACATTCATACAGGTAAAACTTATGCTTCTTCTCATACCACCTGTCCCACCCACACCCACCCCTCCGGTTATACATTGCTCAACTATATTCAACAAGATGCCTTTGCCTTCCATATGAACTATCCCACTCTGAACAATGGGATCCTTCCTTTATCACTCTCACCAATGCCACTACCTTATACAAAATACACACTTTTATTACACAATATTAAGCAAACACATAAACTGAATGAAAACTTTATAGCAATATTCTCCTATGATCCACTACTATCAACACCCCCATACACTTCTGGTGTTTCACACAGCCATCCTCATATGGCATTGTACTCTTGTCGCCCTCCTTCCGTTCCTGTTCTTGTACTACCATCTGGAGATGACACACACATACACAAACCTCAGACAGGCACAGACACACACTCTCACACCCACACAAACACAAAAAAATCCCTTTAACACACACACACATGCAAACACAAAGATAATTGCACTACACCTTTTTTCTAAAGAACATTTTCTCTACATACACATGCTCCCAGTAGACAATATAAAGCTCCTATGATTTACCATTCACATATCAGATCTCTACAATAAATGCATTTGTGACATAGAGGATACATTTGAGAGAGGCGGCATGCCACATCCCTGCACCGCAGGTGCGAGGGCCCGTCATCGCCGCTTGCGGCTATATTTTTATTTGTTTTTTATGGACTTGCAGTAAAACAGCTTCAAAAGTCTGTTTTCTCTGTTTCTGGTGTGGCCCCTGTTGGGGTCTGACTGGGTCAGGGAGACCTCCAGGCCAGGGGGCCTGAGACCTGTGAGCTTGCCTGGGGGAGAGCC
>CM059266.1:4721912-4726912 GCA_030347295.1 Setipinna tenuifilis
AGCCTCTCTGCAGGGGACTTAGTGAGAACACAGGTCTGCAGGGACTAACTTAGGCCAGTACTGTCAACTGTGAGTCTGTTGTCCAGTCCACCTGCCTCTCTGATGATGTGTTTGCCTGTCTGTCTTTCTGGCTGTCTTCCTGTCTGTCTGTTTGTCTGCCTGCCTGCAAAAAGACCTTGGTGTCCGCATAGACCTCTTCTGGATGTCCCGAGACGTGTCTTACCATGTCCCCCCCACCCCCCCCCTTGTCCTGGGGCGGGTTCATAAGGTCAGGAGGGCCTGGGGGCTGATTCAGCCTGAGTAACGTCTGCACAGACAGAAGATGACACGGCGTCAGCGTCACACAGATAAAGATGTTCCTTTTGCTTTCTTTCTTCTCTCCTCCCTCCCCTCTTTTCCTCCTCCTCTGGCTCTGCTCTTTTCCGGGCATCGCTGAATGACTCTCCTCTGTTTCATGGGGCTGAGGGGAACCACATGAAAGCAGCAGCTCTAATGACAGCCAGGACGCTTTCCGAGAACCGCCTCTGTCAACACACTACACACACACACTACACTACACTACACACACACACACACACACACACACACACACACACACACACACTATTCTCTCATACACACACACACACTGTTCTCTCTCACACACACACTACATACACTGCACTTACACACTTCGACACAGAGACACGTACCACACGTACACTATACTCACACACACACAGACACACTTACCACACACACACACGCACTATACTCTCATACACACTACACACAGTACATACACACACACACACACACACACACACACACACTTACCACGTACACACTACACACATCCCACCTCAGCCTTCTTCATGTCTCTCAGGCCCTGAACCCTGCTCTGGACTTTGCTCTGATTGTATGATGATGATGATGATGAGGAGGAGGAGGAGGGGTATGATGATGAGGATGATGATAAGGATGATCAAAGCGGCAGCCACATGGTTAAGGCCACAGAGAGCAGGCCTGTCTCACTAAGGCCTGGGGGCACGGAAAAGTGACGGGGTTGGGGGGGGGGGGGGGTCATTTGAGGGTCATGGCCAGGGCAAGACAAGCTCCCTGCAAGAGGAAATGGTGAGGGTTAGTCACCTTTGGAAAGACGATGTCACAAGTTGTCTACTCCCATCCTGACCCCGGACGTTGTGTGAGGCAGACAGACAGACAGACAGAAGCCTCCTTTTTAAGCAGTGACGCTATTAACTAACGCTACTAATTAAGCAGATCTCCCCCAGACATCGCTGCAGTAGCGACACACACATCTGGGCTGAGCAGCGTAAGTGAAGTCATGAGCTGTGACCTTTCATACGTCCCCAGGGAAAATAAGCCCTCATTTAAGGCACCATCGCCATTCATTTGTGCACAGTGACTGCCATCGCCATTCATTTAAGCACAGTGACTGCGCAACTCATGTCTGTGTTTTGTCTGTGCATCTAAACAGTGGGGAGTTTGTCTCAAAGTCAGCCGTGCCATGTCTCTGTCTAGGGTACAGGAAATATGAACAAAAAAGTTTGAGCCGGCAAGAACGCCAACATAAAAAAAAAGCCCCGTAGGCCAAATTCAAAGTGTTTATTGTACAGAAAGAAGAATGATGGCAACAAAGAGTAGGAAACCAAACTTGCAAAAACAAAGTTCAATAGGAATGAAGCGCCTGAAAAACAGCTTTTGGCAATCCCAAACAACCAACCCCCCCTCCACCCCCCCCTTTTTTCCCCATCTTGCTCCGAGATTGGTGAGTGTGGCAGGGGTGGAGTGTGGCAGTGGTGAACTGTTAAGTCTGGATGTTCCAAAGTGTACAGTCCTCTGCGTGACACAGCAGATGTCACAGGGTGGAGCCCTAATCTCACGGCCACAGGGAGACCGGCAGCAGAGCATCTCTCACCTGTGTGACGGCCTGACACCCAGAAGAACACAACAAAACAGCAGAACAAAAAACATGTCAATCAGGGATGTAACATCAGTACTAGGAAGGAAGACTGTTGCCCGTAGAGTAGGGCCTCATGGGTAAAAAGGCTCTTTGGTCTGGTCACTAATCCGACACTTTTGACTGAAACTCAGGGGTTTCGACCTGGCCTAGGGACTACAGATGGAAATGAGCAGTTAGTCTAATTCTGGCATGATTACACTGTGGATTGTATACTGATGTCCATTAATATGGAATGTCTCTATTAAATAAGTACATACATACATACATACATACATACATACATACATACACACACACAAACACACATACACATACACATACACACACACACAGACATACATACATAAATACATGCATCAGCCACTTATCTGTCTAGTGTGGGTAAGACTGGCCTGTAGCTGTATTGTATGATTGTTAGATGACAAAGTATTTGGATGGTGATTGGATGTTAATGGTGAGGGCACGAGGTAGTGGTGTTGGCAGTTGTGATGTGATAATGTGCGTGTCAGTGTGTTTATGACTGGGCACCGTGTGTGTGTGTGTGTGCGTGTCTATGTGTGTGTGACTGGGCACCGTGTGTGTGTGTGTGCGTGTCTGTGTGTGTGACTGGGCACCGTGTGTGTGTGTGTGTGTGTGCGTGTCTGTGTGTGTGTGACTGGGCACCGTGTGTGTGTGTGTGTGCGTGTCTATGTGTGTGTGACTGGGCACCGTGTGTGTGTGTGTGTGTGTGCGTGTCTGTGTGTGTGTGACTGGGCACATGTGCCACAGAGGCGCTGCATAGCTGGTTTGAGTTAGATGATTCAGGACACAACTTCAGAGGGGCATGGTTTACTCTGTTCCTCCACCAAAGAGTGACTGCATGTCTCTCTCTGTCTCCGTGTGTGTGTGTGTGTGTGTGTGTGTGTGTGTGTGTGTGTGTGTGTGTGTGTGTGTGTGTGTGTGTGTGTGTGTGTGTGTGTGTGATGGCATCAAAGGGGCACTGCTTGCTCTGCACATTTCCACCAGCAGCCCTACTCTGGCCTGTGATGTCCCAACCCTGCCCCACCACCCTCCTGTTGAGTGTGTGTGTGTGTGTGTGTTGGGGGGGGGGGGGGGGGGCTCAGGGGCCACTCTCTGTTTTGGGTGCACTCCTCTGATCGTGCTTGTGTGTGTGTGTGTGTGTGTGTGTGTGTGTGTGTGTGTGTGTGTGTGTGTGTGTGCACGCACTCTGCTTCTCGTGAGTGCTAATCGAAAGCGATGTGCGCAGATGTGCATTGGAACCATGTGTGTGTGTGAGGGCTCAGGACAAGAACCATGTCCGTGTCTCTCCTCTCTGCCGTCCCTTTCAGAACAGAGAAAGAAAGGAGAGGAGGAGAGGAGAGGAGGAGAACAGAGGAGTAGAGTGGAGTGGAGAGAAAAGATGGCTCCAAGAGTTTCCAAACCATTTTGTCTCCAGAATCAGAATGCCTGTTTACCCCTGGTTGACTGGAGTGGAACAATAGATTAATATTTTTTCTAGATGCCATCATATCAGGGACAGTATGGTCCAGGTTGTGATTGTCCTTTTTTGAGTCACTTTGGATAAAAGCGTCTGCTAAATGTAATGTAATGTAATGTAATGTTAACCTTCTAAATAAAACTCTAAATAAAGGCCAATTTATAGTTTGTTTGACAAAGAAATAAAGTAGTCGACAGATGCCGTGCCGAAAGGGGTTTTCGTACATCTGTAGCAGAGACAAAAAAAAGCAATTAAATAGAACACTTCTTTAAACTCACACATATAAGACATGTCTGATGTGGCCACAACAAACACTCACAGAATGCAGAACTTTGATTTGCTATCCAATCAGAGTGTGTGACAACATCTGCACAGTTTTACATTTTCTGATGTACGTGAGAAGCTCTGCAGCACCCTACCAGACAGAGATGGTTTCTTTTTTACATCATAGTCTGTTGAGCAACACTTGTCAGCTGGACTATAATTAAGCCTATTCCTGTTTGAAGACCCCTTCTTTGACATCAAGACCAGGCTTCAGTGACTTTACCTCTCATAGGTCACTAGTGACCCCTGACTTCAGTGACTTTACCTGTTACAGGTCACTCGTGACTGTGTTGCTTGACCGTCTCTTGCTGACCTGTCTGGTGTTGTGGTCTGTGCAGGAGCTCCAGGGGAAGGTGGACAGTCTGCAGAGACAGCTGCACTCCACAGAGAAGAAGCTCAAGACTAAAGAACTGGAGAACCAAGAGCAGGTATGTTCTCTCTCATTCTCTGTCTCTCTCTGTCTCTGTCTCTCTCTCTCTGTCTCTCTTTCTCTCTCTCTCTCTCTCTCTCTCTCTCTTTCTCTGTCTATCTCTCTCTCTTTCTTTCACTCTTTGTTTCTCTCTTTCTCTCTGTCTGTCTCTCTCTCTGTTTCTCTCTTTCTCTCTGTCTTACTCTCTCTCCCTCTCTCTCTCTCTCTCTCTGTTTCTCTCTGTCTCTCTCTCTCTCTCTCTGATATTAGTTCAATTCAAAATGCTCTATTGGTATGAATGCTGGTTGGAGTATTACTAAAGCAAGTAAGGATGTGAGTAGTATAATAATAATAAATAATAATAATTCATAAATAGTGACAGCAAAAAAAAGAAAAAAACAACTCATAACATTCACTAAAGAAAATTCAGTACTTTAACCAAAAGGCATCTCCAGCGTGCTTTCTCACTCTCTGTTTGTCCTCACAAACACACACACCCCCACCCCTCCTCTGGAGAAGTGGCAGGATCCCCCCTGCCCCCCTAGCCAATCAGATCTCTTCTCTCTCTCTTTCCTCCCCCCTGCCTGTAACACAAGGAGCACACGTCCCCTCACACACCTGGAGGGGACAGACAGCAGTTTCGGCAGCCTCTCTTTCTCTCTCCTCTCCTCCCCTCTTCCTCTCCTCTCTCCTTCCCCCCCCCCCCCTGCTTTCAGTGATATGGGCCTGCCTTACACAGGCTCTCTTCCTCTCCTCTCTCCTCCTCTCCCTCTCTCCTCCTCCTCCTCCCCCTCCCCTCCTCCTCTCCTCTGTCCTCCTCCTCCTCC
>CM059266.1:4734412-4736912 GCA_030347295.1 Setipinna tenuifilis
GGCACTCCAAAACAGTGATGATGAGGAAGGACGGACAGGTTTTAAAAACTCTGTTATAAACGGGCTGCTTTATATGTAAAAAGCCGACATGTTTGGACACATCGGTAGGTCTTTATCTATTTATTTATTCAGCTAGGCCCAGATGAACACCTCGTGACGAGTCAAAACACGTCGGCCTTTTTTTGATAAGGATTTAGCTTATTGCTAATGATGTATCTGACTGTGCTTGTTAAAGGCAACGGCTGGTTCTCAGACAGAGACAGGTAGAGAGGGACTTAGAGGAAGGGAGGTGTCTCAACCCAGTCTGTGATTTCAAACGTAACAAGAGGCAGTGTCCTAAGGTCATAGCCAAGGTCAAATGTCTCTGCTGGTCCTCCGTTCTGGTACAGTCTCAGCAGGTCAAGGGGCATGTCCCCTAATGGAGCCCTGTTGTTGTTTTGTCACTGAAACTGTGCAGTGTAATAATTTAAAGCTTAAAATTAAAAGTTTAAATCTCTGTGTGCACAACAGCAGTAGCCTAACCACGAAGGACAAAGTGCTAGCTGGCTGATCTAAACCAACAGCGTTATTATCGGATCAGAAACCAACATCTAATCACGCTAAATTACATGCTGTCAGTTAAGCCAGTTTTCCTCCCTTTCCATCCTGACTCGTCTATTTACTGGGTGTCTCTCTCTCTTTCTCACTCTCTATCTCTAGCTCTCTCTCTCTCGTTTTTACTCTCTCTCTCTCTCTTTCTCACTCTCTCTCTCTCTAGCGCTCTCTCTCTCTCTATCTCTCTCTCTGTCCTTGTCTCCCTCTCTCTTTCTTTATCTTTTATCTTCTTCTCACTATTCAATAAAAAATTATTTTTGTCAGATGTTTCAGATTGGTAAGAGCTACAGTCTGTAGTTAAGCATAAAAATATATATATGCCTTATATATGGGATGGTGACTGCAGAAGAGGAAGCATTGCCAGTACATATTGACCCATATCACCAGCTTTGATCATTATAGTCTCCCGAAGTAAGAAGCACCCTTGTACTGATCTGAGAACAGATTTTTAGTTACCCAGCTCTCTCTCGCTCTCACTAACTCTCTCTCTCTCTCTCTCTTTTTCCCTCTCTCTCTCACTCATACACAGACACACACACACACACACATACACACACGCACACACACACACACACAGTTGTTGTTGAGACATTACTGCTGTGATTTTCAGACCAGCAAGCATAACATAGCTAAGAGCACTCTATCTCTATATCCTGTGTATAACTGTATGCTAAGTGACTGGCTGCATTGATCTGTTAACACTAAAACCCTTAAATCAGCCTAACTGTCCCATCGTGGACACTCAACCTCCTCATTTCAACCAGCTGACTCTCCTCCATGCTTTTTTCACACGAGCAATAAAGATGAAAACAGAAACCAAGCAAGCGATTAATATTTGTTCTAAACATTCCAACTGTTCTAATTGTTCTAATATTTGTTCTAAATGCTGTGCCACATCACACTGGGCAGCACTGTCGCGTAGCAGGCAGTTGGGATATTGTAGTGCAGGATAAAGCAATCAAGCCCATTTTGTTGCTGTCACAAAGTTGTGTCACATGCGGTCAGGACAGGACACGGTGTGAGAGGCCTGTCTGGGTGATGCACTGTCACACCGTCACACTCTCTCATCTCTCTGTCTGTCTCTCTTCATCGGCTCATCTCTTTGGCTTTGCCATCCAGTCCTCTCACACTCTAAAGCTCTCTTTCTCTGTCTGTTCATTCATTTGTATACACACACTAGATTTGTATATACACCCCCCCCAACCCCTGTGAATCCTGTATCTGTCTGCTTGTCTGACTCCCTCTCTATTTTTTTTTTTTTTATCTCTCTCTCGCTCCCACCGTCTCTTTCCTCTCCTCTCACTTTCACTTGCTCTCCTGTTTTAAAGGCTCTTGTGTTTCACCACCCCCCCCCCCCCCCCCCCCCGCTCCGCTCTCCGAGTGTTTACCGGACCAGGAGTGACCTTCAGCTGGCCCGAAGGCCCCGGACCGCAGCAGCGGAGGCCCCGCTTGTCGGAATACCGCAGCGCCGGCTCCGGGATTCACTCAGGGGGATCGTGGGGCGGGTGGGGGATCTGGGGGGGTCACAGAAGACGGGGCCCACAGGACAGCCAGGCTGACTGTTTTGTGCCCGTGCCCGACGCGATATTGTGTAGCCGTGGCGGTTTGCGTCCGCTTGGCTTCTCCTCTCTTCGTCTTTCCCACCCCCGACGCTCAGCTATTGTTCGGGGCACCGCGTGGCTCTCGAGGCTTTGCTTTAGCGGCAGGGGTCTGGTTTCATCCTCCAAACCATTTTTCTAGTTCATTTGAAAGACTTACTCTCGAGTTCCTCTGGTTCATTTAAAAGGGTTTTTCTCGAGTTCCTCTGGTTCATTTAAAAGGGTTACTCTCGAGTTCCTCTGGGTTTGTCTCCCTTCCCGTTTCATCCCCCTCTTTCCCTCTAGAAAAAAAAATACACAACACAGTA
>CM059266.1:4741912-4744412 GCA_030347295.1 Setipinna tenuifilis
ATAAAAAAAGAGAAAAGAAAATGGCCGGCCGCATGATGGCAGACTAGCGGGTCTCTGTAGAGTCAGCCTGCACTTAACACAGCCCTTTGTTCTCCCACTAAACTGACGCCAGACACTCTTTTTTTCTCTGACTTAGGCTGCCATTGTTTACAACTTTAGTCCAAACACAACCCCCTCCTCACCCCCAAACAACCCTCCTTTTTTTCTTGTGGGTCAGTATATGTTGTTGCCCCAGTGATGTTCTCTCTCTCTCTCTCTCTGTCTCTTACTGTATGTCTCTCTCTCTCCCTCCCTCTCTCTTTTTCTTTCTTACTGTCTGTTTCTCTCTCTCTCTCTCTCTTTCTCTCACCTTTTGTTTGTCTCTCTTTCACTCTCTCTGTCTCACTCGCTTTGTCTCAGCCTCACTGTCGTTGTCTCTGTCTCCTTTTTCCTCTCCCCATTGCTCTGCCTCTCTCTCTCTCTCTCTCTCTCTCCCTCTCTCTCTCTCTGGCCAGAGAGATGGGGATGTATTGGTTTGCTAGTAGTTGCTGACCACCCCATTCCCCCATGCTCTGTGTAGTTTCATAGCCTATTCTATGCTAATGCTAAGGATAGATAGCAGGGTAGTTAGCCAGGGAAGGGCAAGTCATCATCTTTAAAAAGAGCAGCGTTGGGTCTTTGTGAGCAGGGGTTGGGTTGGGCCACTCTCTCTCTCTCTTTTTCATTCTCTTTCTTTCTCTTTCCCTCTTTCTCGCTCTCTCTGTCTTTTCCTCTCTCTCTCCCTCTCTCTCTGTCTCTCCCTCTCTCTTTCTCTCTGTCTCTCTTTCTCTGTCTCTCCCTCTCTCTCCCTCTCTCTCTCTCTTGCTCTCTTTGCATCTCTGTCTCCCTCCCTCTCTCTCTCTCTCCCTCTCTCCCTCCCTCTTTCTCTCTGTCTCTCTCCCTCTCTCTCTCTCTCTCTCCCTCCCTCTCTCTCTCTCTCTCTCTCTCTCTCTCTCTCTCTCTCTCTCTCTGAAGTGGCCCCTCTGTCTCCTCCTGAGGGTTTCCCTCCTAGAGCCGCATACAGACACACACACACACACACACACACACACACACACACACACACACACACACACATACCTCGGCCACTAGCAGAGGCCAGACAGAGAGACGGAGGTTTCCTCTCCGCTCATTAAAGCCCCAAAACTTTCACAACAACATCTATATGTGTGTGCCTGTGTCTGTGTCGGTGTGTGTGTGTGTCGGTACCGGTGTGTGTGTGTGTGTGTGTGTGTGTGTGTGTCTGTGTCTGTGTCGGTACCGGTGTGTGTTTGAGAGTGAGAGCAGGGAAAAAGAGAGCACCACCGCATGCATAAACGTTGCCAAAAAACTGTTGTTTGATTTCGTTGTTTTTTTTCTAATGTATTAGCGACGTTCGCTCGCAGCGCGTAAAGCCACAAAGGTGCGGCGGCATTCCTGAATACTCAAGAGCAGAGCAGGCGCCTGACGGCCTGGACAACATGGAGTCTCACACATTAGCATTGGAGAGCATGGGCGGCCTGATTGCGATCAGTCGCACACACACACTCACACACACACACAGACGCACACACACACACACACACACACACACACAGACGCATAGACACACACACACACATGCACACACACACATGCACACGCACACACACACACACACTCACACACACACACACTCACACATACAGACACTCACACACACACACATACACACACTCACACACACAGACATTCAAACAGATACAGACACTCACACACACACACACACACTCTCTCTCACACACACACACATACACAAAACCCTCTCAGCATGCAGGAGCTCATTCTTACCACCCCTGTGTTTCGGGGTAATATTAGTTGGAAGGTTATTCATCATGTCAACAAGTACATCACAAGAATGTGCTAAGGCACTCAGAATCCAGCGACTCGACAGAATTCATGGGCTGGTCTTCTGTATGTGGTGTTAAGGCCCGTCCAAGATTAAAAGCCTTTATTTCAATGCAGCTTTCTGTTAAAGGTCCCTTCCAGTTTAACACTAGGCTTAATCCACACAGGGGGAACCATCCCAAAGTCAAACACAATCTGCTATGAAAGCTAGCGTGCTTCTCTTAGAGCTGTGTAAGTGGCTGCTGAATGCGGTTGGTACAGTAGACCTGCCAGCCGTCCTCATCTTGGCAGAATAGTTTGTGTAAACGTAATGCACTAAATGTATGTATTTGGCCGACTTACAGCATGAAACATGATGATGGCAATATGGCAGCACAATGAGCAGGAGTGAGTACGCACAGGGTGCAATTTGTCAGAAAACACAGAAGGAGGATGTTTCATTATTTATGGAAATGAACATTGTATTTTAAACGTGCCTAACTAGGCCCTACCGCGTTGCTTAGGCTATTGTTTTTCCAGCAACGTGTCTGTGAAGATTCTCAATCATCCAGGTCATGTTAGTCAAAGGAGCTAAGTTGTAAGCAACTGGACTTCTTTTAGTAGCTTGAAGACGTTT
>CM059266.1:4749412-4751912 GCA_030347295.1 Setipinna tenuifilis
GATTTTGTGTCAAATTTGATTTCAAAGGATCCATTTTGGGACACATTTCTATTTCCTGAGCAGTCCATGTCAGACAGCAGTGCATGGTGTCTGTATCCTGGTTTGGTGTCTGTATCCTGGCTTGGTGTCTGTATCCTGACTTGGTGTCTGTATCCTGGCTTGGTGTCTGTATCCTGGCTTGGTGTCTGTATCCTGGCTTGCCTCCTGAGGTGTGTTTCCCAGGGCAATACATCAAAATGGCTACAGCAGAGCAAAAAAAGATAAAAAACACAGTCCTACCACTTCACATGTGGCAGGGTGTGTGTGTGTGTGTGTGTGTGTACCACTTCACACGTGGCGGTAGAACACCTTTGAAAGGGTTCCTCCTGTCTTTACAGTGTGTGTGTGTGTGTGTGTGTGTGTGTGTGTGTGTGTGTGTGTGTGAGTCTGTGTCTGTGTCTGTGAGTGTAAGTGTGTGTGTGTGTGTGTACCACTTCACATGTGGCAGGAGAACACCTTTGAAAGGGTTCCTCCTGTCTTCGCAGTGTGTGTGTGTAAGTGTGTGTGTGTGTGTGTGTGTGTACCACTTCACATGTGGCAGGAGAACACCTTTGAAAGGGTTCCTCCTGTCTTCACTTTGTGTGTGTGTGTGTGTGTGTATGTGTGTGTGTGTGTGTGTGTGTGTGTGTGTGTGTGTGTGTGTGTGTGTGTGTGTGTGTGTGTACCACTTCACATGTGGCAGGAGAACACCTTTGAAAGGGTTCCTCCTGTCTTCACAGGAAGATTGTTGAAGGAGCATTCCAGGTATTTGCAGCAGGCAGACATGAGTGTGTGTGTGTGTGTGTGTGTGTGTGTGTGTATTTGCAGCAGGCAGACATGAAAGGGAATGCTGTATTGTGGTATGCTCTGCTCTGCTGGTCGGGGTGCTGTTGCCAAAGGCGGGAAGCTGAGGACGAGCACACACACACACACACACACACACACACACACACACACACACGCACACTACTGCTGCTGTTTCATGACAGCTCTGCCTCTTTAATTATGTCAGCTGTAACACACACACACACGTGCACACAAACACAGGCGCACACACAAACGCATGAACGCACACACACACACGTGCACACACACACAGACCACACCACACGCAGACACAGACACACACACACACACACATTAGGCTCATCTGTTTTGATCTTGCTGGGGTGTAAATAACTCCATAAGAACCTTGGACCATCATCAGGAATGATGTTTCTTTAAAGGTGACAGAAAATCAAGAAACGTCTTTACCTTGTTTTTGTTAAAGAGTGGCAGTCTACCCACATTCGAGAACTTCCAAAAAATACTAGACATTCTGAACATCTCTGTTTCATAGAAATTCTTCTTTTCAAAATGATCACCAGAAAATGGGCAAATCTGAACAACGGATACATATGACATGAAATGTATGTCACTCAGCCACCATTACAAACTGGCAGTGAAAGCAGCCAATCAGCATCAGGTGCTGGCATTTCATAATGAGGTTGCCAGATAAGCCAGAAATGGCGCCAAATAGGTGCAAAACCACGCTGTTCAATGCCCCTATCCTAACACTGTGTATTTATCCCATCAACACTGTTGTTACCTCACCTATCTCTTCCTGTCGTCTTCGCAATCCTGCAGCAAAGCCACCATTCCAGTAATGACTATCTCCAGTAATGACTATCTGCTTAAAATGGACAGCACAGAAATGATGACACTCACATGTCAAGCAAATTGTTCTTTACATTCCAGTCTCTGTCCCATCTTTGACTGTATGGCCTGAAAAAGTAGTTTTAGCAATGATCAGATGATCAGATACACATCTTTTGTCTGGCTGAGTCCCATTTTTCTGCTGAAAAAAACGAGTGAGGCCCCAGTTGTTTGATTTCTGACGGTGATTAGTTCCATCAGAACTCAATACCAGGAAGCAATTTGGGGGCACATTGTAGTCGGAATTGTATTCTCGTATGCGGCCTTACGCTGAAAATTGCTCTCGTTTACGCATTTATTACGCACTTCTCCCCCCGGTCTGCCTATTGTCCGCTAGTTTACAGTCCCCGTGCCGCTTCCAAGGGTCATTTTATACCGTCGCGTATTTATTTGATGTGATGATTCTGTGCTGCGAGCCGGGAGAGAAGATGATGTCTGACGGGGGGGGGAGCGGACGGGAAGCCTTGGGTAAAACGATCATGTTTGGAAGGATCACACACACGACACGCGGCCCTCTCTTCCCAACAGGGCAGTTTCGCCTTCCTGAGCGGACTCTCGGTGGTTTCCCGAAGGTCGCCTAGGGGTCAGACTGAAGCGGGGCCCTCTGTAATATTGGTTAGATTTCAATTTACCTGCAAAAGTGTAATAATCATATGAAAGCGGTGTGTGTGTTTGTGTGTGTGTGTGTGTGTGTGTTTGTGTGTGTGTGTGTGTGTGTGTGTTCCTCTAACCATTTTGCTGTCTATTTGTACTACACGTGGCCTTTCTTTCTGTCTTTCTCGCTTGC
>CM059266.1:4756912-4764412 GCA_030347295.1 Setipinna tenuifilis
CATTCCAGGTTGCATGCATCTACACACAAGCCTCTTCTTCTTCTTCTTCTGCTCAGCCTGTCAGCTCCTGTGTCTTCTAGTGTGTGTGTGTGTGTGTGTGTGTGTGTGTGTGTGTGTGTGTGTGTGTGTGTGTGTGTGTGTGTGTGTGTGTGTGTGTGTGTGTGTGTGTGTGCGTGTGTTTGCATCCGTGTGTTGTGTGTTTTAATGAAATGCCTACTCATGTCCTGAGATGTCCTTTGTAAGCTCTGGGGGGGTGGGCTGGGGTGGGGGGGTGTGTGGAGGGGGGAGGGGAGAGGGGAGAGGGGGGGTAAAGCAGCATGTCCGACTTCAAAGCGTTACCCGGCTCGCGGCTTAAATTGTGTCCTCTTTGCTCCGCTGTCTGGCATCTCGATTCTGCTGACAAGAGCTCTTTCTGTCTTTCCTCTCTCTCTCTCTTTTTCTCTCTCTCTTTCTGTCTTTCCTCTCTCTCCCTCTTTCTCTCTCTTTCTGTCTTTCCTCCTTCTCTCTCTCTCTTTCTGTCTTCCTCTCTCTCTCTCTCTCTCTCTCTTTCTGTCTTTCCTCTCTCTCTCTGTCTCTGTCTCTGTCTCTCTCCCTCTCTCTCTCTCTCTCTCTCTCTCTCTCTCTCTCTCTCTCTCTCTCTCTCGCTCTCTCTCTCTCTCTCTCTTTCTCTCTCTCTCTCTCTGGTACCATGCGGCCTGTCCCAGACCAGAGCCACAGTGGCTGGGCTAATGTTGTCACATGTGAGTTGGGTCTGGTGTTCATCTGGGTACATGCCCACCCAAGTGCCCATGAGTGAGAGTTGGATGTACCGGTATCTACCTGTTAGCTATGCTTTACTTTCTTTCTCTCTTTCTTTCTGTCTTCTTGTCTGTCACTTTCCTCACTGTCACCCTCTCTTCGTGTTATGGTCTCAAAACGTGTTTTCTTTTCTTACATGGTGTTCTCATACATATTCATTATCTTTCACACACACACACACACACACACACACACACACACACACACACACACACACACACACACACACACACACACACACACACCATAGTTCCTGTTATGTGGAGATAGTGTTGTTGTTCTCTCTTTGTGTCTCCTGTTCTCACTTTCCTTGTCAGTGTTACTTTTTCTTTCTACTTGTCATTCTTTCAGCCTCTCTCTGTCTTCTTTTCTCTCTCTCTATCTCTCTTGCTCATTTTTCCCTCCCTTGTTCTCTATCTGTCTTTGGCGTGTTTCTCATTGGAGTGGTAGAAATGGACATTCACACTTCCCCGTCCGTCCGTGTGGACCTCTTCAATAATTGCCATAAGCCTCCCTCTTGGTTTCCTTGGGCATTGTCCTCCCCTCGTCTCTGGTCTGGCTGGAGATAAAGGGATGATCACTTCAAAGGCCCACTGCTAAGAGTTTAACCCTCCCGCCCGCAGAGGCGGCAGACAATCCAGTAATTGAGAGAGCAGTTACTGATCATAGGGTTTTTGTGTGGCGAGAGAGGAGAGGAGCGGAGCGGAGCAGAGCAGGCACGCTTTCAGATGCTCTCACTTTTAGCTCTGTTTACACACACACGCACGCACACACAGACACACACACGCACACACTCTCCTTTTCTCTTGTTCCCCCTCTCTCTTTCTGTGTGTGTGTGTGTGTGTGTGTGTGTGTGTGTCGGTGTGCGTGTTGCCAAAGACATACAAGGACAGTAGCTACTGAAATTTCATCATTTTACCACAATGACGAAAGTTAAGACAGTACAACTAAGTTTGGGATAAGAGCACCAAAATAGCTGCATTATACTTGTCATGTCAGAATGCAAACAGCCATTCAGTAGATAAGCTTACCGTATTTCAGGAACTGTGAGTACATGTTTTGATTCCTGTAAAAGTTTCTAGAAATCCCCTGTTGTACACATGTGGATCTTTAGAGTCTTGGACTAAAGTTGCTATAAAGGGAACAAATCTCTAACTCAGCTTTAGAATGCCACATTCAAAAAAGCCTAGTGTTGTAACTTATTATTATTATTATTAAAACAGAACACTAAACCTTCTTGCTATAGCTTGAGGAAGGTGTTGTTTTTATTTAGCAATTCATAACATGTTTATAATATATCATTTAATCAATTATACAGAAGGACAATTTAATCTATATGAACTGAAATCTGCTAAGCATTGTTTTTATTTGTGTGTTTTATTTTCCATAAGACGCCTATGCCTGTGGCTATTCTGCAATAGATCAACGGCATGGCTTTGTACATCTGAACATGTATGAGGCAAGGAATGGGTTAACATGAGAACTGCGAATCTTGAAGAAAAAGAGGCTGTGTCTTTAAAGTGGATGTAGCAACAGAAGGATTGGAGAGAGAACGCCATTGGGGCGGCAGATCACTTACTTCTGACGTTCCAAAGCCTCGGGGAGTTGGCTCAAGATTGCTAGGCTTTGATAAGGTCCTTGCAACTTAGTAGTAACTTTGCTTTCGCAAGTGTTGTCCAGATAGCTTTTCGGCGCTGTATACTCGTTCTATTTTTTAGACGAGCCATACATTTAGCTCAGATTGGACACTAGATTCACATTTTTAGCTGACTACGAAAAGAAAATCGCAATTTACGCCGCGATAGAGGGAGTATAGGATCTTTTTTTTCTATGTACCTTCCTGGACCAGTCTGTCGGCTGCTTACTTTGAAGACCGCTCTTAAACCCAGAGCTCAGTCCGTGCTGGAAGCGCCCAGAGGAGTGTAACCGTATGGCGTGGCTGCCTAGCGCAGAGGGAAGGACTGAGAAAACTACTCTTTTTTTTTAGAAACATTCACGTTTTCACCTTTAAATCTCTGCCATTACAAAACAAACGCGTCCTCTGAACTGGATGCGGTGGATTACATCTTTTGTGGGGAAAATTGTAGACTTTTGGAGTATCTAAAACTCGTGGATCGATGGTAAGTTCCTATCGTGTATGTTCTCCTTGCGATGGCCCCAGAAGGGACCTTTGATGTGCTGTTGGCTTGCTTTGAAGTAACCTCGCTTCGAGATTTATGCCTTTTACACGGATATTTGTGGCAAAAGTGGTCTTTTTGATGGCAGTATGCTTTTATTCTCGTCATTATTACTGGGACTAGTCGCTGATCCTTATTCCTGTACGTTTAAAGAGTATTCATTACGCTGGTGAAAAGAAGTTTGTGGAAAGCATTCCACCCCTCTGTAGTTCAAGACTGTATTGGCGGGGCTACTTAACGCTCTGCCTTTGAACGTTGCAGCTTTTTTCTCGCTTGTTATTGTTTTTTGTATTTCTATTATTTTAGATAGTTATTATTGCCTAAACAGCAGCTGTACGACGGCTTCATAGGAAACTCCTTCCGATGGATTTTATTGGCGAGTTTGGAATGTAGGATAGTGCTGTTTGAAGTGTAGAGAGTTGTTTAGGATGAAGCGGAGAGATCCCATGCTGCGTCGCGCCGTGGAGTAGTGTTATTATTCCGAGCCGAGGCTGTGGTGCGGAATGAACAATGGACTTGATACAGTAATTTATGGTACAGTGTATGGCGAAGAGCGATTGTAACATTCTACTGGTGTTGCGGCAGAGCGGAACGGCATAGTGCGGCTTGTGATCTTGCGCTGAATTTTCTCGGGGGACGAAATGTTCTGAATCCTAAGCTTGGCTGGTGGAAATGGGGGCGTACGAAGCTTTCCCTCTGTAAGGTAGGCTATAATCCACATGCATTTACTGTCTGATTTTTAATATGTGTGACAGGATATCCATTTTTGGGATTTTGTCCAAAATCACTCTTATGACACCGTTCCTGGTTTCATTTCCCAAAAGACTTAAGACTAAACTGCTGTTTGAATCTGGACTTATTCGCTTTAATTGAAATTGAACTGATTTTTTTGTCTCGTAACCTAATGCATCTTAAGCTGGCTGTATAACCTCTAAGGATCATGTGTTTCTGCGCAATATTTTGAGTTGTTACGAATTGGTGAGCATTTGATGTTTTTGCTGGGTATAGACCTTGAGTGTATGCTGTCTTAATGCCTGAAAGCCTGTCTTTTTTTCTTTTAGCCAGCCGTTTAAGGCTGGAGAAACTTCACATGGGAGGTAGTCTCTTGTTTTGTTCGTTAAAACAAAGTTATTGACTCGTGTAATAGGTCGTGAATAGCAAATCCGCTACTGAATTCGTGCTGTTTGATCTCGTTTCCTCTTCTGAGAACCTGTACCATTCTGGACGGACTTCATGCTGCACGGCTGTCTTTGAAGTTTGGGTGGATCTGGTTTTGATTAGATCAATACTTTCTTCTTTTTTTCAGAGAGAAGACAGGCACACCGGCTCCCCCGCAGTTTTGAGAGAGAAAGAGAGGCGATTGCAGCTGAGAACTGAGGAGAGGAACACGACGCAAAGGCTGCCGAATTCACAGCCATGAGTAGGGCTCTCGCAGACCCCATCACCACCGGCTTCAGAGAGGATGCTCCTCGTCCCCCCGTCCCGGGGGAAGAGGGCGAGACGAAATGCTACAACCCTTGCAAGCTTGCCGTGATGAGACTCAAGGATACGGTTAAATCCGCTGTAAAAGTCGCCCCTCCCGGCTCTGCGGCGAGAAGGGATGAGGATGGACTCGGGGAACCGGAGGGAAGCGCCTCCCCGGACTCCCCACTCGCGCGGTGGACCAAGTCTTTGCTCTCTCTGCTCGGGGACCAAGACGGTGCTCAACTTTTCCGGAGCTTTCTGGAGCGGGAGAAATGTGTGGACACGCTAGACTTTTGGTTCGCCTGCAACGGCTTCAGGCAAATGGACCTCAAGGATACCAAAACGCACCGAGTGGCTAAAGCCATTTACAAACGCTACATTGAGAACCACAGCGTGGTCGCCAAACAGTTAAAGCCGGCGACCAAAACCTTTATTCGGGATAGCGTCAAGAGGCAACAAATTGACTCATCAATGTTTGATCAGGCACAAACGGAGATTCAGACAGCGATGGAGGAAAACGCATACCAGCTGTTCCTCACCTCCGACATCTACCTCGAATACGTCCGGAGTGGGTGCGAGAACGGCGCTCACGGCAGCCCCGACGGGCTGGGCAGCCTCAAACTTGTGTGCGGCTACCTGCCCACCCTTAACGAGGAAGAGGAGTGGAGTTGCAGCGACTTCAAAGCCAAAGCCTTAGCCTCTATGGTCGGACTGTCCGCCAAAGCCCTCCGGGCAGCTCCCTCCGTGAGGGCGGTGGAGGCGCTGGAGAGAGGATACAGGTAATGTAAATGATTTCCAAGTTCATGTGCCAGTGGTTTTATTGTATTTCTCATTAGACTGTACATACAGGAAGGACAGAATGAGTATATGAATAACAAGAGTTATTACACGATTATTAGACATTTCCTGTTACATTTACTGACTGGCATACAAATTATTTCCCCCTGTGACTGTGTGCTTTTAAGGGTTTTCCTGTCGTGCCATGTAGATTGCCTCTCGGTCCAGTGTGCTGTAAGTTCACCTGGCTCACATTAAGCCAAGAGAAAGCGCTGTGTAGCTGGAGAAAAAAACAGACTTTAGTGGAAGAGCTTTAGCCTCTGCCGGTAATCGCAGACACTCGCGGGCCCTCTGCTGGCCTGCCAAAGTTTCCGGGACTTTGAAATGCTGCCGCAGACTCAGGATTGTCTCCTAGTCAGAGTGCGTGCTGGCGCATGGCTCCCGTTACATGTTGCATACAGGAAACGCGCCTACCTCCGAAAAGACGTGTATTTGTTAATGATTTAAGGTCCTATTGATATTTGTCTTCAACATGTCCTTTAAAGGAGCCTAAAATGACTAGTCTTTTCCATAAAGATGCCCTGTTTCAGTGGCTTCAGTGGCTGAGGTCCTACTCCTTGCTAGCTGTTTTATGGTGCACCTGCTATTTTCAGAAGGGTATGGTGGTCACCCAATCTTAGGAGTTCATCAAGGTTACAGATGTTTCAGACCGGTTTCCTCCTCCTGTGTCCCCCCGCCCCAGCTGCTAGCTCGGCGGCAGAGCCAGAGCCAAACCCGGTCAGTGTGAGGGCAGCGCTAGGTGCCAGCCTCGTGTTTATCTTACAAGAAGTTGTCGACAAGCCGCTACACGGCCGTAGGTGGGGATGGGACAGGATTCAGGAAGGATGTGGGAAGAGAGTGTTAACTGCACACAGAGGACAGCGGTATTGGGCCAGAAGGTCAAGGCCAATGTTTCCAAGTATAGTCAGAGAGGATTGGGGAAAATGTCTGAGAAGAGTAGAACTCAGTACCAACTGAGAAGAACTTGGTTTTGTTTCTTCCTGGCTTTGCTATTCACTTGATTTAAATCAGTGCACATTTTCCCATGCGTGTAGTTTGTCCATCTTTTGTAGGGACAAGGATTAACATGATTCAAAAGAGACAGGAGGGAAAAGGTAGTGAAGACAGTGAAAGTCAATACCTAAGAAGAGCTGTGTAGTTTGAAAGTTGGGTGAACAGTAAAAGGAGTGGGTGGAACAGGAGGTCCTCTGGCATTGGTTAAAGGTCCAGCTCTGTGTCCAACTCACCTGCTACAGTCACCCAGTTAAAGCACTTTGCCTCATACCTGTTGTGTCCCTGTTGTGTTGTGTTCCGCATCCTTTTGAGTCTTCCTCTCACAGAGCCAGGGTCTCTCAAATCGTTTCATGCTATTGCCTGCAAATGCTCTCTTTCTTTCTCTGTCTCTGTCTCTCTTTCTCTGTCGCTCTCTCTGTCTATTTTTCTACCTCGCTATCATTCTGTCTCAGTTTCGACCATGTCATCGATTAGATTGCTCAAACTCTACTTTTGATTTGCACATTATTTCTGAGTTCACGCTCAGAAGGATCCATGTCAGTGGGGGAGATCAGACAGAGAGAGGTAGGGGGGGGGTTATGGAGAAGGGTAAGGAAAGGCAAGAGGGAGAGAAAAAGAGAGAGAGAAAGAGAGGAAGGGAGGAAATGAAGGAAGGAGAGAGAGGGGGAAGATTGGAGGGCCACACGTAAGATATGGGACTATCTGCCAGACAGCCACTAGATGGAGAACGCATTGCTCACTTCACCTTATCAGTCACACACACACACACACACACACACACACACACACACACACACACACACACACACACACACCTTACCTGTCACACAGAGAGCCGGAAATAAGTTGTCTGAAAAGAAAATGAGAATGTTGAAGGTTTAACTGTTGTGATTTAAGCACTGCTGTGACAAGGGTCGTGTCATTTATTAATCCATTGTATGTGTTTCTGTGTTTCTGTGCGTGTGTGTGTGCGTGTATGCATGTGGGTGTGTATGTATGTATGCATGCATGTGTGTGTGTGTGTGTGTATGTGTATGCATGTGTGTGTATGCATGCGTGTGTGTGTGTGTATGCATGTGTGCGTGTGTGTGTATGCATGTGTGTGTGTGTGTGTGTGTGTATGCATGTGTGTGTGTGTGTGCAGGTCGTACAGGCGGGGGGAGGTGGTGAGCCCGTACCACATGAGCGCTGGTCTGGCGTGTGCTCCAGCGTCCAGCGCCAACGACAGCGA
>CM059266.1:4769412-4781912 GCA_030347295.1 Setipinna tenuifilis
TGACACACACACACACACACACACACACAGACACACACACACACCCATGCACGCTTGCACACACAGACACACTCATCACTTCTCGCGTTCCCAAAAAGCGCTTGGCGTTCCCTCTGTTATTGGCCTGTCCTCTGCTCAGTGCTGTGTGTGGAAGTTTTGCGAAATGACCACACTGTCCCCTCTGTCCGTTCTCTTACCCTCCCTCCCCCTCTCTCTTTCTCTCTCCATCCCTCTCTCTCTTCATCTCATTCTCCCTCTCTTCTCTGCTTTCTCTCTCCCTTCCTCCTTCCTCCTCTCTCTTTCTCTCTCTCCATCGCTCTCTCTCCCTCTCTTCTCTGCTTTCTCTCGCAGTCCCTCCCTCTCTCCCTCACTCCCTCCCTCCCTCTCTCTCTCTCTCCTTTCATCCCTCGCTCCTTGTGTGATGTATTTTTCCTCTCATCAGCTCAAGGCAGCGCCAGCACTGTTGCCGTCAGCAGTACTCTGTGTCCCTCACAAAGGGATTAGCACAGCAGAGAGAGGGGGGGAGAAAAGAGAGAATGAGAGGGAGGGAGAGAGAGAGGAGGGGGGGAGAGAGAGAGATGGGGAGGGGGGGCACAAAGGAAAAGAGAGACAGAGAGAGAGGGGGAGGGAGAGAGAGAGAGAGATGGGGAGGGGGGGCACAAAGAAAAAGAGAGACAGAAAGAGAGAGAGAGGGAGGGAGGGACAGAGGGTGGGGACAGATAGAGATAGCGACATGGGGAGGGGGGGCAGAAAGAGAGAGAGAGAGAGATAGGGAGAGGGGACAGAGAGAGAGAGAGAGAGAGAGAGCAAAGGATGTCGGCAGGAGGTTGCACACAATCAAGAAAGGCATAGTGTTAAAATGATAAAAAGATGGGCCTTTGAACTTGTGTATAAGCACGTAGACACACACACACACAGGCATGCATGCATACACACACACACACACAGGGTGTCAGGGTGTGTGTGTGTGTGTGTAATGTCACCACTGTACCTCAAAGCTGCTCAGCATGCATCAGGCAGAAATAAATTACCTCATCCTCCTCTGATCTCCTTCCCCATTTGACTCTCCCTTTCTTTCTCTCTCTCTCTTTTGCTCTTTGTCTCTCTCTCTCTCTTTCTCCCTCTCTCTCTCTCTCTCTCTGTCTCCCTCTCTCTTTCTCTCTCTCTCTCTCTTCCACCCATTCCCAGCTTCTGTCCTCTGTACACACCCCTCCTCCCTCCCTCTCTTGTCCTCTGTTCTTTTAATCTTTCTCCTCCTCTTCCTGTTCTCTCTTCTCTCTTCTCTCTTCTTTCTCCTCCCCACCCCTCTGCACACACACACACGCACACGCACACGCACACACACACACACACACACACACACACACACGCAGGCCCGTTGATGTGTGACTTTCATGCGGGGATGTAAAAAGCGCTCGTCCCTGCTGGCCCCCGCTGGGCGTGTGATGTGAGGCGAGGGGGGGGGCAAAGGGGGGGGTGCTCTTTGAAGCCGGCTGACTTCACAGGGGCCCGAGCGCGTGCTTAGCGGCCCCCGCCCCGCCCCAAATAAGCCCCAGTCCCGGCCCCGGCCCAGAACACAGCCCTTACCAGAACCCCCCCTCAACCCCAGCCCCACCAGAACCCCCCCTCAGACTGCAGCGACCCGCTTCGGTCCGCTCTGGTCGGCTCTGCTCAGCTTTGCTTTGCTTTCGCACACAGCGCTCCGTGCCAGGGCTGGGAGCCTGTGAAGGAATACAAATGTGTGTGTGTGTGTGTGTGTGTGTGTGTGTGTGTGTGTGTGTGTGTACAAATGTCGTCTTTGTGTATTTGTGTGTTCAAGAGGACTTCTTCTTGTGGTCTGCTATAATTGCTAATAAGATGATCTGAGAGGCAGACAAATTAGGGCGTGTGTGTGTGTGTGTGTGAGAGAGAGTGTGTGTGTGTGTGTGTGTGTTTGTGTTCATTTAAAGTGTGCATTTAAAGTTTAACTCTGCTATCATTAATAATGGGATGAGCTGTCACATTAGTGGTGCGTGTTTATTGTCAAAGCCTCTCCCTGTGCCTAGTGCTCATCTGTGTGTGTGTGTGTGTGTGTTTGTGTGTGTACAGAAGGGGCGGCGTCCTCCGCGTGAGATGGGCCCGGTGGAGCCGGCGGCGTTTGCGGCGTTACTGACCGCCCGACTGGAGCGACTCAAGAGGGAGCAGGACAGCATGAGCTGCCTGGAGGAGAGGCTACAGCAGATACAGGAGGTGAGACACACACACACACACACACACACACACACACACACACACACACACACACACACACACACACAATCACAGTCAAACTGGCTAGGGAAAGAGAAGGACCCATTCATATAATATAGCCCCATATACACCTGTAGGTGCATTGCTAGGCCCCATGCTGAGGATGGTGGTAAGATGGTGCTGGAGTACTCATGGCTGATATGGCTGATATGAGATATGAGATACAGCACTGTGGTTCCTCAGTAAGGTTATCGGCTCTCAGTAGTCTCCCCGTCTGCCAGATATCCTGCCCATACTGCTGATTCATGTCTGGGAATCGGGTCGAATTGGGTCGAATTAATCCATTGTGTGTGTGCGCGTCTGTGTGTGTGTGTGTGTGTGTGTGTTAGGAGGAGGAGCGAGACGATGCGGAGGCGTCCTGCGGTGCCCCATCCCTGAGCCCCCCCCCTCTGTCGCTGCCATCCACCTCCTCCTGTGACGAGGACCCCCAGGCCATCCTGGACGAGCACCTGTCCCGCGTGCTCAAGACGCCGGGGTGCCAGTCCCCCCCCTGCCCCCGCTCCCGCTCCCCCGACCGCCACCGACCCCCCTTCCCCCGGGGCAAGGCCGGGCCCTTCTCGTCCCCCCCGACCAACGGCACCACCGCCCCCCCACCCTTCGGCTGCTACGGTCTGGGCTCGCCCGGGCCTGGAACCAGTACCGGACCCAGCACCGGCCCCCAGCACCACCACCACCAGACCACCTTCGTGTCCCGCCAGTCCACGCGCCACATCCACCACCACATCCACCACCACCACGGGGGGGCCGGGACGCCTCGCTCACGCCAGCAGCTGGAGGCCGAGGCTGCCCAGCGCGTCCAGGGCCTCTGTAGGGGAGCTCCGGGCCTCCTGCCCCGCAGCCGCAGCCTGGGCCGAGAGCAGCAGCCTCAGCAGCAGCAGCCTCAGCCAGGCAACCCCACCACCGACCTGCCCCTCGGGTGAGCGTCCCTTTGGACTAGTACAAATAATAATAACAATAATAATAATAACAATAATTAATAATAACAATAACAATAACAATAATAATAATATATATTACGATAATAATCTGCATTGGTATAGCACATTTCAAACAAAGGATGTATCTCAGTGAGCTTCACAGTTTGACAAATGAACTGTGCACCACAATAAGCTCCATCCTTTGTTTGAAATGTGCAGTACAGAAACAGCCTCCTTCCATACACTTTACTTTCCACTAATCCATGTTTAGCTTTTGTCACGGACTTTTCTATATTCCCTTAGATAAGTATTGAGAAATGAATGTGAATGAGTTTAAATGACGTTTATGTCATTTGTGTCTCTCAGGCATGCCGGTGTCCTCTCCCAGCGTCTGTGGAAGTCTGGAGAAGAGGTGTCATCGGAGAGCGGCGCAGGGGACGGCAGCGTCCAGCTGCCCACGGACACCACCGACCGCTCACAGAACGTCTGGCAGTGGATCATGGAGAGCGGACGGCAGCCGCGGCATAAAGCCAACGGGTACGAGCACACATACACACATCCACACGCTAGCACTACTGTACCTCAACATGAAAAACAGCAACATGCAAACACAAAACAGAGAAGTATGACCACATATCCACACACCAGCACTCCGTCAATATGAAAAACAGCAACATAGGAACACAAAACGAACAAGTACGAGCACACATCCACACGCCAGCACTACCTCAACATAAAAAAACAAAGACATATCAACACACCAGCAGCATGTCTCTCGCTCAGCACAGGAAGAGCTTTAGTTAGGGCTTGTATGTCACATCCTGTGTGTACTTTATACTTCAGCTAGCATAAGTAAGTCTATTGTAAATGTCATGGATGTCCAGATGACTGACTGACATATTTCTGCCCCCCCCTCTTAACCCCTTCAGGGTCGCCCAGGCCGGCAAGCGGTGGCACAGCGCCGAGCCCTCCCCCCGCACACCCACCTGGGGGGGCGGCGGCAGCAGCGGGCACCTGCGCACCCACCAGCCCGCCCACCCCTTCGTCCAGGACCCCGCCATGCCCCCCCTGCCCCCCCCAGACACGCTGGCCCAGCTGGAGGAGGCCTGCAGGCGGCTGGAGGAGGTGTCCAAGCCCCCCAAACAGAGGTAGGAGCACAGGGTGACTAGAGACAGCAGAGGGGATCATGGGTAATGGTGTGATTACCCTACTAGGGGTAGTGTGGCGGTAGTGTGACCGAGTGGTTAGGGAGGTGGTGTTGGGAGTGGAGGTTCGCAGGCTCGGTTTCTATACCAGTAGGCAAAGTATTTGAGGGAGGTGGAATAAGCAGCTATGTCCTGCACCTCCACTTCACCCATGGCTGAGGTGCCACTGAATGAGGCATCTAACTCCATGTTGCTCCAGACCAACTTGACCCTGTACCTTATTTACTGGAGGTCACTCTGGATAAGAGCGTCAGCTAAATTCAGTGTAATGTAGTAATGTAAATATAGATAAATGTACCTCTAGTATCGGTGTTATATTACAGTCTCTCTGTCACAGTCCTGACGTCTAGGTCATACATTATAGTCTTCAAATGTAGACCATATTTTAAGTGTTATAGATTAGGTTTCAAGTACAGGTCATATGTTAGGCTATACCATAGTTCTCAGGCATAGGTTATATATTCGAGTTTTATGTTACAGTTTTAAAGCAAAGGTGAAATGTGAAATGTTTATGTTATAGTTATAAAGCAAAGGTGAAATGGGAGAGTCCTAAGTCATATGTATGTCAGGTATATGTGATAGTTTTGCGTATTAAAACATGGTTTCCTTGTGTAGGACATATGTTTAAGCTTTATGTCATAGTTTTTAGTTATAGGCCATACACTGAAGTCTTAAATCACAAGACTCTTATATCCTAGTGTTTCATACTGCAGTGCAGTAGTGGTGTTATCTCACACAGTCTGTTGACTGACCCTGGTGTTTGCCTGTTTGCAGACACTCTCCGTCCAGCACGCAGAGGGAGCGAGGGCCAGGGGCCACTGCCCAGAACGGCCCCTCCTCTGTGGCCAGCTCCGGCCTGCAGACCGATGAGTATGTGTCACACCTCCTTCCATTTCCCTCTTCTCTCTCTCTCTCTCTCTCCTTCCATTTCCCTCTTCTCTCGCTCGCTCTCTCTCTTTCTCTCTCTCTCTTTCTCTCTCTCTCTTGATCTCTCTCTTTCTTTCTCTCTCTTGATCCCCCCCCTCTTTCATTCTCTCTATGTGTAACACACACTCACACACACGTGTGCCTACACACACACCAACACACCACACACACACACACACAGGCGCCACAAGGTCCTCTCTCTCCTATGAACTGGGGCTAATCTTCCTCTTTGCCACCCCCCCTCACCACCCCCCCCCCCCCTCCCCCACCTCCTTCCTCCCTCTTTTCTTTTTATCTGCTGCTCTCCTCTTTTCTCTTCTTCAAAGCCCCCCCCCTCTGTCCCCTGTTTACCCACGCGGCGGTGCATCAGAGGGCCTGCTGTAGCCACCGGATGCAAGGATGGCTGGGGGGGGGGGGGGGGGGGGGGGGGGGGGGTCGGGGGTGTAGGGGGGTGCTGGGACTTTTTAAAGTTTTAATTGGCTGACCTTCAGTCCTGGCAGCTGGACAGAGAGAGGGGGGCTGAGGTGGGGGGGGTTGGGGTTCGGAAGGGGGGGTGGCGGCGGTGGGGGGGATTGGTGTTGGTCAGTCAAAGATTTTCCTCTTCAAAGGCCACTGCCCTCCTTCCTGCCTTTCTCCTGTCACCACAGTGGGACTCAAGCACAGCACATTTTCTTATGCGCGTGCATCCGCGCATGTGTGTGTGTGTGCGTCCATGCGCGTGTGTCCACCTATGTGTTTGCATGCGTGTGTGTGTGTGTCTGTGCGTGTGTGCGCGTGCATCCGTGTGTGTGTGTGTTTGTGTGTGTGTCAGATTTAGTTTGTCAAGTTTCAGTCGTGGTCTGCCTCCTCAGCAGTATGTAATAGATATTATATGAATGACTTGCGTAGATGTCTATCATATTTACATGTTGCAGGTATAACAGTGGTGATGCTTTTATGTGCTTTCCTAATAGGAAGAAGGTGTTATAAAGTCAATTTCCAGTTACTCAATTACTCAAAAGGACAAATGAAGCAGATACTGCCTTTTGGCTTTGTAGGGCAGTATACATCTCATACTCATCTCCTCTCTCTCTCTCTCTCTCTCTCTCTCTCTCTCTCTGTTCCTCTCCCATAGGTCCAAGGAGCCAAAGAGGCAGGCCAGTTACCAGGGGTCGCCGGGCGGCCTGGAGACGGTGGTGACGTACTTCTTCTGCGGGGAGGAGATCCCCTACCGCCGCGTCATGAAGACACACAGCCTCACGCTCGGACACTTTAAGGAACAGCTACGCAAGAAGGGCAACTACAGGTACGCTCACAACATGTGTGTGTATCTGTATCTGTATCTGTGTGTGTGTGTGTGTGTCTGTGTGAGTGAGTGAATGAGAGGGGGGATGGACCAGTTTTACACTGGTGTCTTTTAACTCATCAACTTGTCATGTCCAGACAACACTACTAGCTTCGTCTTCAAGTCACCAGTGCATAATGAAGTTTCTATCTGCACTCTTGTCTTTCTCATTCCACCTCTCATCTCCTCACACTCAGCCCTTTTGGGAGCTCATCTGGATGTTCTCAGTGTCACCTGTGCCTGTGCCTGTACCTGTCCTCTGTACCTAGCTCACATTACGCTACCTGTGCAGTTGAGTTCAGCACAATTTGTTTTTCCGGTAGCTTCTCTTCTCTCTCCCCCCCCTCCCCATGCCTGAAAATGATTGGCTCTCAAATGGGCTCCTGTTGTGTCCGAATGCAGACCTCAGACCAGGTCCCCTCTCCACACTTAGCCACACCGCTGGGAAGAAAGAGAGCTGACCATTGTGAGAGAGAGGGAGAAAGAAGAAAAAAGAGAGAGAAAGAGAGAGAGAAAGAGGGGGCGGAGGGGGTGAACAGCAGAAGTTACGGAGGGCGAGGGTTGCGAGGGAAAGAGAAGTGGGGGGGTTGTTTGGGGTGGGGGGGTGACTTAAAGCTGGCCGGCGGGGCACATCTGGGATTGATTGCGTAGCGAGGCACTTAATAAGGCTGCCTTTGAAAGGCCCAGCTTTCATTCGCACACAAAAGACCAGGGCTAATGCAGCCGCTCTGCACACACACACACACACACACACACACACACACACACACACACACACATGCACACACACACACACTCACACACACACACACACACATATACACACAAAAGACCAGTGCTAATGCAGCCGCTCTGCACACACACACACACACACACACACACACACACACACACACACACAAAAGACCAGTGCTAATGCAGCCGCCCTGCACACACACACACACACACACACACACACACACACACACACATGTGCACACACACACACACACACACCACAGACACACACACACACACAGACACACTCACACACACGCACACGCACACACTCACACACACATACACACACACAAAAAGGCCAGTGCTAATTCAGCCACTCCGCACACAGAAACACACACGGCCTGCTCTGTTAGGGGGTTTGATGTGCGTGCCTCTTTCAAGATAAGATGGGTCCTGTTTGAGTGAGCGCTCTCCAGAAGAAGTCTAATCTGACAAGCCCCTTTGAGCCTCTTCTCCCCCCACTTAAATTGGGGGGGTGGAGGTGCTGGGGGGGTGTTGCTTGGCAGTATCTCATGCGTGGAAGCGTTTTTTCGAAGTAGCTTCTGTTCACCTATTGTTCTTTGTGTCACTGTGTCTAGTGTGCTGGATGTAGCCTACTAGATCGAGTGTAGTACATGCAGTGTAGTAGATGAATCACACTCCCTCAGGTTTTCAAAGTTGCTTCTGTTCACCTATTGTTTGTGTTTAGTGTGCTAGATGTAGCATACTAGATGTAGCATACTAGATGGAGTGTAGTACATGCAGTGTACTAGATGAATAGCACTCCCTCTGTTGTCATCAGGAGCTGGCAGGTTAGTTACAAGAGTGCTGGAGTCACCCTAGCACACGTCTGTACACACACATCCAGTCCAGGACGCAGACAAGGACTCGAGACGGTCCACCACGGTTAGGTCGCTGGGGGGCGGGGGGGTGTCCCCCCGTCATGTGAGCACCCCGATGAAGGCCGTAAGTCCGTGAGTGTGTTCTCGTCCCGAGCAGCGCGATGGTTCCAGCAGCAGGAGATGACTGGCGTTGGGTCATTCCAACATGGCAGCCGCTCAACAAAGAACAGTGCTGGCACACACACTCGCCCAGAAGCAGATTGGTGCCAGATGTTGCAGAGAGAAAAATCCTCACCACATAAAACGTGTTCCAGTGGAAAGACTTCTCTCTCTCTCTCTCTCTCTCTCTCTCTCTCTCTCTTTCTCTCTCTCTATTTCTCTTTTATTTCTGCCTCTTTCTTTTTCTCTCTCCCTGTCTCTCCCCCCCCTTTCTCTCTCTCTCTCTTTCTCTCTCTCCGTGTGTCTCTGTCTCTCTCTTTTTCTGTCTCCCTCGATCTCCTCCCTATGAGAAAAAAGCGCAGTGCATCCCATTTCAAAGGCCCTTTGGAGGAGGATGCTGTTTTTTTCCCCCTCGCAGAAATAAGGATGCAATTATGTGGCATGTCTCAAGTATTTAATTTACTCTTATTTACAAAGCTTCCCTCCAACAGTGAGGATGCGAGATCAGTTTCCTCCACTGCAGTTTTTTTATTTATTTATTTCAATCCTCCCCTCTCTTTCACAAGACCTTTGGAAAAGTGGGAATTTTTAATTTTTTCCTTCCTTCTTTCCCTCCTTGTTCTTCTCCCTGGTGTTGGTGTTGGAGTGGTGGGCCATCTGGAGAGCGAGTGCCAGCCCTGTTTACTGGAAGGCCCCGCTCTGTTTACGGGCATTGTTTTGACTCATTTGCCCATTCTCGTAAAACACAGCTTAAAGAAGAAGAGGAAAGAAAAAAAAACAAAAAAAAGAAGCCAGAGAGAGAGCTGGGAGCTAGAGGCAGCCCCACCAGCCTCCTGCTCCACACATCAGTTCACAGAGAGGGGGCTGGGGGGGGCGGTAAGGTGGGTAGGGGGGCATGTAGGGGGGGTAGGGGGGTGGGGTGGGGGCATGAGTAAGGGCAAGTTTCCATTACAACATTAACTTTTGCACATTCCCACCCCCCACATTCCCACCCCCTCCCAAAATTCCTTTTCTTTTTTTCCGGGAATGGTTCCGGTTCCTGGAGGGGTGAGGATGCGGGGGGCGGCGGGCGGTAGGCGGTAGGCTGGGTCATTATGGGTGATCCTGCCTGAGTGCTGGACGTTGGGTCTGACCCAGAGGCTGGACACGCTTCACAGATCATTTGCTAGAGAGCCTTCAGGGCTACCGCCATCGCTCGCCCATTCATCATTTCACAACGCCAAAGAGTGTGTGTGTGTGTCTCTGTGGGTGTGTGGGTGTGTGTGTGTGTGTGTCTGTGTGCGCGCGCGTGTGTGCGTCTGTGTGTGTGTGTGTGAGAGAGAGAGAGGGAGGGAGAGAGAGAGAGAGAGAGAGAGAAAGAGGGACTGTGGAGTGGCGGGGTGTTGGGTGTGTGGTGGGGGGTGTGCGGGGTGTTATGAGAGAAAAAGAGAGTGCAACGTGACTCGCAGACTTCTGGGCACCTGAAATGTCCACGTTAGGCGGAGTGGAGGAGCCCTCTCATTTGACAGGCGGGCCAATTAGCCACTGGTGACCAGGCCACTCCAGCGAGGGGGGGGGGGGGGGGGGGGGGCGGGGATAGGGGAGGGGGGTGATGGAGGGCCTTTTAGGAGAGCCTGTAATTTAATCATCTGAGCTGCCGCTGAAGGGAGCCCAGAAAAGCCAACGGGGGGGTGTGGGTGTGTGTGTGTGTGTGTGTAGGGGGGGGGAGGGGTCTCATCCCCTCCCTCCCTCAATCAGCGTGTTATTATTTGCACATTAAAAGACACGCACGCATGAGCGATTGTGTGTGTGTGTGCGTGTGTGTGTGTGTGTGTGTGTGCCTGTGCCCGCCCGTGCGTTTCTATGTGTGTGTAGTGTGTGTATGTGTGTGTGTGTGTACCCTTATTCACAAAGTCACAGTGCTGGTAGAAGCAGTGCTATTGACCTTTGTCCTGGCGGATGGTTCCGGAGGCTTCTACCCCCCTCTGCCCCCCCCTCTACCCCCCCTCTGACGGCAGCTCATTTAGGAGGCTCCCTGCTGGCGCGTGTAAATAATTGCCCATGCCGAGACTTTGAAAAGGGAAGGAAAAAAAGAAAAGGAAAGGAAAGGAAAGGAAAGGAAAGGAAAGAAAAGAAACATGCTCTTAGAAGGGGCATGCGTGTGTGTGTGTGTGTGTGTGTGTGTGTGTGTGTGTGCAGGGTAGGGGGGGGTGAAAATGGAAGAATGGAAATGGAAGAAAAAGAAAAAGAAAAAAAGATTTCAAGGCAGGTGTTTGCGTAATAAGCCAGGTAGTTATGGCGACCCCCGAAGTTATTATCATACTGACCTTGTTTTGTTTATTTCTTTTCTTCATGTGTGTGTGCAGGTACTACTTCAAGAAGGCCAGTGATGAGTTTGAGTGCGGCGCGGTGTTCGAGGAAGTCTGGGAGGACGGCAGTGTGCTGCCCATGTACGAGGGCAAGATCCTGGGCAAGGTGGAGAGGATGGACTGACCGAGCCCCACACTCCTCCAGGAAGCTTCTTCCACCAAAATGTCCCTCAAGTTACCGAACCGACAACCCCAGCCCCAACCCCTACCCGAAGCCCAGACCCCAGCCCCAACCCCAACCCCAGACCCCAGCCCTTCCCATCCAAAGCTGCTTATGTGCTCCTCTCTCAAGACTCCTGGGAAGGACAGTAACCCTCAAAGCTCACCCCGGACATCTGCAGAGGAGCCTCCACATAGGACCCTTATAAGGACCCTTCCCTAGCAGAAGGCCCCTCTTCTGAGATGGACCTGTACCTTGTAGGAAAGCTACCTTGTAGGAGGCTTTCAGGAGACTTGTGCAACTGTTTTTGTTTTTTTTTATCTCCCTCCAGAGGACTTCTATTCCACAAAGCTATTGAAGGAATATTAGCCAATGAAGTAAGGATGCAAGAAGGTGCCGGAAAGCAAGATGGCGGCACGTGAAGCTGGCCTGTGCACCTTAAATTAGAGACAGGACTGTGGCACATAGGGCGGCCAGGAGGACTTGCGAGGATCGCCAGGGGAGGACGTGTGTGTGTCGAGGACGGGCAAGCAGCCGACACACTCACTCCCTGGCATCTCACTGTCGGTGTGTGTGTGTGATTGTGTGTATGCGTGTGTGTGTGAGAAAGAGAGAGAGAGAGATTTGGAAAGGCGCCTACCACAGGAACTGCTTGTTGCTCGGACAGTGAACAGTGAGTGGAGGATGTGGATGTGGATTGTTGCTTTATATTGGTTCCTGAGATTGTGCTATGGCAGGCAGAGAACCTGCTTGTTCTACGACATGCCATCTATCTACAAAGTTAGTGCTAATTATCGATCCTTTATTTTGTGTGTGTGTGTATGTGTATGTGTGTGTGTGCGTGTGTGTGTGTGTGTGACAGAAAGAGGTGGGGAGGGAGGGAGTGTGTGTGTGTGTGTGTGTGTTAATGTGGGTTATGTGTGAATGTCGAATGAATATGGAAATGGTCCTCATAGGTAACACAATTATGTATTAATTTTATATGTTTATAAGTTGAGAAAGACTATATATTTATTTATGTTGAGAGAGTGTCATGCCTGTTCCCACCACCCTCCCCATGTCCGTGTCCAGTGGATGGACAAGCTGCTTAGTGGGAGACTTCAGACAGAGATCTCACCTTCTGCTCTACAAGTCTCAGTTGTGGAGGGCCAATCAGAATGTCCGTGGTGTCAGTGCCAGCCAATTAGAATCTCCCTTAAACCAGGGTGGGCGGGCCATTTTCGAATGTGTAGACTGGACAATAGGGCATTTTAGATTTAGTTTGGGTCAGATTAGAGACATGAAATATTTTTTATTATTATTATTATTTTCCTGAAACCACTTATTTTATTTTGTGAGTTAGAAAAACACTATGCTGACAGCTAATAAGAGGGATTTTAAAATAAATTACGACCATTGATAGTTTTAGCTCAAGTTTGAACAGATTCACTTCTCAGCTAGTGGCAGAGGAGGAGAGCCACTGGCCCCTGGCCCTTAGCTGTGGCCCCCTGGCTGTGGCCCCTGCCATGTTTGTTGTGAAAATGTGTTGCCTCTTAAAGCAAGCTGCTGTGCCTTTAGTTCATGGCCTGAC
>CM059266.1:4786912-4791912 GCA_030347295.1 Setipinna tenuifilis
AGCAAAGGTCAACGCATATACCTAAAAGAGCCCTTTGAGTCCTCAAAAGCGCTCGCGCCACACCTTGCGGCCTCAGAGGAGTCAAAAGCTCCCCAGAAGCAGCTCTTTGGGATCGGCCCACATTATTTGGATAAGGCCGGCCCTTTTAGGAGGGGATGGGGGCATCGACTCAATTTTAGAAATTCTTGGGCTCTGATATGAAGACGCCCGCAGAGGAGAGGTCTTGCCATAGGAGCTGGCTCCTGAGTCTAGATAATGATAATGCCCTCCCTCTTCTCACACAATATGCTAATGACGCCAAAGAGCATCTTCAGCAACAGCAGCAGACTCCATCGACTCATATGTATGTTAAAGAGCGATATAGGTCTTCTCTTACATCAGACTGGAGCTTTTATCTGCTGTTGTCAGGACCCCCTCACATTGACTTGCTTAAGGACTAAATCTGTATTGAATACTTGATAAGATTTAATTCTGACTTGGTCAATGTCATTTTACCTTTGAGAATAAATAAGGTTGCCTACCTACCTACTTACCTACCTCCCTACCTGCCTATCTATCTATCTATCTATCTCAGACTTTCCTGAGTTTGTTTCTTTCATCTCTGACAGGTTCTTACACATTCTGCTTTTCAGCTGATTTCCCTTCAACAGGGAATAAAATAAAAAATAAAAACTGAGTTTATTTTCCAAAAGCAACAGTACAACTAAAAAGTGGGGAAAAAAAGAAAGGCTTGGCAGGTTCTACCAAGACTAAGTGTAGTTTTGAGATATAAATGTTTATTTGTTTATTTCCCTGGGAGTTAAGTACACCATGCTGTGGTTGAGCGTGTTTAAAGCCTGCTGGAGCGGCTTTCATGGACATTTCATGGAAGAAACCCAAAGAGCTAGAAATCCTAACTCTCAAACTAAAAAAGCGGAGAGGAGAGGTGGAGAGGAGAGGAGAGGAGAGGAGAGGTGGAGAGGAGAGGAGAGGAGAGGAGAGGTGGAGATGGTCGATCTTCTCCAGGCCGCTGATGTTCCATCGCCGGGGTCTGGGAACGCTGCTCTCTCCTCCCCGGCCGTCTTTGCCCCCACCTTCCTCCTTTTTACTCTCTCCTTTTCTTTCCTTTCCTTTCCTTTCCTTTCATTTCCTCCCTCTCATTCCTTTAATTTCCTCTCCTTTCATTTCTTTTCCGTTTTTCCCTGCTCCCCATCCTTTTTAATTCCTGCCCACTTTTTCTCTTTTTCTCCTTTTCTCCGGTGGCAGCCATAGCCTTCCCATCCCTTTTTTTTTTTTGCTTTCCTCGGCGGAGAGAGAGAGAGAGGGAGGAAGGGAGAGAGAGACAGAGAGCGAGAGAGAGAGTGAGGTGGACAGACAGAGAGAGAGAGAGAGAGGGAGAGGGAGAGGGAGAGAAAAAGAGAGAGAGAGGAAGAGAGAAAGAGAGAGGGACAGAGAGGGAGAGTGAGAGAGAGCAACAGAGAGAGAGAGAGTGAGAGACAGAGAGAGAGAAAAAGGGAGAGAGAGGAAGAGAGAGAGGAAGAGAGAGAGCGAGGCACCCACTCTGGAGCTGCACCCTCTCATTTTCAGTCTGGCCTCCCCCGGGCTGCAGCGTGGCCCCCCCAGGCGTGCGGTGGATTCCCTAGACAGCAGTGGGGAGTGTGGTCAGCCAGCCCGCCAGCCAGCCCGCCAGTGAGCCAGTGAGTGAGCCAGTGAGTGAGCCTACCAGCCCGCCAGAGAGCCAGCCAGAGAGCCAGTCAGCTAGTCAGCCAGCCAGTCAGCTAACCAGAGAGCCAGTGAACCAGCTAGTGAGCCAGTGAACCAGCTAGTGAGCCAGTCAGCTAGTGAGCCAGCCAGTGAGCCAGCTAGCCAGTGAGCCAGTGAGCAAGCCGGACGGGCGGACGGGGCCCTGGAAAGCTGCCACAGCCTGCCAGGCTACAACTACGACTATGACTATGCCACGCCACGCCACACACACACACACACACACCATGCCACGCTACGCCACGCCACAGCACACACACACACACACAAACACGCCACTACGCCACGCCACACACACACACACACACACACACACACACACACACACACACACCACGCCACGCCACGCCACCAATTATATGAACTGTTCCTTTCTCTCTATCTCTCTCTCTCTGTCTGTCTGTTTGGCAACCCCCCCCCCCCCCACACACACACACCCCTTACACACACACACACACACCCACACACACATACACACCCAACCCCCTTGTTTAAGTGTGCGGCTCTGTCTCAGTGTTTCTTTCATTCTTAACTCTCTTTCTCTTTCTGTCTTTCTCTCTTGCTTCCCCCCTTTTCTAACAGTTAATCTGTATATTTGATATGCTTTCACTCTTACTGCATACTCTCTCTCTTTCTATTCTCTCTCTCTCTCTGTCTCTCTGTCTTTCTTTTCTCTCTAACAGTCTATTTGTATATTTTATATACTGTCTTATCGTGCACATTCTCTCTCTATTTTTTTCTCTCTCTCTTACTCTCTCCCTCTCTCTAACAATCAATCTGTATATTTAACATACTTTTTGTATTCTTTTCGTTCTTCCTCCCTTTTTCTTTCTGGCTGAAGCTTTTTCTTTCCCTGGCCGTGTTTCACTCCATTCTGGTCCATCCGACCGCCACAAAGACAAAGGAAAGCTCCTTGGAGATGATACTGTGGCCAACTATTGTTCCCGCGCTGATGGTTAGACTGCATCCGATCACAAGCTAGCGTACTCTCTATCCCTATCCTCTATCACTGCAAAGGGACTCAACCAAACAGCCTAATTGGTTTATTTTGAAGTGTTTTGACATTATTGAGAAACAAACAGAAAAGAAAAAATCTGGGGTCCCTGCGAAACTCCTCAGCAAACACTTTCATGTCGCTTTTCCCAGGGGAGGAAAGAAAAAAGAAAAGACAGAGAGAGAGAGAGAGAGAGTGAGGGAGGGAGAGGGAGAGGAGGAGGAGAAGAAAAAAAACAGGGAAGCGGTAAGACTTCTAAATTGTTAACATCTTCTACGAACTGTGGATAATGGAGAGGACTGAGTTTGTCATTTATGGCGATAGGAACTCAAATTACAGAGGCAGCCTCCGAGGCACTCTGAGGCACATAAGAGGATATTCTGGGCCCAGCCCAGCCCAGCCAGTGTGTGTGTGTGTGTGTGTGTGTGTGTGTGTGTGTGTGTGTCTTTCCAGCCCAGCCCAGCCAGGAGGAAGCCTGCCTTTAATGGTGCAGCCACGGGAAGCGAGCTGTGTGTGCGTGTGTGTGTGCCTGTGTGTGTGCGTGCATGTGTGTGTGTGTGTGTGTGTGTGTGTGTGTGTGTGTGAGAGAGAGAAAGGCAGACAGAGAGAGCATACGTGTGTGTATGTATGTGTATGTGCGCGCGTGCATGTGTGTGTGTGTGTGTGTGTGAGAGAGAAAGGCAGACAGAGAGAAAGAGAGAGAGACCATAAATGTGTGTGTGTGTGTGTGTGTGTGTGTGTGTGTGTGTGTGTGTGAGAGAGAGAGAGAAAGGCAGACAGACAGAAAGAGAAGTGTGTCTGTGTGTGTGTGCGTGCGCGGGTGCGTGTGTGTGTGTGTAGACACACAGAAAGGCCGCAGCGAGAGGCTGGCGGTCTTTTGAAAGAGACTGAGGCGTATTGTCCAGGGCTGGTGCAGTGTTTATGAAGTGTGTCTGTGTGTGTGTATGTGTGAGTGTGTGTGTCCAGGGCCGGTGCAGTGTTTATGAAGTGTGTCTGTGTGTGTGTGTGTGTGTGTGTGAGTGTGTGTGTCCAGGGCCGGTGCAGTGTTTATGTTTGTCTTGCGTTTCATTTCCCAAACAGATGCCCCAGCGCCACAGCACCGCCATTGTTCTGCCACCCAGCAGGAGGGCTTGCCTCAAGCCTCTCTTTTCCTCTCTCTCTTTCTTTTTATCTGTCTCTCTCTCTCTCTCTCTCTCCCTCTCTCTCTCTCTCTCTCTCCCTCTCTCTGTCTTTATCTCTCTGTTTCTCTCTTGCTCTCTCTCTCTCTCTTTATCTATCTATCTCTCTCTCTGTCTATCTCTCTCTCTCTTTATCTCTATCAATCTCTCTCTGTCTATGTCTTTCACTCCGTCTCTCTCTTTCTGTCTGTCTATGTCTCTCTTTCTCAATTCAATTCAATTCAATTCAATTCAATTCAATTCAATTCAATTCAATTCAATTCAATTCAACTGAGCATTATTGGCACGACAAATGGGTTCTTTCTCTCTCTATCTATCCCTCTCTTTCTCTGTGCCCCTTTCTCTCCCTTTCTCTATCTCTCTTTCTGTCTCTATCTATCTCTTTCTCTGTCTCTCTCTCTCCCCTTCTCTCTCTCTATCTATCTCTCTTTCTCTCTCTCTTTCCCCCTTTCTTTCTCTGTCTGTCTTTGTATCTGTCTGTCCCTCTCTTTCACTCTCTCTCAGTCTCTTTGTCTCTCTCTCTCTAGCTCTCTCTTTCTTTCTATCAATCCTTCTCTTTCTCTGTCTTTATTTTCCTCGCCCAGTCTTCTTGTCTTTTTTTCATCAGTTCTTTCTCTGCTCCTCTCTCTCTCTCCCTATCCTCCTCTTTTCCTCCTCACCCTCTCTCTCCCTACCCTCCTCTTTTCCTCCTTACCCTCTCTCTCCCTACCCTCCTCTTTTCCTCCTCACCCTCTCTCTCTATCCTCCTCTTTTCCTCCTCTCTCTCTCTCTCCCTATCCTCCTCTTTTCCTCCTCACCCTCTCTCTCTCTCCCTACCCTCGTCTTTTCCTCCTCACCCTTGTTTTTGCTCCCCGGAGTCTCTTCCTGTGCGACATGCTCAAGTTCTTTCTCACTTTCTTTTCTCTCTCTTTTCTTTTGTTCTTTCTTTTATTTCCCCCCACATATGCAGACATTTATTCCCCCACTCTCCCACCATGGCCCCCCCATCTCTCCCTCTTTCTTTTCCTCTCTCTCACTCTTCCTCTTTTCCTCTTTCTTTCTCTCTCTCCCTCCCTCTCCCTGTCCCCCTCTCTTTCCCTCTTTCTTTC
>CM059266.1:4796912-4799412 GCA_030347295.1 Setipinna tenuifilis
TGTGTGCACGCAATGTGTGCACAGTCTGACACTGCGTGTGTGTGTGTATGTGAGAGTATGCAAGAGCATGCTTGTTTGTGCATGTGTGTATGTTTCCGTGTCAGAGGAGTGTGTTTGCTGGTGGATTTTTAGAATGTGTGTGCAGTCAAGGTCTTATTCATGACCTGTGGAAGTGTAGAAGTATACATAAACATCAGTACCCGTAACGCACTATAAACACATTAATAAAGGCTTATAAAGCATTAATAAAGCCTCATACTGTCAGATGTAAGATTTTATAGCTTATAAATGTATTATATATATTTATAGTCATTTGTACATACTCTTGACAGCAGGGCTAAAGCATGAAAACATGACAGCATATTGCACTGTACTACTACAAGCACTTGAAACTTGTAGCACTACAAATACCATAATGCTTTTAATGTTTTATTTGATTCTTTTTAATGCTATAATCATCAATGACTTTTTGAGGGCATTAATTAAGCCATAAAGTTATTACACCTATCTTAATCATTATGAACTTATGAATGTTTTTATACGTCTGTAAGATGCTACGAAAAGCTCTTTTCTACAATATGTGTTTGCTGTCAGGGCTTGTGTGTGTGTGTGTGTGTGTGTGTGTGTGCATTTATGTTTGTGTCTGTTTGTGTTTGTGTTTGTGTGTGTGAGGAAACTGAGATCTAAGGTGCTCTGGGACTGTCCAATGGTTCTCGCTCGTCTTCAGATCTTGACCTCCGATAGTGTCTGAAGCAGGGGCCATGGCCGCCGCAGCAGATGAAGGCAGCGTCTGGGGGGGGGGCTTAGAGGAGGGAGCTTCATTGTAAATGATTAAAAGTCTTTTTTGGCCCGTTTCATCTCCGGACATCACTGACGGCAGTTTGCGGTCTCCCTTCCTCTCGGTCTGCCTCAGTTGTCTTCTCCTCTCCTCTCCTCTCCTCTCTTCTCCTCTCCTCTCCTCTCCTCTCCCCTCCTCTCCTCTCCCCTCCTCCCCTCTCTTCTCCTCTCCTCTCCTCTCCTCTCCTCTCCTCTCCTCTCCCCTCCTCTCCTCTCCTCTCCTCTCCTCTCCTCTCCTCTCTTCTCCTCTCCTCTCCTCTCCTCTCCTCCAGTGTTTATGCAGCCAGTCCGTAACTGCATTCCTGTGATGTCTTTGACAAAGACTAGTAATTACCCACCAATACTCCACCACCAACTCAGCCATGCTTTTCTCCTCTCTCTCTCTCTCACTCTGTCTCTTTCTTCTATTTCTCTCTGTCTCTATCTCTCTCTCTCTTTTTGTCTCTCTGTTTCTGTCTCTCTCTGTTTCTCTCTCTTCTTCTCTCTTCCTTTCTCTCTCTCTCTGTCTCTGTCTCTCTGTGTTTCTCTCTCTCTTCTTCTCTCTGTCTCTCTCTCTGTCTCTGTCTCTCTCTCTCTCTTTGACTGGCTGTACAGAGGCATTCTTCTGTACAATAACACGTCTGATTTTAAAAGAGACTCCCTTTCTTGCACCCAGCGTCCTTGTGAGAGGCGTTGTTCCCTAATGACTGTTTGTCGCTAACGCCGTGTATCGCCGCCGATCTCCCGCTCCTCGGACTCCGCCGCTGCCTCTAATTTCGCCGAGGCGAGGCCCCCGCTCCGTTTGATCCCAGCGGGTCTTCCCGAAAAGCCCCCGCGCTCCGACTCCGGCTCCGACTTCAATGGCCAAGTGGCAGCGAGACTCATTCTGTCATTATTTTCCCCACGGAGATGAAACGGGCGGAGGAAGACCGCTGAGAGAGAAAGAGAGAGAGAGAGAAAGAGAGAGAAAGAGAGAGAGAGGGAGAGGACAGGAGCTGAAAGAGGGAGAGAGAGAGAGGGCAGCAGCCACAAAGTCACGCAGGACTTTTGTACTGTTCGCGTGTCATCTGCGTTTTATGATATTTTTATTGCTGTTTTCCTCCCCGCGCACAGTGTGGCTTCACATAGCTTATTGAAATGATCACCTCTCTCCCCTCCCTTCCTCTCAGCTGTGCCCTACCAAACACACACACACACACACACACACACACAAACACACACACACACACATAAACTCATGCTGTTATGCACATAGGTACAAAGGCATAAAACCTGCACAAATACACTCATGCTGTGATGCGCATAGATACAAAAGCATTGAACGGGTACATCGACACACCCATGCAAACACACACAGACACGCACGCACATACACACACACACACACACACGCACACACACACACACACACAAACCCTGTCCGGCTGTTTTTTTCTCCCTACAGGTTCTCTCCTGTGTGTGTGTGTGTGTGTGTGTGTGTGTGAGTCCCTTATCAGTGTGAAGTGGTGTGCCATAAAGAGACGGCCATCTCCTTCCTGTGCTTTCATGTGCAGCGGATGGGCAGGATGCTGCCTCAGCCGCTGCTTCTGCCTCTACCTCTGCCTCTGCCTCTACTTTTGCCTCTACCTCTACCTCTGCATATGCCTGTGTGTGCCTGTGTGTGCGTGCTTGTGTGTGTGAGTGT
>CM059266.1:4811912-4839412 GCA_030347295.1 Setipinna tenuifilis
GGCGAGCTCAAAGGGCAGGCTGTGGAAACCGTTTCAACCGACTCGACTCGCGCACAAACACTTACGGTAAAAAAAGCCTCTCGCTTACAGCGCAGCGCGGCAGCGGCACGGCGGCTCCTCCACCCCTTTTCCCGAAAACGAAGACGAACGTCTAATTGCTCATAACTCTCATGACTCACAGCGAGTGGCGAGGCTCTTTCAGCTCGAGATATCACACCCATATTAATTAACATAATGGGTGAGATAAAATGAAACAGATTTCTAGACCTCTGATTTGAGCGACTGCAAGCACAATGGTTGTATACTAAAGAATACCAAAAAAAAAAAAAACTGGGATTTTCGAGAGTGCATCTTTTGAATTGGGGATAACCCACTGTCGTTGGAGCTGGATGAAATATCAGTCAGGGCTGTGTGATTGCTGAGGTTGACTGAGGTGTGGTCTTTGGAGCTGGGGGGGGGGGGGGGTAGTCTGGGTGGCATACAGACAGACAGGCCCAGAGCACAGAGCACAGAGCCACAGCACTGGGTGGCCATGGAGACTGATGATGATGATGGCCTATGGGGTGTGGCTCTCTCAAAATGATTATAATACTGCTGCTGAACCCGAGGACACAGCTTCCATCTCCACCCACACACACACACACACACACACAGACACACACACACACACATGCACACAGAGACGAGCGGCCACACACACATGCACACACACATACACGCACGCACGTGCATGCATGCACATGTATCCACACACACACAGATACAAACATACGTGTTCACATTCACACACATACACACACATGCACACATAAAAAACATACGCACAAACAAACAAACACACATACACAGAAAAACACTCACAAACAAACACGAGCACAAACACATACAGTACACACATGCATGTGTCTGTGTGTGTGTGTGTGTGTGTGTGTGTGTGCGCGCGCCCTACATACTATTTCCGGCAGCCAGCGCCCGTCTGGCAGACAGCAGACGCGTCCCCAATGAGGGTGACATCATGAGGCAAATGGCATGTTTGCTGGGACTCCCCTTCATGTCTGTGTGCGCTGCGTCGCGATGCCGGATGAAAGCGGCCAATCAAAGGGCTGGGCGAGGCGCCGCTCCATTCCAGGCCGCCCGGCCGCGGCTTCAAACGCACCGGGGGAAACCTCAGGAGTCGCACGCTGCCACCGCCACCGCCACGGCCCGGGCACTGACATCAGGGGGGATGTCACAGGGGAGATGGGGGAGGGGGGTGGGGAAGGGGTGGATGGGATGTTTTGAGAGAGAGAGAGAGACAGAGAGAGAGAGATGGAGAGGGAGAGAAAGAGGGACAGAGACAGAGAAGGCAGGAGAGAAAGAGGGACAGAGACAGTGAGACTAGATGTATACTGTATATGCATATGAATACTGTATATGTCTATTTCGGGGTGATGTCAAAGGGGAGAAAGGGGTGGGGATGGTAGGGGTGTTTTGAGAGACAGAAAGAGAGATGGAGTGGGAGAGAGACAGAGACAGAGAAGGCGAGAGAGAGAAAGAGGGACAGAGAGCACGAGAAGGAGAGAGCGAGACTAGATGTATACTGTATATGCATATGAATACTGTATATGTCCATGCAAATTTCAATGCTTTGGAAATAAAGAATGCACTTTTGCAATGCCAATAAAGCAGTAAGGCTAGTTTAGTTGAGCTGAGAGTGAGAGAGAGAGACAGAGAAAGAGAGAAAGAGAGAAAGAGAGAGAGTGAGGGATATAGACTAGTGGAGAAAGAGAGAAAGAGAGAGAGTGAGGGATATAGACTAGTGGAGAAAGAGAGAAAGAGAGAGAGTGAGGGATATAGACTAGTGGAGAAAGAGAGAAAGAGAGAGAGTGAGGGATATAGACTAGTGGAGAAAGAGAGAAAGAGAGAGAGTGAGGGATATAGACTAGTGGCTGTATTGGTGCCCTCTGGCCGTAAAGCCTTCCTGGTAAACAGTAAAGGAGTGTTCCCACACCATGGGGCAGACACATGCTCGTTAAAGGGGTTCGTGTGGTGATGTCGGACTTTAAGTGGGTCACAGAAGAAGAGACAGGAATCAGGAATGGGGGGGTTAAAGGCAGGGTGAACAAGAGGTGTCATATGGCCCAAGAACAGGCAGCCCTACGCCACAAACAAAATTAGAATGCAAACAGAGAGAGAGAGAGAAAGAGAAAGAGTTTGTAAGGTGTTGGATGTTTTGTGGTTGTTTGCTTATTTTGCTGCCTGGTCCTGATGTGACTGTTCCACATTAAGACAACCTCCAGAACCATGGTAATAAATGAGGCCATCCAAGACCCAGCTGCCCACAATAATCCGGGTTCAGGCAGGTTCAGCATGTGATCAGAGGCCCCTCACAACCACAGTGCATCTACAGTAGATACATACATACAAAGCAGGAGGAGAATAGAGGGGTGCGGAGGGAGAGGAGCCGGTTTAGGATCCACAGCCATTGAGTGCACTGTACACCCATCTCTGGGGCTGTCAGCACTGCACATACATACAGTAGATTCTGTCTGCAACTTTTGACATGACAGAAACCCCCCTGGAAATGTTTTTCTTGCTGCTGCTGTTGTTGTTTGCTTTCTTGGAATTTGATAGACCTTTGTTCAGCTGCATAGATGTATTTTTGGTAGAATTGGTGCACTTTTCATTCTTTGGAAAGAAGAACGGCTTCAGTAAGCTTCGAATCAACATGTTCTCGTCAACAATTGTTCTGATGAGACAGAGAACACCACACCACACATCATTATTTTATTACTTGCTGTTTCTGGACTTGTGTTACTCAGTTAGCCCGACCTGGCTTTTGCCTCTGTCTGTCTCTCTCTCTGTCTCTTTCTCTTTCTCTTAATGTCTTTATCTATCTAACTCTCTGTATCTATCTATCTAATGCTTCTCTTGCTCTCTGTCTCTCTCTATCTCTATCTCTCTCTCTCTCTCTCTCTCTCTCTTTCTCTCTCTCTCTCTCTCTCTCTCTCTCTCTCATCTCCAGGCAGCAGGGCGTGCGTGGCAGAGGGAAAGGGAGGCTGTGAGCTGAGCTATGTGAGGAATGTGGTGACCTGCTGGGAGGCTGGAGAAGCCACTGCCTGGCTGAATGACCTCCAGAGGCAGGGAGGGGCACAGGACAACTGGACCAGTGGATCATGGACCTGCTGCAGTGTCTGTGTCAGCACACACAACAATATATGTGTGTGTGTGTGTGTGTGTGTGTGTGTGTGTGTGTGTGTGTGGGCGCACGCCCTGCTGGGAGCCTGGAGAAGCCACTGACTGACTGACTGACTGACCTCCAAAGGCAGGGCAGTGCAGAGGCAGGACGACTGGACCAGTGGATCACGGATCTGCTGCAGGGTCTGTGTCCACATACACAACAATAGCACCAGTGGGCATGGCAGCTAAAGTGCCACATAGTGAGGTTGAATATATTAAAAGGTACTGGATATATTAAAAGGTATTGTATTAAAATGAACATTTATAATATACCAATTTAGTTTACATAATATATATATAAACTGAATTGGTAACACACATTGTAACATTTTTTGTAAATGCAAATCCCTTTTGTTTTTACCAGAGACATATGGTGTGGAAATGTGTTGGTGTCCACATTTGGAGCTACATGTGTGTAAGGGGCACCATGCTGTCCACACTGCTGTGAGTGGTCCAATGTGTGTGTGTGTGTGTGTGTGTGTGTGTGTGTGTGTGTCTGTGTGAGCTCCTTAGGTTGGCCCAACCATCATGGGATTGATTAGAGCAACAACACCCGCTGTTTCGATTTCCGCATGTTACCATTAAGTCTTGTTCTGCATGTTAAGTGTGTGTGTGTATGTGTGTGTGTATGTGTGTGTGTGTGTGTGTGTGTGTGTGTGTGTGTGTGTGTGTGTGTGTGTGTGTGTGTGTGTGTGATCTCTTTAGGTTGGTATGTGTGTTCTCCGTTTGACCTTGAATGATTGTGTTTCTTCTTCCCATAAAACAGTTGGAATTGGTTTACCCTTCACAACCAACATATTTCATCTCTCTCTTACACACACACACACACACACACACACACACACACACACCCTTCTTAGTGTGACCTAATTAATGGCAGTTCTTCCCAAAATGTGAGCCTCAATCTCCAAACATTTCCCAAAAGAGTAAAGGCATGTACCACCCATACAGAACGACTGAAAATAGACAAAATTACCACATGCAAGCAAACACCCAATCAGTCATACAGCGAAACACCACAAACAATCTACTGTTCGCTGACAATAACCAAACAGACTGCAATGACAGTTTGTAATTTCTTCCTAAAAAATTACACAGTGACCAAACAAAAAAAGAAGAAGAAGACAAAAAAACATTGTAAATCAATAACTACATCAAAAAATAAAAATAATACAGTATAAAGGGCCACATGAGAACATGTGAAGGCTAAGCTGAAACAGAAAACAGAAACGTGCTGAGGTAGGGCTGTGTATTTCTATCTGGTGTCCATGGTAACAGACATAATACATAAACACCCTGTTTCATATGTGCGTAGACCACTGCCAAGTCCAATTTGTCCCGCGTGGCACAGCAAGCTATGCTAATCTGTTATGCCTCATGTTGCGACTGCCGTCATTTGCCCACGGAGCAGTTAGTGCGACAGCGTTAGTGTGTAATCATGTATAGATCACTGATGTATGTACATGCTGGCACACACACAAAGTGGACTGACAGCTACAGTACGGCAACCCAGTGATGTTTAGCGTTGTAGCTGAATGGGCTTTAGCATTAGCGATGTCACCATGTGAGCCAAATGTAATACTGTAGGAGGCTAAGTGGCTAGCGTGCCTTGATGTTGCAGTGCAGACAGTTAAAGTGCTGATACGAGAACAAGGTGAACCTTTAGCTGGCACACCGTACATCTGAGTACATCTGAAGGGGAAAAACTGTAATCTTATGCTTTATTTCAGTGAGCTGATATCAGATGGAGGTGAGAGAAAAAAACGACTGACTCTGTGACTCTGTGTGTGTGTGGGTCTCTGTCAGCAAGGATCAATGTGCACCTTTAACAAGATACAAGGCGTGTGTGTGTGTCTGTGTGTGTGTTGGGGGGGGGGGGGTGGGGGGGGGGGTGTAGTGTGTGCGTATGTGTGTGTGTGTGCGTACAAGGTGAGGCTCCTCTGCTCGGAAACAAATAGGCCTGTGAGTCGCAGCTTTGCTCCTCACAGAAAACGCGCGTCGGCAGGCGAGAAGGCTGAGAGTGTGTCGGCGCAGTACAGCGCGGTGCCGGGTACGGCGTTCTCTGACTGACATCCAGGGAACGGACAGGGGGGAGGATCGCAACAGATCTTCGCCGCTTTGATGAGACATAACAGCAAAATTCCCAGGCAGACGCTCTTTTTTAAGTTACTGAGAGCTTCTGGAGTGGAAAAGTTCGGCAAAGTCACTGTGAAGCCTGCTCTTTTAGGTGTGAGGAATGGAGGGGGGGTTGAGGAGGATGAAGAGGAGGAGAAGGAGGCGGTGGTGGAAGGGGGGTGGGGGGGTGGGGGGGGCATGATGTTTATGCATTAGGTTTCAAAGACTTGCTCCTGCAAGGAAATTCAGATTTAAAGGTGTTCCTCTGCCAGAGGGATCTAAGGGGTTTTTTTTTTAAACTGTTGAGTGACATGACTTCATCCGCCATTATTTCAATAGACAGGAGGAGGAAGAGGTAAATGAAGGGCTCAGTCTTATTGCGCATTGTGTGTGTGTTGTGTGTGTTGTGTGTGCGGTAGATTGCTACTGTACAAAACCAGCTCGGCTCCGCTCCGCGTATCTAGCCCTGTGCTCGGCTTGAAAAGCATTTAAATCACTTTCCAGTCCTGCACATCAAAAAAGGTCCTGGACAGGCCAGCCTTCAGATCTCCGCGCGGCTTTGATCTCCATCTTCAAATGTGATGCTTCTACACTTAAAAAATTGACAGCTTTATGTCCCTCTGATGTTCAAAAACAGCAAACAGGGTGCCACTGTCGGGTGAGTGACAGATTGAGTGAGGTGTGTGTGGTGGGGGTGGAGTGAGCGAGCGAGTGAGCGAGAGAGAGAGAGAGAGAGCGAGTGAGTGAGTGAGTGAGCGTGAAATGCCAAGGTGAGTTGAAAAAGCCTAAATTGAGTGAGTGAGGAAGAATGGAAACATAACAGGTAATGGTCTGGTGAGACACTGGTGAAAGAATGTGTGTGTGTGTGTGGGAGGAATAAGTGAGTAAATTAGGATAGCAGCAAACCAGTAAACCAGTACACTCAAACCAGTACACCACTAAACCAGTAAGCTCATTTGCACAATAAGGCATATTCATGACAATGAATAGCAGTAAACCAGTAAACAAATAACAATGAATATGCCTTACTGTACAAATTAGGTGAACATAAAAGAACCCTAACTCTAACCTTAACCTAGAAAGAGAGAGATAGAAATAAAGGCAGAGACAGAGAAAGAGAAAGACTGAAAGGGACTGACAGCCTGTGGCTAGCGGTAGCTAACTGCTAACGGCCCCCTAAGACCTTGGTGGCTAGACTAGTAATGCACGGCCATGTTGGTTTTTTTTTTTCCTCCCACTTATCACCACATGGTGACCGACAGTCCCGTCACACACACACACACACACACACACACACACACACCACCCCCACCCCTTGTTTTGCCCCTCCACCCCTCCATCACGTCTGATTCCCTCCCACTTATCACTACATAGTGAGCGACAGTCCTGTCACAACCCCCACACCACCCCTTTTTGCTCCTCCACCCCTCCACCCCTCCATCACGTCTGATGCCTGCCTCGCATTCCTCACTTCTGTCAGCATTCTCATGCTCTCACACACACACACACACACACACACACACAGACACACACACACAGCCTCCTCATGCACAAGCTCCTGGATGCATGGCGGAAATAAAGAAATAAAGTCAGAAGTAGTCTGGCAGGCAGGCCAGAGGAGCTGATGCTGGGAGAGTTTAGTTAAGAGCCATCAGGAGGAAAGAGAGAAAAAAAAAACTCAGAAGAATAACGCTGAGCACAGCAGCCATAAAATGTGATTACAAATTCAAATGGATGCCTTTGCATCAATGGAGCGCTTTGAACAGCCTTTAATGAGCTGATAGCTAGAGTTAAACATTTAGAACTTGTGGAAGTGCCACCGTCGGAGGAAAGGGAAAAAAAGAGAGGGAGAGATAGACAGAGAGGGAGGGAGGGAGGACGGGAGGGAGGAAGGGAAAGGCAGAGAGAGAAAGAGAGAGAGAGAGGGAGAGAGAGAGAATCTCGTCTTTGATGCTGGGAGATTTCTGCAGGGCTAATGCTGGGTTCTCATCCAGGAGTTTGAAGAAGAAAAAAATGCCTTCACAAGCTCTTCCTCCTCCTCCTCCTCCTCCTCCTCCTCCTACTCTTCACCTCTGAGGATAAGTCTGAGCTCAGCTCCTCGCCGAGGCATCTCTCCTCTCTTCTCTTCTCTTCTCCTCTCCTCTCTTCTCCTCTATTCTTATCTTCTTTCCTCTCCTCTTCTTTTCTTTCCTTTCCGTTCCTCTTCTTTTCTCTCCTCCGCATCTGAGCCAGTAAGAGAACAGGATTTTATCATCGGCGTCATCAACACAGCACGGGAAGGAGAATGAATTATCGTTGGTAACAGACTGAAGAGAGGAGGATGGAGCGACAGAAATCTTTGTCAATTCCTACAGAGCAGGCGAAAGAGTATAGTAACAGCTGAAAAGAAAGTGTGTGTGTGTGTGTGTGTGTGTGTGTGTGCGCGTGTGCGTGTGCGTGTGTGTGTAAGAAAGACAAAGCAAAAGACAGAGACAGAGAGAGAAAGGCGAAAGGCAGGTCGGGCTAACTGGGTAACACAGGTCCAGAAACAGCAATACCACCGAGTGATAAAATAATATGTTGTTCTCTGTTTCATCAGCACAATTGAGAGAGACAGAGAGAGAGAGAGAGTAAAGAAACGAGTGTGAGATAGGGAAGGACAGAGGGCAGAGGGAGAGGGGAGAGAGAGAGAGAGAGAGAGAGAGAGAGAGAGAGAGAGAGAGATTAAAGAAATGAGTGTAAGATAGGGAAGGACAGAGGGCAGAGGGAGAGGGAGAGAAAGGGAGAGAGAGAGAGAGAGAGAGAGAGAGAGTAAAGAAACAAGTGTGAGATAGGGAAGGACAGAGGGCAGAGGGAGAGAGGGAGAGAGAGAGAGAAAGAGAGAGAGAGAGAGAGTAAAGAAACAAGTGTGAGATAGGGACAGGCAGAGGGCAGAGGGAGAGGGAGAGGGAGAGAGAGGGAGAGAGAGAGAGAGAGAGAGAGTAAAGAAACAAGTGTGAGATAGGGATGGGCAGAAGGAGAGGGAGAGAGAGAGAGAGAGATGGAGAAACAGAGAGAGAGCCAAAGAGAGAGAACGAGAGAGACAGAAAGAAAAGACAGAGAGAGCCACAGAGACAATGGAAGTGTTGTGCTTCCATGTGGCCGTGAAGCAGCAGGGGGGTTGTGTGTGTGTGTGTGTGTGTGTGTGGGGGGTGGGGTAGCGGATGGGTGGGTGGGTGGGTGGGGGGGGGGGGGGGGGTAGTGCCTCTTTGAACTTGCCCCCCATTAGTGCCCGCCACGGAGATTTGAAGAGAACTGTTGAAAGCATCGGCATATCTTCTTTTTCTCATATTAATTTGTTTGTGTTGTCTTCTTCTTCTCTCCCCCCTTGTTGTTGTTTTTCTTCCTCTTCTTCTCCTTTTTCACCATCCGTCATCATCCCTTTTCATCATCCCTTTCTTTTTCTTCTTCCAGTTTTCTTCTTTTGTCTTCTTCTTCTTTTTCTTCTTCTATTTCTCAAGGCCTTAAAAATCTTTTATATTTACACCCAATTTATCACAGCGGGGTAAAGCTGCATTCTCTCTTCTGCCGCTCTTCCTCCGTCCGCTGATTGCGTCCTCTGATGAAGTTCTCTCTCTCACTTCCTGCTCACAGCAGTCTCACGCGTTCCCCTTTTTCCTCTCTCTCTCTCTCTCTCTCTCTCTCTCTCTCTCTCTCTCTCTCTCTCCCTCTCTCTCTCATTTGTGGTGTTATGGGTGTTTTATGCTTGTGTACAATCTTGTACAATTCAGATCACACGCTTCTTTGATTCTTATTGATGGCAGGCAGCATTCAATCTGAGGGGGAGAAACAGAAACCAACACCAAAAGGGATTGTCATCAAAGTGCGTCTGTATGGCATCGATGGCAGTGTGCAGGTTTAGCATGTCTGTCACCAGCACGGAGAACGTAAACATCTGAGCAATAATTACATGGGCTGTACCAGAATTATGCATGACACTGTAAGGCTAATGAAATGTGTTTGATCCCCAAAAGCCTTTGTATGGAGCATTCTTTAGAAAGGAAAAAAAGAAAAGAAAAGAGAAAGAAAGAGAAAAAACAGATGGTGTAGCCATGGAGGCTAGGCAATAATCTTCGACAGATAATAATAGTCCCTGTTTCATTAGGATAATTTACGGCTTTTCACCAAACATGCCATGGCTCCTACAGACAGCCCCCCCCCCCCTCCCACACACACATACACACACACACACACAAACACACACACAACTCCTCATTAATGAAGCGGAGGGCTTGATCCGGCGGGGTGACTTCACCACGGCAACCGATGATGTTTTCTCACACCCACCCCACCCCCCACCCATAACAACACTCCCAAGTCCCCCCTTGCCCCCCCCTCAGGCGTCAGGGCTGTTGCGGTGTCCGTCTGCCAGGGGGACCAGAGAAGATGACCTCTGACCTCTGAGGGGTCAGACGACGCTACGACGGGGCCGTTCTCTGGCACCTCCGTGTCTACCCCTGGTGGGGGGGGGGGCAGAAGGCAGCGAGCGTGGCTGTGGGAGAGTGCATCAGGAGGGGTTTGTGGGGTATGTAAGGGGTGGCTGGTTGGTAGTGGTATGGTATTCTGTGGAAGAGCAGTGTTTGGGTGTATAGAGGTGTTGCATTGTACCAGTGTGTGAAATAACTGTGAGCCATATGCAATACTCCCCTGCATACACAAAAACATACACGTGCGCATCCGCCTACACACACACACAGCATGCCCACACACAAAAATATCACACAACATGCACACACACACACACACAAATATCACACAACAGGCTCCCTTTCTTTCACTGTTCTTTTTAAAGATGTACATAACTGCACAAAGGCCTGACTGCTTGCTACACTGACATCTATATAGTATTCTCACTGAATCCATACGGTCATGCACCATAACACAACTATAGAGGCCGCCAGCGGGGGGTTACTGACCCGAGTGACAGGAGGAGAGGGCTGCCTCTCGGCGTGTGAACAGTGAACACTGGGGTTGAGGGTGACGGCAGAGGGGTTGGGGCAGACACAGTGGGGTTCGGCAACAGCTGTAGAATAGAGCATTCTTACTTCCACTGTATTTCGCAGTAGGTGCGAGAAGGCTGGGGGAGGCATTTTAATCGCGCTAGATAGACGTTTGGGATTGGAATTGCTGTTGGCTGCGGCGGTTTCTTTTTTAAAAGGGCGTATAGCTTTTTAAGCTGGCGGAGCCTCGGCGTCTGCATCTCCATTCCCTCCGTCTCAGTCTTCCCTTTGAACACAGCTCCGTGTTCATCATCCCATTCATCCGCTCAGCGCACACTTCGCCTTAAAAATGATGTCACTCTCAACTTTGCGCTTATCTCTTTCCGAGACATTATTTTCCCCGCTAATGTCGGCTGAATGGGCAGCCGACTTTAAAAAGAGAGAGAAAAAGTCAGGTTAGCAAAACTGTGCTTATCATAATTTAACTGGGGTGTGCCCATTTACAATGAATCATTAATGCTCTTTCGCTTTGATGTTCAGTCTCTCGGTAAAGGAAGCTGAGGATATTGGGAGGCAGAAAATATTTGCCCCATCTTCTTCACACTGCGCTACATTTAGATGCCTTAAATGTTTAATCTCATTGCAGGATTTCTTTTATCTACATCAAAAAGATGAGCTGCGCTTCTTTGTAGTGCATATTGTATTGTTTATATTTTGGCATGGTATCAGGCACAACTTAGGGAGGGCGAGAGAGACACACATCCTCTCTTTCTGTATTAGAGCAGGTAGCCTACTTGTTCGTACTTTGTTTAGAGTAGTTAGCCTGCCCCATTTTTCACGAAGTTGTACGGTTTTATCCATCACTGAAGTTAATAGTGCGCAGTGCCCTTCAGTGCCAGAGGGGGGCGACTTGCTTCTTAGGTGTAGTTAAGAACAGGGGCGATTTTAGCATCTGGTCTTTAGGGGTGCCCGGCCCCCAGTGCTTATCACACAACACTATTATTATACATAATATATTATTCATTTTGCACTGAGCCAGGGGGTGCCGAGCAGTTTCACGGGGGTGCCTTGGCACCCCTAAAAATGGTCTAGATTCGCCCCTGGTTAAGAAGAAGTACTTTTTGAATTAAGTTTTCCTCTTCTGCTGGTGGTTTTCTAAACCAGCTGGTCCTAATGAGCACAACAGTTATTTGGCAGGTAGAACAGCTATATAGCCTAGTGAAATCATCTGTGTGTTGAGGCAGAAGGAATAAGATTTTTTTTTTTACTGGGATTTCCACCTCTGGAAAACAGCATCTTTGTCTGTTGGGAGTGGTAGAGGCAGTGGAGGTTCCCATGGTGACCTAACGTGTCAGTAGTCTATTCTGTCAGGCCTGTGCACGCCATCAGTCACATTTGGTGACAACAATATGTAATGCCTCCGCTTAGGGATATGATATCACAGGGGAGCGAGTGGGAGGCTGTATACCACGATCCGGTTAAATGCCATTAAGATAACTGAATCCTGTTTTTTATTGTTCCCCCCTAAATCCCATGTCTAAATTTGCCCGTTCGTTCTATATTTGCACCTGGTGTCCGCAGAATTGTCTCGTTTTACACTGAAACGCACACTCTTACACTCTTCCCTCGGCAGCGGCAGTGAAAGTGATACACACACTACTGTTCTTCGGGCCAAGAAGGATACAGATGCACTTAACACTCCCTCCGCATGAAACCGATCCGCTGCAATAAATGAGGACACTGCAGTTTTTAGTTTAGCGTGACATATATACACATCTAAAGGCAAGCGAACGAACAATAAATATACTTCAGGGGTGTAAGATGCAACCCCCGATTCGCGTGATTTGTGGTCTTTAATGCACCTACATAGGAACATGTGTATGTGAGGTTGAAAAGCTTTAGGGTCAAGTCTTTTTAACTGGAGAGGACCTCAACACATCAAATTTCTTTGTTAAGATCATCTTGGGTTTAGGGTGGGACACCTTCAATGTCTTGTCTTCAAAAGCACTTTCCTCAGAAGAACTGCAGTTCGTGTCTAAAAGCTATTGACTAATGTGTTTATATATTCCTCGTGGCTGTTTAATGTGGACCTGTTGACCTCAGTGTTGACATGAAAAAACACAGGCCTGAAAAGGGAATGGCACTCTAAAATCTTCACATGTACAAAATGGTGGCACATTCTGACGTTCTGTAAGTGTGAGTCCATTGGACTTGTACCTGAACAATGACAATAAAAGCCTATTCTGTTAAGACAGTCAAAGTCGAAGTTAGCTTTATTGTCAAAAACCATATGTAGGCCTACAGGTTGCACACACAAAATTTGACATTTTGGCGCTCCCTAGGCCCACAGTGAACATTAAACATCTAATAAACAAGACAATAAAACATGATGACAAAACATAACAATATGACCATAGCAAAAACTCAGACAGGGGCCATGCGATGAGAAGCAGATACATAGCAGTGATAGTGGGAGATAGCAGTGGCCATTTTAAAATGGCTGTTTGGAATGGTGGCAGAGCTCTTCCTGCGACTTCCTGTCTCCCTGCTGGTACACAGGAAGTGAGTCCCCGTCTCCCTGCTGTCACACAGGAAGTGGCTCCAAACGTGCCGTCCTTTGATCAACTCTCCAATGAAAATTCTTGTGTTTCCACAAAACTGAAGACCAACAAAAAAAGAGATCAAGAGAGAATGTGTGTGTGTGTGTGTGTGTGTGTGTGTGTGTGTGTGTGTGTGTGTGTGTCTGGGTGAATGTGTGTTTCTGTGTGTGTGTGTGTGTGTTTCTGTGTGTGTGTGCGTGCATGCGTGCGTGCGTGCATGTGTGTGTGTGTGTGAGTGAGAGGTAGTGTGAAGATCAGAAAGCACTAGCCTAAAAGAGTTAAATGCTCATATTGGTAAAGTGTGCTACTTCTGTGGCAGTAATTAGGACCAGTATGCATTATTCACCTTGTTTGCGTCTCAGCCTCCACTTGACAATTTTTTCTTCTTCTTCCTCCTTTTTTTTTGCTGGATCTTCAAACGGTCTGCGTCTGGGATGGCTGTGCTGAAGCGGTCCCCTGGTGTAATAAACGCCATGGTGAAGCTGACGATTCACACACACGGCTGTCTGTGGCTAAAGGCAGCAACAGGATACAGTAGGGAGGCACGGCTAAGCTATCCTCTCATCGAGGTATACCACAGTAGAAATGGCTGAAGGTTTATTGATCATGTTCATTTCATTTTGTGACCAGTTTATATGATTTATGTTATTTAGCTGGTCTAAGGTGATAATATACTTTTAGGATATATTTGAATCTTAAACCACAGGTAACATTTCTATATCTATTCTATGTCTCTCAAAGACAACAACAGGCTACAAATACAGACAGACAGACAGACAGACAGACAGACAGACAGACACACACACACACACACACACACACACACATATATATATATATATTTTGCTACTCAGTCTCCTTTCTGTCTCTTTGTCAGTATTTGTCATTGCTTTCCTAATGTCCTGTTTTTCACCAGAATTGACAGTTACTGTAATACAGCGGTTGTATTGGACAGTCCATTATAGTCCATTATAGTCCAGTAGTGATGACCTCAATGTGGCCGTGGCTGTTTGTCTAGTGAGTTTATGATCCTATAGCATCCACACATGCATCCCAGCAGCATTCAGACACAATCTATCACTCACGAAGCACACATCAGCCAAAACACGCAGCAGCCAAGGCGATAGACCATATGCCATACCATTTTTCCAGTAAAACAAGTCATCTATCTATCTGTCAGTTGATGTTATGCTATTGTGTATGTGAGAGGCAGAGAAAGGGGGAAGAATGGGCTTTGCAGGGAGAGACAAGCATGGAGTACTTACCAGGGGAATGTAGGCTTGGGGCCCCATCAGAACTATGCTAATCCTCTGCAGGTGTGTCAGGGAGAGAGAGAGGGAGAGAGGGAGAGAGAGAGAGCGCAGGAGAGGGAGAGAGAGAGATAGAGAAAAAGAGAGGGAGAGAGGGAGAAAGGGAGAGAGAGAGGGAGAAAGGGAGAGAGAGAGGGAGAGAGACAGGGAGGGACAGCGAGGGAGAGAGAGGGAGAAAGAGAGAGAGGGATAGAGAGAGAAGAGGAGAGAAAGGGAGGGAGAGAGAGGTAGAAAGAGAGAGAAAGGGAGAGAGAGAGAGCAGACAGACAGAAGTGAAACCTGAGACAGGGGCTTTTGGGCCAGACTCACATGTACCTACCATGTTGATTTCTCATCTGAACCCAAGACTGTAATGCACAGGCGACCCGGCATAAACAGCGGAAAAACAAAGCCTGGCCATAACACACACACACGCGTAGCTACATCATCTCCACCCTTGGGTGAAGTAAAAACGCTGAAAAGACACTGACCGAGGAGAAGAGGCATGAGAGAGAGAGAGAGCGAGAGAGAGAGAGAGAGAGAGAGAGCGAGAGAGAGAGAGAGAGAGAGAGAGAGAGAGAGAGAGAGAGAGAGAGCAAGAGTCTGTCTGAATGTGTGTCTGTGCATGTATGTGTGCAATGCATAGCTCTTTGCGTAAGAGTGGACATTTATGGGAAACATATTTTGTGTGCGTGTTGACAAGAGCAGGCTTTCGCCCAGCAGGTGCACATCTCCACACACTCATTTCCATTCCGCTTTCGGTTTTTATTATTTTCACACACGAGAGAGAGGGGCATCTGACTTCACGCAGGTCACCTCATCACGTGTGAGCACAGCCACAGCATGAGGCGCACTCCTCCTCCTCCTCCTTCTGCATCACCCCACACACACATACACACACACTGTCATACACATACACGTACACACACATGCACATACTCACATACACACACATACACATGCTCGCACACACGCACTCATACACACAAACACACCAACACACACATACGCACGCACACACACACACACACACATACACACTCACACACAAACACACACACACACACACACACACACACACACACACACACACACACACACACACATACTGTACACAGGCACGCATGCACGCACTCACATATACACACACACACACACACACACACAAACACACACATGCAAACACACACACACACACACACACCATCACCACCACCACCCCCATTGTGTTTGCATGTCTGATGAGGCAGAGAAAGTTAGCTCTCAAGTTTGGGCTGCTTCAGGAGGGCCTTGGTCTTTTCAAAGGCCTTTTCAACTCTGGGCCCTCTTCCCTCTTCCCCCTTCCCTCTTCCTCTCTTCCCTCTTTCCTCTTCCTCTCTCCTCTCTTCCCTCTTCCCGGTGCCGTAATGAGGTGCGCTGTTTGTGTGCGGGGGTCAGCGCCACAGCAAGCGAATCCACAGGCCGCCGTTTTTCAGAACCGGGCTTTGAGGTCCACGGGGGGGCCCGGACACCCCCGTCACGCCGGGAGGTTTTTTCGAAAGGAAGCGGCCGATTTGATGCGAGATTTAATCACCTGATCCCGGGTTGTCAATCAAGCGTTGTTTCAAAGACCCCCTGGCCAACGGGAGGACCCCCTGAGTTGTGCACCCCTACTTCTCCCCCCCTTTCTCTCTCGCGCTGTTGGCTTTTCTCTTGGAGGGAAGCAAACGCTGATTAAAACAGTTAAGACGCCCGATGCTAAAAAAAAAACGTTTCTCTCTCTCTCATCTGTCTGTCAGATCCCAATTAAGCCTTCAAAGGCCGGGATGTCTTTGATAGCGATAACTGAGCATTGATGTGCGGGAAAACTTGCATGTTTTGCTGTGTAAACTCTCTTGCTAAAAAGCACATCCTTTTCTTCATGTCCTAATTTATTCCCGGAATGAGTGTGTTTGTGTTTTGTCATAATAATTTGACTTGACTCCTCATATAAACGAGAACATTTTGATCAGAGGGAAGAAAGATGCCCCCCCCCCTCCTTTCCCACCCCCCCCCCCTGTTCCCCCACCCTTAAATGTGGCATGTTCCCCTCCCTTCTTTCTCTCCCTTCACTTATACTTCTCTGTGTCTGTCTCTTTTTTCTGGTTTTTAAACTCTGAAGTACGCCTTTGGGGGAGAGCAAGAGGAAGAGAGATGGCGAGAAGGAGAATGAGGCAGAGAAAAGGAAAATGCAAGAGAGAGAAAGAATGAAAGAAAGAGTGAGTGAGATGGAGAAAAAGACTTCAATAGTGCCACTGTTCCTCTCTGTCCCCAACCCCAATGTCAAGCAGCTATAAGAGGTCTCCTCTCTCTTTTTGTGTCTCTCTCTTTCACTCTCTTTCTCTGTCTCTGTCCCTGTCTGTATATATATATATATATATCTGTCTATATCTGTCATTCTGCCTGTATGTCTGTCCGTGTATGCCTGTATGTGTGTGTGTGTGTGTGTGTGTGTGTGTGTGTGTGTGTGTGTGTGTATGTGTGTGTGTGTGTGTGTGTGTGTGTGTGTGTGTGTGTGTGTGTGTGTGTGTGTGTGTGTGTGTGTGTGTGTGCGTATGTATGTGTGTGTGTGTGCATGTGTGTGTGTGTCTTTGCATCATCAGAGAGGACAGCCATTCAGAGAGGTCCTACTGAGTCCCACTGAAGTGTGTCTCACTGATGTCCAGCCCAAACGTCAGTCAGGATGAGCTACTGTGAGCAGGCCTACAGTAAGCCCCACCTCCACCTTCCCATTCACACCAGCAGCCTCAGAGCTCAGCTGCACCATCCTGACCCCATCACACCTCTCCCCTCCCCAGCCATAAAGTCAATAAGCCATAAGTCACCTTTTACCAGTATGATACCAGTATGATACCAGTGCCCATGATATTAGCGCCCTTGAAATCAGTGTCCATGATACCAGTATGATATTAGTGTCCATGATACCAGTATGATACCAGTATGATACCAGTATGACACCAGTGTCCATGATCTGTGTCCATGATCTGTGTCCATGATCTGTGCCCATGATCTGTGCCCATGATACCAGTGTCCATGATCTGTGCCCATGATACCAGTGGCCACTAATAACATCATAACCACCCTTCCCCAAACCCCTCTGGTGCCTGATGAGGTTTATCAGTGAGTGGTCGGGGATGTTTCCGTCTCTGATTTCACCCTAAAAATGGCCTCCTCAGCCCCGCCGACATGTGTACAGCACACTGCGCCGATCCGGCTTTGAAAACAGCGAGCAACCACAACAGTGCGAAACACAGAAAATTAAAACATTGTAATTAGAAGTGAGTGTTTCTGATGGTTTCCCACAGCACGGAGATGAAAGGTGCCCTGCCTGGTGTTTTTCTAGATGGCTGGATGAAAGGCCTGGCTGCTTGGAGGACTTTTTGTGGAGGGAAAAAGAAAAGACACACACACACAAAAAAAAAAAAAACGAGAGAGAACTGCTGCTACCCCACAACACCCCGCCGTCGTTGTCTAACTAACATCTTTTTGGGTCGACTGCTTTGAAAAAGTTAAAAATATATAAATAAGTTTAAAAAAAGAAAAAAAAAACCATTTTTTTTTGTGAAAAGGAAAAAAAAATGCCTCCACCTCTATGCCATGTATAGAGTCTGGGTCTTTCATATTCACACTGGCTGTGCAACTTCAAAAAGTGTTCAAAGGGAGCGGGAAAAAGGAGTGCTCCTTCGCTGTGCACCTGATCAGAAGGAGAGAGATTTGGATTATGATATGCAAATGGGCTTTTGTTATCAGTGCGCTGACATTCATTAGAAAAGCAAGCAACATGAAAAGCTGAGCAGGAGTTGGCTTCCCACCCCCCTTGTCTCTGCTCTCTCTCTCTCTCTTTCTCTCTCTCTCTCTTTCTCTTTCTCTTTCTCTGTCTCTCTTTCTCTCTCTCCCTCTGTCTGTCTCTCTCACTTTCTCTCTTTCTTTCTCTCTTTCTCTCTCTCTCTCTCCATCTCTCTCTCTCTCTCTCTCCATCTCTCTCTCTCTCTTTCTCTGTTTCTCCTTTTCTCTCCTACCCCCTGTAGCAGCTATGTTTCCTCTTGTTTTTCTGGCTTTGTGCTTGGCGTGTCACCCCATCGCTGTGCTCTTGTTTAACATCAAAAGGTTACACACAACAAAGAATGGACTTGTTTTGGGAAGGGGTGGCGTGTGTGTGTGTGTGTGTGTGTGTGTGTGTGTGTGTGTGTATGTCTCTTTCTTTGACTCTCACTCCCTCTGTGCTTGTGTCTATATGTGTGTGTGTGTGTGTGTGTGTGTGTGTGTGTGTGTGTGTGTGTGTGTGTGTGTGTGTGTGTGTGTGTGAGGGTGTGTGTGTGTGTGTGTGAGTGCATGTTTGTGTATGTGTATGTGTGTGTGTGTATGTCTCTCTCTCTGACTCTCGCTCTCTCTCTCTGCGTGTGTGTGTTTTGGTTGGGTGTTGGTACTGGTAGTGCAGAGTAAAGAAAAGAAAAGCGTGTGTGCTGAAAAGGTCCCATTGAGATGTGCGTGTGCTGGTCGTGATGTGTGTGTGTGTGCTGTTAGTGCTGTGTGTGTGTGTGTGTGTGCTGGTAGTGCTGTGTGTGTGTGTGACGGTCGGTTGAATGGTCATCTGCCCTGCAGCCAGGCAGCCGGCTGGCCAGCATAAAGAAACACCTGGCGTGGCGAAAGGCACCCATGCTGCTCGGGCCCTTTCAGCGGACTCCGTAAACAAAACACTGTATGAAGTCATCGCGATTAGGATACAGTGTCTGAGGCCTTTGATCTTTTTTTTTCTCCCTCCCTCCTTCCCTTTCTCTCTCTCGCTCTCTCTCTCTCTGCCACTGTCTGTCACACATGTACATAGACTCACACACAGGCACACACAGGCACAAACTGCACACATACACACACACACACACACACAGGCACACACACTGTACTTTGTGTCAATGAACGAGGTGAAAAGACAACATTATTTTTTAAGGGGAGTCTTAGTTCATCCATCTGTATCATCTTGAAATATTTTGATGTGTGATGAAACACACTCTGTGATATCTTGATGTCTAATGAAGTAAACTCTCTAAACTCTCTTCCTTTGTAATAACAGGCATCTTGTCATTGCCATTCAGAGCTATACATCACATCCCTTAGCACAGTGCTACACTGTACTATATACCATACCACATCATTTAGCACAGCGCTATACTATACTATACTGTACTGTACTATACTATACTATACTATACTATACTATACTATACTATACTATACTACACTACACTACACTACACTACACTACACTACACTATACTATACTATACTATACTATACTATACTATACTATACTATACTATACTACACTATACTATACTATACTATACTATACTACACTACACTACACTACACTACACTATACTATACTATACTATACTATACTATACACTCCACATCATGGTGTCTGCTCATATTTGCATGGGCAGCTGATGCCCCCCTTTGTGCGCTTTGACATACAGTAGCTCCCACAGAGTACACTATGAAGGCCTACTGTCTCAACCACATTGTACTTGTGTCTGATCATATTTGCATGGTCAGCAGATGCCCCCCCCCCTTTGACCTGCACCTGTTCCTCGTTGCCTTAATCAGCAGGCCTACTTTTACCCACCCCCCCCTCTCCAGCCAGTCTTTGTCTTGCCTCACCGTGGGCTACACAGACCTGCTCTGCAGTCCCTGGGTCTGCTTGGAGCTCCTACAGTATCCTATAGGTTAGGTGTATGACTTCTGCATCATTTTTGTTTTGTTTATTTGCCAATTAGATGTTTGTATATCTGTCATCTAATAATTATCGATGCACAATAACACTTTTGTTGGCATGCACAAGTTTTGTTGTTGGGTATTGGTATCTCTCTCTCTCATGTGACAGACATTTGAGTTTGGCTGAGCAGGAATGAAACATCCCGGCCAAACTCTGAAGGCATTGTGTGTGTGTGTTGTATGTGTGTGTGCGTGTGTTTGTTGTGTGTGTGTGTGTGTGTGTGTGTGTGTTTCTGTATGTGTGTGTGTGTACCTGGGAACAGTGAATTAGGCCCCACAGGGGCAAAGGAGAGCGAGAGAGCGAGCGAGCGAGCGAGCGACTGAGCACTCTGGGAGATAACGAGCCAGCGGTGATGCACTGCAGATGTGGGCCATATAATGTACAGGATGTTATTACCGCGGTGATTAAGGCTTAACCTGCCTCACATGCCCATTACATGACAGCATGCCCAGAACCCTGGGATACAGCTAAGTGGCTTCTATTCTGTAAAAAAGTAAAACATGTCCTTTTAGTCACAATGAGAGGCTCAGAGACAGTTGGGTGGTACTTAAGGAAAATCATGGAGGCATGATGCTGTGGCCTTTAACTGTTATTCATCTTCACTGGCCTACTGAAAACTAAAGGCTGGCGGGAATCAACTTCTCTTTATTTAGCCAGAGGATGTTATGTAAAAGTGTTCTCAGACTCTTTAGGACCTTTAACATACATATAAAAACATGAAATCACTTAAAAACACATTTTAACATTAACATGTTTCAAAAGAAAACACATTTCTGTGTAACACTTCAACTGGTTATTTTAGTTTCTAAAGAAAAATTGTAAGTAACTTTAAAGATTGCAATAATACATTTACCGCCACAAAAGGAACAACACAAACAGTGGTCTTCCTAAGTTGTACATTTATGGTGGCTGACGCACATGCCTGAAACAGCCGAAGACAATAATAAAAGTGTTTTTGCTTCTCTATGAAGTCCACTAGATGGCGCCCTTGCACTGAAGAACACGTGATGGGGAGACTGGAGCTGAGAGGATGGATGATGTTGCTAAACTTCCCTACAAAGCCAAAATACAATCAACTTCAGTTTAGACTGGAAATTGACTTTATAACACCTCCTTTGTCTTGTGGCTACATTTCTTGCTTCTTCCTGCTACGAAAGTACATAAAAGAAAAAACATCACCACTATAATACCTACAACATGTTTGACTGGGCGGTATGACAACTTTAAAGGCATTTTTCTCAGTTTTGAATATTCACACAGTTACTGCACTTTGCCTTTGGAGAGTAATAAAGGTCGTGTTACAATGTAGTGTGCACCTTACAACACATACAAGCAGGATGGAGTCAACATGGGAGTCAAATGACTATGAACCGCATGAAGAAAAGGTGAAATGACAGTGGTGGTAAGTGTTAGTGAGGATGACAAGTTGACAAACCAGCAAAACAACTAGGGACTAAGGGTGTAAAAAGGAACATGTGAAATGGGAAAGCGAGAGAGGAAATGGGCAGTAGACCTAAACTGGCATTGAACGACAGACTGCAGATTGAGATATCAGAGGCAACATTGGATAGAAAAACAGAGAGACAGCAAATCTCACAATTATGAAACACACAGATACTGTGGGAGTTTCACATTATGTCATTGAATTCGTCTAAAAATAACTTCCTATTGTTACTAACAACAATTGAGAGTTTTTTTCTGATACCTTTAATGAGGAGGGGAACTGATTAATGTCAGCGTTTTTAACCCCTCTGAGTCTCTATTGGTCTATAATGTGCCCTTGGAGATGCGCCTGGTGTGGAGACACATCCCACCACTAGGTGGCTCTGAAACACTGATGTGGGGCAAATCCACTTCATCATACTTTTAGCTACTAATAGGTTCTAAACATGTTTTAAGTAAACATTTATTTCTTTTTTTCTATTTATGTGTAGCACTGTAGTGCATTACATCTTACAACGACATTATTTTGGAGGAAATGGCCATGTTACATTCAGACATTCTTAAAATCAATTGCTCTAAGATAGCCTACCCTCTGCTTTGATGAGATTTTGCATGCAACTGTAGAGAGGCGAGTCTAGTCAGTTGCCTTGGTAAATATGTAGTGTCTAAAAGACTAATTGTGGGTGTAGAATTACACTGGGTGAGAGAGGCGTGGTTGGCCTGTCCTCGTCCCATTCAGGAAAATAAATATACCCCTTCTCCCACGCCCCCTACTGATTAATCAATCCCAGATCATGTGAATAGAAATACTCAGGCACCCCTGCCTCTATCCCGGACACTCTGTTTTGATTGTTCTGCCTTTTTAAAGAGTCTGAGTGCGATTTCCTCTGCCTTCTGCTTTGCTTTCACTGCTGCTTCCTTGATTTGTCATCTCTGAGCTGACGACTGGCAGGGAGAGATGCACGTCCACGGCCGCGGACCTCATCTTACACTTGGGCTTCACTTTAACCGTGTGCTTCAGATACCCTGATTGCATCCGACCGAATGCACCGAAGATGAGCTGCGGATCACTCGGTAAGACTTTGCTCACGTACGGACGCGTTTGGGGTATTGTTTTGTCAGTGGCTAAATCCGCCCAAATTCAGTCGTCTCGGCTATCTCGGATGCTGCCCTGCCTGCCTGCCTGTCTGTCTCGATTCAGCGCATGAAAATACGCGATGGGAGTGACAGGGATGCTGGCACAAGGGAGAGCGCAGGGTTCCAGCTGTCACTGAGAGAAAATTGTCAATCTGTCTTTAGCTCCTTCCTGCCTTTCTCTTTCACCATGGTTACACTGTAATGAACAAACGAACATGCCTTTTCACGGCGACTAGTGTTTGCATTGGCTCCTCTGCATTGACGCACGTCTCTAATTTTATGGTGGATGTGACCCACCGTATTATCCACGGATTCGAGGCATATTTTACGTATATAAAAATACGGTTTATGGTACATGTTCTCTGTTATACAGTCATTGTCTTTGCAGTTAGGAGGGGTTTCAATCGAGACAGCGCTTTCGCTAATCTAGAGACCTATAGGCCGTTTATGCTATTCTTGTTTTGGCCTTGTCAAATCGTAAAGGTGTTGGTTACGAAAACTCGTACAAAACAATGTCTGTACTCGGTGGTGGTCTTTGGTTTGATCATAACGTGTTTCCAAAGGTATATCTATTTTGAAATATATGTATTTATTTCATTCAATGTAATCTAGGCTGCAGCAGATATGAGCTCAGTGTCTTAACCTGCTTTACAATTCAGTCTCAGGTGTAGTCTGGGATTTAATCACATTTGATCCAAAATAGGATTTCATTTTATTGAGTCAGAAGTTTCTACCTTCATGTCGGAATAGTTACATGATTTAGCTAGACGAAAAGAGCTTGTAAGTCTTCTAAAGTTTGTATTCTAACATAGGCAACTTGGCAGATTACTTAGCAGGTTACTTAATTTTATTTGTTATAATATTAATTATGATTCATTTAAATAGTGTTAAACCGTTGTAATGTATGGAACCCATCCACATTTTAACCATATCTGTTGCCTTTGGCATCAGTATGTGATTAGCCCCTCTTGTTATGGGTAGGATACAAACAAAAGTCCCAAAATACCAACTGCAGTTGTCATGTCACTAGGTCCTTTAGTATTACTGATGGCAAATCACTCAGTGACAGAAGATGGCCTTTGGCCTTTTAGCCACTGCTATTGGGTTGTTGTGTGTGTGTGTGTGTGTGTGTGTGTGTGTGTGTGTGTGTGTGTGTGTGTGTGTGTGTGTGTGTGTGTGTGTCTGTGTGTGTCTGTGTGTATGTGTGTGTCTGTGTGTGTCTGTGTACATGTGTATCAGAACATGTGTGTTCAATCGTGTGTTTGCTGCTTCATCTCAGGCCACCCTTGGCGAGTGTGAGCCATGGTCCATGACACAGCCCTGTGGCCCAATGCAGACACAGTTGCAGGCGCGAGATTGACTGCCCCCTGAAGTCTCAAGGTAAGCGCTCTTCTCTCTGCGTCACTCTGAACTCCCATCGATCGCACACATACCTCTGGAGCTGACCTTCCCCTGGAGATCCCGGAAAATCTCGTATCCATGCCTGTCCTTTCTCCTTCTCCTGTCTTGCCCTTATCTTACTATCCCTTTCTTTTCCCCTCCTCTCTTCTCCTTTCCTCCCCTCTCCTCTCCTCTCCTCTCCTCTCCTCTCCTTTCCTTCCCCTGGAGATCCCTGCAAATCTCGTATCCACGCCTGTCCTTTCTCCTTCTCCTGTCTTCTCCTTATCTTACCATCCTTTTCTTTTCTTCTTCTTTCCTCTCCCCTCCTCTCATCTCCTTTCCTCCCCTGTCCTCTCCTCTCCTCTCCTCTCCTCTCCTCTCCTCTCCTCTCATTTTCCCTCCTCTCTCCTTTCCTCTCCTCTCCTCTCCTCTCCTTTCCCCTCCTCTCCTCTCCTCACAGTTCTTTTGTGTTGGTGTTGCCAAGAGACTCTTTCCACATAAGCTTATTGCCGATTAGGACACAAACCCAGAGAGTTCAGTACTCCCAAAGGTTGCTGCTGTGTTGTGGTGGGGCTGGATGGTGTCATATGACACAGGACATGTCAATAGGTCAGCCTGTCATGTCTATGTGGCCAGATTAGCACACACACCACTGGCCTAAGATGGAAACACACACATGTGCTTCGTAGCAATAAAGTAGCAGAAGCGGGCTAACTTTAAATGCAGTGCCTGTCATAACGAACGTTATAACTAAGTAACAATGGGAAGTTATTTTTAGACGAATTCTATGACATAATGTGAAACTCATCATTTCATAATTGTGAGATTTGCCCTCTCTCTGTCTTTCTATCCAACGTTGCCTCTGGTATCTCAACCTGCAGTCTGTCGTTCAATGCCAGTTTAGGTCTACTGCCCATTTCCTCTCTCGCTTTCCCATTGCACATGTTCCTTTTTACACCCTCAGTCCTTAGTATTTTTTTGCTGGTCACATCACACACATGTGCTTCCTAGCAACAAACTAGCGTAAGCGGGCTAGCTCTAAATGCAGCGCCCGTCATAATGAACGTAGCGCTCTGTTGCTAATGGCCTCAGATTGACGGGACAGTGTGTGACAGGTGCGGTGTCCAGGGCTAAGCTCTTATGACAGACAGGGCCACTGGCTCGTCATGGGGGTCGTGTCAAAAGATGTGTTCATTAAGCTCATTTAGAAACACAGCTCGCCGCTCAGAGTAAATAAATTGTTAGCGAGAACCTCGCTAGTGTTTATTTGGCTAATTTTTCCATCGAGGAAAGATTGGGATTGATCAAAAGACAGTCGTCTTCAAGATTTCTGTAACATTACCATAGTATGTCGGGAAGATATTAAAGTCATTTAAAGTAGTTGTTTGGGTTCTTCTGAGAAGATGAAACTGATAAAACGTGAAATATAAATAGCAGAATATGTGTAGGTCAAAAAGCTATATAATGACTCAACATCGAGCTAACAAGCATTAACCCTACAGTTGCTGTTATTGCCATTTTTATTGTTGTGCTGCATGTTGCTCTTTGTTACTCTAAAGGAGCATACAGGAGTCACAGCAGCATAGGGTTCTGAGCCTTAAAGTAGAGAGGCCCAGGAGGACTGTCGTGCAGCTTTGAGGTGAGGGGGTGCAGTGGCCTGGGGTGTTATTCTGTGTCTGAGTGAGTGTGTACATCAGGACAGCGCCCGGTCAGCCAGCCATCTTACCAGGCCCAAGAGCCCCCTGAGTCAGCTACAGACTGGGGATGTGCTTCCTGCTCATGGACTCCCTCCCCATTAAACACACACACACACACACACACACACACGCACACAGTAACAACCCCCCCCCCCCCAAGACATCCCCCAAACACACATAACACCCACACACTTATACACATACTGTAATAGCCATCCAACCCCCCCACCCACATACACACACACATAATACCCACCCACACACACAGATACAGACACACACCACCCCCCAGCAAACACACACACACACACAATGACATATACACACTGTATGCACAAACACTCACCCTTTAACTAGGCATTTGAGGCCTCATTATAAGTGCGTTGCTTACATCATTTCCTGGCTTGCTACCAGCAGCTCCATAACAGGTGTGTTTGTCTTTCAGAGACACGACAATATGCCGTCAAATTAATTGATGTTTTTTTTTTAAAGATGTTTTTAAAAGCAGTATTGGGTAAGAAAGAAACAAACCTTGATTAAAGTAGTGAAATGGCTGCAGGCTACATTGTGTTGTTTGTTTTTAAATGGAGGGTCACAGTACCACAGCTGGCTGGAAACGTCTCTCCTAATGCTCACTGAAATGGGATTGTGTCCAAGTGAATAGCAGAGACACACACATACATAGGATTGTGACTGACATGACAAACATAACTGGAATAGTGGAACAGACTGAAATGTTAATTTGCATAAAGGGTGTCCCCAGACGCTGAGTATTGGGTCGTGTGGGAGAGACAGACCGCTGGGTATTCCTGACAGTGTGCTCCGTCGGGCGCTTGCCAAGGAGAGCACATTTGCAGCTTGTTTGTTAGTTGTTTGTCTAACAAGCTATCTTTTCTGCCCTAGCCCCTTAGGAATTGTGTCAAAGGGACTACACACAGGTGTGTGTGTGTGTGTGTGTGTGTGTGTGTGTGTGTGTGTGTGTGTGTGTGTAATGTAAGTGTAGTGTTGATGTTTTTATGTATGGTTGTGTATGTGTTTATATATGTTGGTGTACTTGTGTGTGTGTGTATGTGTGTGTGTGTGTATGGGTGTGTGTGTGTTTGTGTGTATGTTGGTGTACTGGTGTGTGTGTGTGTATATGTGTGTGTGTGTGTGTGTCTGGGTAGGCATATGCATATATGTGTGTGTGTGTGTCTCCATCTAGCACACGCTTGCCTTGTGTGAGGCGGCGGGGGAGAAAGTGGGTCGAGAGTGTCCGCCCTCTCATCTCTCCCCCTCATCTCTCCCCCTCAGTATTCCGGCTCAGACCGCGCAGTGGGAGACGCACCCCCCCTTACCCCCCCCTTACCCCCCCTCTGCTCCGCCGCTTTGATGTCGTAAAGCCTCACGGACGCAGACAGCACTCAGGGAAGCAAGCAGTGCTCCTTTAGATGCTCCTCTTCCTCATGGACACACACACCACTTACAGACACAGACACCGCTCACACACACACACACCACTCACGGACGCAAACACCGCTCACAGACACACACACCGCTCACAGACACACACACCGCTCAAAGACACACACACCACTCACGGACACACACACCGCTAACGGACGCACACACACCAGTCACGGACGCAAACACCGCTCACAGACACACACACCACTCACAGACACACACACCACTCACGGACACACACACCGCTCACGGACACACACCGCTCACGGATGCACACACCGCTCACAGACACACACACCACTCACGGACACACACACTGCTCAGGGAAGCAGGCTGTGGTCTTTTAGATGCTCCCCTGGATGCCTCTGCTTCTCTTCTGACGTCAGCTCGCCTTCTGTGTGTGTGGGTCTACAGGGTCGGGCCAT
>CM059266.1:4844412-4846912 GCA_030347295.1 Setipinna tenuifilis
CATATATCTCTCTTTTTTCTCTTTGCCTGTCTTTGGCTTTTCACCATCACTCTCTCCCTTGTGTACAGACGTCATACCTGCAGATTCTCCTCCCTTCATGTTTAGGACATCCCAAGATCTCAGTCTCCTTTTTAATCCAATGGTTTGTCATCCTCCTCCTACTGAAACACATGTTTCTATTATGTCTTAAAAGAAGTCAGGGTTTTTACATTCAGTGTCAGTAAGCAAATGCTCTCATCCATAGTGACCTACAGCACAGTGATGTAACTACAGGCAGAGTCTCCCTGGACACACTTGGGGTCAAGTGCTTTGTTCAAATGGTGGCAGACCACTGGAATCCGACTTAGAACCATCTGGTGTTCTGTTTGCTAGTGACTGATCACTGACCACCAGATGACCTCCACATAGGGCAGTCGTGGCCTAATGGTTAGGGAGTTGGTCTTGGGATCAGATGGTTGCAGGTTTGTATCCCGCTCTCACCAGCAGGATGAATGTGTGTGGACTCCCTACACCTTCATGCATGGCTGAAGTGCCCTTTTGCAAGGCATCTAACCCCACATAGTTCCAGCTACAAAGATTGGGACAAAATAAACACTGGCATAGTGTCAAAATGGACTGTCTCAGAGTTGATTTAACACTATAGAGTTTGCTGTGTACCCTTGGTAGAGCCCTTAGCTTTGAGGTGGGTCCCATCGATAGCTCTGTTACATTACATTACATTACATTACACTACATTACATTACTTTACACTTAGCAAATGATTTTATCCAAAGCGACTTAGAACAAGGAGGACATAAGCTAACAGAGGTGTAGAGGAATTACCTTCATACATACAGGAGATGCATGTATCTAAGTAAGTTTACAAGAGTAGGGATATTACAGACACATACTTCCTACACGGGCAGAATGATGGAGAGGGCTGGTTTAGTGGTGGTCAGTGTTGTTAGCTGGATAGGACTGAGAGCTGCTGTGCTGTTCCCTCATGGGAGCATTGATGCCCTAACAGAGGGCACCTCCACCCCTTAAGCAGCCTCCTCCCCCACTGCGATGTGGTTGGTTGCTGTGGCTGTCCATCTGCTGGTGCATCATCTGTGATTGGCTCGGCTGGCGGCACTGCTTCCATTTACCGCAAGATCAGGTCCAGTAGAGGCAACTCGCCCATGGTTAATGAAACTAGACGTGTCTCCGTGTGTGTCTCCGTGTGTGTGTGTGAGTGTGAGTGTGTGTGTGTGTGTGTGTGTGTGTGTGTGTGTGTGTGTGTGTGTGTGTGTGTGTGTGTGTGTGTGTGTGAGAGTGAGTGAGTGTGTGTATCTCCGTGTGTGTGTGTGTGAGTGTGTGTGCCTGTGACATTTTCCTCCCATATGTAGGAAATGTTAGTGGGCTGCCTCCAAGCCTAAGCCAGGCTCAGCATAGCCGGAAAGGGGCTGGCAGATTTCTGAATCTGTAAAGTAAGGGCTCGAAATTGGTTTTGGTGACATAGCAATGCGATACCAGTTAAAACACCAGAGACTTGCGGTCTCAGATAACATAATCTGTGTGTGTGTTTGTGTGTGTGTGTGTGTGTGTTAATATCTTGGTAATGATGCTAGCAAAATACCAAAATAAAATGGTTTAGAAGTACGTATTAACTTTTAAATGTATTTGTTGAAAGTGTGGGAGAAATATGACCTAAAATAATATAACTCAGTGGTTGGCAATCTTTTTAGAGCTGCACTTTTTTTTTCAATCCCTTATTCTCATCTGTCCTCTTGCTTATCTCTTTCTATCTCATGTTTCAAACACTAAGGGATTTTCACATAGCTGGGCTTGTCATGAATAATTCCATCATAATTACAGAGAGAACGGAAGAAGTACTTAGGAAAACTAACGAAAAAGGCTTACAGCTCATAGCTGTTATTGAACCACAGCTATCTCAGCACCTCACCACATCCATATCTCACCACCGGTTTCCTTACCTCTCGCACTGTGTTGTCTCTCTATCCCCTTAAATGACTTGCTGTCCTTTGCTCTCTCTCTCTCTCTGTCTCTCTCTCTCTCTATCTCTCTCTCTCTCTGTCTCTCTCTCTCTGTCTCTCTCTCTCTTTCTCCCTCCCTCTGTCTCTCTTTCTCTCCCTCTTTCTTTTTCTTTCTATTTATCTTTCTCTGTTTCTGCTCTCCCCCTTTCTCACTCTACCCCCCCCTCTCTCTCTCTTTCTCTCTCCCCCTCCCTCCCTCTCTGTCTGTCTCACCCTCACCCTGCACCCCATTCCTGTATCCACTGTGCTGATTACGAGCAGGAGACCACTTCCATTAAAATGATTGCGTTTGCCTCTCTCTCTCTGTCTCTCTCTCTCTCTCTCTCTCTCTCTCTCTTTCTCTCTCTCTCTCTCTCTCTCTCTCTCTCAGTGCTCTGGGCACTGCCTCAGTGATGGCCACAGGCTAACTCATGCCCACTCCAGAGTGGGCTCACCTCAGACAGGACTACAGGGCTCAGCTTTCTCTCTGGAGGCTTTTCAGAGCT
>CM059266.1:4856912-4894412 GCA_030347295.1 Setipinna tenuifilis
TTTTTAAAGAAGTGGCTGAGCAATAGTAATGAAATATTATTTACATACGAGCTAATTATATAGCCCGCACCCAGGAACTCGCTTCTCTGGCCCACAGCTTTGATCACCATGACAAACGGCTCTCCCCCACTTGCTCATTCTCTCTCTGTCTTTGAACTCTTTCTCTTTTTCTTTTTCCATTTGAAAGTGGAGTGGGGAGACAGATGTTTCTCCCTCAAACGCTGTCAGCCAGTGCTGATTCTCTTAGGCCTCCTGTGGTTCCTAGCCCTTTCCTCTCTCCCTCTCTCATCATGCCTTGGGTTTCATCACCACACACTGTCAGGCCGACATTTTGAATTTCTGAAAAATAGGCTGTGAAAGAATGGCTGTGTGCGCACAGAGTCAGAGGCCGAGTCAAATGAATTTCTCTTAATTTCGTGTCATTGTGCAGCACCGGAAAAAAATAAAATTAGTAAATACTGAAGCGAAAGGCCTTAATAGGCCTTTTATTATTTGAAATAATAAAATAGTAATAAACAGAGGTGTAACGGGTAACGGATAACTTCACTGAGTAGCTGATCTACATGTCTTGAGTACTCATTACGATCAGCTAATTCAGAGGTGGTTGGATCAAATTTGTGGCAGGGTTTTTAACTTTCTCAACCTGGGATTGACACCTCTGGTAATACAACGTTCATCACGTGACTTATGATGGTAAAGTACATATGAAAAGCTTATGGAAGTAAAGCATTTACTAAAATTGAGATTGACAAATTTGACATTCACTGTGTGTGTGACGTTATGCTATGTTATAGGAAGCATGTATATCTGGAAAAGACGATGTTTCCTATACCCCTGAAGCTGCAAACACAAAGCAATGTGCTTACTGCCTAGAATCTTGGAATATTCAGAAAATGTGATTCCTAATGAATATTAACTTGTAATGTGGGATCAAATTAAGTATAAAAATGTGACGTCATGCTGGTGTGTGTCCCTCCATGCAGGTGCTGAGCCGAGGGGAGGTCAGTCATGAGCTGGCCAGGCGGTGGAGGTGGCGGTGGGGGTGGTGGGGGTGGGGGCGGAGGTGCCAGTGGTGCCGGTGACCCTGTGGAACCAGAGCCGGCCTCCTCTCCCCCCCCACCCTCCTCCTCCTCCTCGTCCTCCTCTCCCCCCCCCAGAACCCCCGCCCCCGGCCCCCGGCTCCAGGTCCAGCGCTCGCTCTCGCGCGACACCATCACCATCCACTTCTCCGCCCAGGGCCGCGAGGAGGACGAGGATGAGGAAGAGCTGTACGGCCCTCTGTTGGACCGTAGCAGTGTCACGCCGGCTCTCGAGGCCAGCGAGGAGTTTAACAGTCACGAGGGGGGGGCACAAGGGGGGGCGGTGGTCACGGCAGCTGCTGTCGGAGCCGCCGCCCCTCCCCGCACCCAAAGCCCCGCCGTGGCCATCCTGCAGCCCTCGCCGTCCTCCATGTCCTCCATCAGCTCCTCCTGGCCCTCCAACGCCCCCCCCCAGGCCCCCCCAGGAGTGGCCCCCCCCACGCACCCCCTCTCCACCAGCTCCTCCCCCGTCCGAGCTCCGCAAGCGCCCACCCCAATGCCGGCATCCGCCCTGCCCTCTAAGCCCTTCATGAGCCTGGTCAAGTCCCTCTCCTCGGACGTGGAGGCCAAGGAGCCGCCCACAGCCACAGCCGGATCGCAGTCGTCCACCTCCTCTGCCTTACCCCCCTCCTCCAGCCGCCAGTCCCACACCCAGTCCCGCCGGCACCTGATGAAGACTCTGGTCAAGTCGCTGTCCACCGACACGGCCAGGCCCGACGCCTCGGACTCGCGCCTCTCTCACCGCCATCTCTTCAAGCCCTTCAGCCAGTCCCGGCCCGGGGCCCTCCACTCCTCGTCCGCGCCCCCCCCGGGCGACTCCAAAACGGCCCCCTCCTCTCCGCTGGCCTCCCCGCTGGACGGACGGCCGTCCTCGTCCTTCTTCAAGCCCGAGGTGGAGGCCCGCATCGAGGACACGCGCCGCCGCCTCTCGGAGGTGATGAGCGAGCCCCTGCAGCTGCTCAGTAAGTTCATGGGCGAGGAGGGGGGAGGCGGAGGGGGGGCCGGTGGCGGTGGCGGTGGCGGCTCGTCTGGGACCGGTGCTGGTCCCCGTACGAGGACCCTCTCGTCCAGCGCTAGTGAACTGACCAGCCTGGCTGGCCTCAATGGGCAGTCGGAGAGCAGCAGCTACAGCATCAAGGAGGAGGAGGGGGACCTGGAGGACGATGGGGAGGACGCTAAGAAGAGGGACGCTAGGGTCCCTATCCCCCCCACGGCCGCCGGTCGGACAGCCTCAGGGTCTGGCCCTGACGCGAGCGCGGCTCCTTCATCATCATCATCATCATCATCAACGCCACCAGTGCCGCCCCCTGCCCCTCCCCCCCCGCGCTCCCCCTCTCTGGGGCCCCTGGAGCGCTGCACCATGTCCGCCCTGGTCCGGCAGGAGGACGAGGAGTTCTGCGAGCTGTACAGCGAGGACTTCGAGCAGGAGTCGGACACGGAGACCGAGGGTTGGCACGACACGGCCACCGCGGCCCACCGACGCCAGAGCAGCCTGACCGGCGCCTACGATGACACCGATGACGACGAGGATGAGGATGATGATGATGACGATGACCAGGAGATGGACAGGGTGCCCGGCGTGCCCCACAACAGCCTCCTGCTGCTGATCTCGGTGGTGTACGGCTACTTCGTGCTGCCGCTGCCGCCCTACGTGGAGGCGGTGCTGATGGGCATGGCGGCGGGCTTCATGCTGGCCATCCTGGTGGTGTGGCTCTCGGCGCCCCGCCACGCCGCCCTCACCTGCCCCCCCTACCCCAGGAGACGCAGGCGCGACCGCTGGAACCTCATGCCGCTGGACATCAAGGAGCCCGGGGTGTTTAAGGTAGGCTCCTGTTCTTCCTTCCAGTTTCAGTTCCCTCCTGTCGTTAATGAGGGTTTAGTGTTTGCACAATTGTTACTGTGAATGACCATGTATATATTTTACATTTTATTTTCATAATTTGAAAAAAACTTACTAATGTGCAACATGTTAAATATTTCTCTTTTATAATAAAGTATTCTTAGAAATCAAATCTTACCCCCACATGAACGTGCCATGATGGTTGCCTGATGTCTGATGTGACCCAATACAATAATATTATTCTGAACAATATTAGTATTGGAGTCAGACTCCAAAAGACCAGTTTTTGATATCAAAGGATCTTTATACACCCCATGCTGTCTGCCATGTTGTGTGCTGTCTCCCTGGTGTGGAGTGCAAAGGTTCATGGGACACTGGGGTGGCTGTGTCCCAAGGTGGTCAGGTGGTGTTCTGTAATCTATTGCTAAACAGGTCAAACCATGGCCTTGGCAGAAACTGACAGGGTGGGCATTTTAAGGCATCTCTCCAAAAGCTTCAATAGCTGTCACCTAGGCCAGTGTAGCAGAATGTTTCTCTCTCTTTCTTTCTTTCTTTTTTTCTTTCTTTTTTCTTTTTTTCTTTCTTTCTTTCTTTCTTTCTTTCTTTCTTTCTTTCTTTGTTTCTTTCTTTCTCTCTTTCTCTCTCTTGCTTTCCCACTGCGCTGCCAAACCATCTCTGTTGCCTTCTAAGCTCTTTGTCCCGTTTATGATGGTGTAACCTTTGTTACGACCTCTCATCATCTTTACTGTAACTTTTGATCGAGGGCACATAGAAACAAAATTAAACCTGTTTTCTAAACTTCACATCTTTGTTAAGCACACGAAATGTGCACTGTAGCGATATATTAAGTTTTCAGTTTATTCCCCTTTTTTGCAGCAGTAAGTATACCATCTGCTTGCTGTGTTGGGAGTATTTGCACCGTAAATGCTTAAATCGCATGTGTGGACCTATCAAGCTAAGTACACTGTGTGTGCACACACACAAACAAGGAAAATAAACTAGATACTCACAGAGGCGAATAATAGCAAGTGTTGTGGTTGCTGATGAGTATCCCTGTGAGAGTGTGTGTTCTTCTCATATCATGGTGACTCACGCTGCACTGCCCACAGCTCGTCCCAACAAACATTTTATTTTTTATTTTTTCTTTTCTAGAAACATTTTCTTTTCAAATTCGAATGCAAATGTTTTTGTGCAACATTTGTTTCCTGAATGCTGTTATTATGCATATTCAGCTGATAGTCCCAGGAGGACTGTAATGTGTGTCATCTAAAGATAAACCTCCACAGGATCAGAGAAACTTGGCAACACGCAATCATTTCTATTGTAACTGGTGTAACATCCTTTTATGCATATTTGTGTGTGTGTGTCTGTGTGTCTCTATTTGTGTGTGTATGTGTGTGTGTGTGTGTTTATGTCTGTGTGTCTGTATTTGTGCATGTGTGTGTGTGCGTGTTTGTCTGTGTGTGTCTCGGTGTCTGTATTTGTGCATGTGTGTGGGTGCATGTGTGTGTGTGTGTGTGTGTGTGTGTGTGCGTGCGTGTGCATGTGTGTGTGTGCGTGCATGTGTGCATGTGTGTGTGTGTGTGGTGTCTGCACTGCAGGGCTGGATGAACGAGATCCTGAGCTATGACCCGGAGACGTACCACGCCACGCTGACCCACTCTGTGTTCGTGCGTCTGGAGGGCTCCACGCTGCGGCTCTCCAAGCCCAGCCGCAACATCCCCCGCCGGGCCGCCTTCAACGAGCCCAAGCCCAGCGTCACCTACGTCAGCCAGAAGATCTACGACCTCACCGACAGCAAGGTGCGCTTGTTAGGTGGCCTGTGTGTGTACGTATGTGTGTGTGGTCTGAGTGTGTGTGTGTGTGGTCTGTGTGTGTATGCGTGTATGGTCTGTGTGTGTATGTGTGTGTGGTCTGTGGGGTCCAAAACACGTGGGCTTGTTTGTCGGCCTGTGTGTGTATGTGTGTGGTCTGTGTGTGTATGTGCGTGTGATCTGTGTGTGTGTGTACAGTACAGGCCAAACATTTGGACACACCTTGTCATTCAATGCATTTCCTTTATTTTTTTTATTACTATTTACATTGTAGATTCTGACTGCAGGCATCAAAACTGTCAATGAACACATATGGAATTATGTACTATGCAGTTAAGACTTAATACTTTTTTGTTTAAGTACATCATTTTACACAGATTTTAAGATGTTTGGCACTGAATGACCCTGTTGTATTGGCTTTCTCGTCTCGTCTTGGGCCTGCTGGCTCATGTGCTATCTTGTGTTTCTCATTAGTTCTCTAAAAAAAGAACCGAGTTCTGACTCATGTCCCGTCATGTCCCGCAGATCTCTCTGGTTCCTCAGAGTCTCGCCCGCAAGCGTGTGTGGAACAAGAAGTACCCCATCTGCATCGAGCTGGGTCCCCAGGAGGACTTCATGGCCAGGGCCCAGGGGGACAAGGCTGAGGCCGGGGAGGAGAGGCCTGCGTCTGCGGGCGACAAGCCGGAGGGTGGTGGTGCTGCCGGTGGCGGTGGTAGTGGTGGAGGCTCGAGGAGCGAAGAAGGGATGGTGCGGAGGTCATCCGGTGACCTCACGCTCTACCTCTTCGGACGGACCGGGCGGGAGAAAGAGGAGTGGTTCCGTCGGATCCTCTTCGCGTCGAGACTGAAGTCTGAAGCGAAGAGGCCTGCCAGCGTCGCAGGGGGTAAGAGCTCGTCTGGGACCCACTGCCCACTCTGTCTGAATCTGATGATGGCTCATTGAAGTCCCAAATGAGGCTCCTTAAAGGCCAGAGAGGGCCACCTGTGTGTGTGTGTGTGTGTGTGTGTGTGTGTGTGCTTGTGTGTGCTTATGTGGGCGTGTGTGTGTGTGTGTGTGTGTGTGTGTGTGTGTGTGTGTGTGTGTGTGTGTGTGTGTGCCTGTGTGTGTGTTTGTATGTGTGTGTGCTTGTGTGTGCTTATGTGGGCATGTGTGTTTGCATGTGTGTGTGTGTGTGTGTGCCCACACTGCACTCTGGCCCTAGCTGCCAGGCATCTGGCCACTGCCCAGAATAGCCTAGCAGAGCCATGCCATCCCAAAGAGATGGTGAGGGACGATAGGTGCAGGTGGTATGTCTCATCTGAGTAAGCCTGCCTTGGCAGTGTGAACAGAAAAGGCAAATATCTCACTGCCACTGCAGCACTTTTTCAGCACATCAGACGATTTCCTTGGGACTGGCAGCCTTCATTGTCATGTAGGGGTATCTGCTGTGCATTCATAACGAGGCTGTAAGGGCTGTGCTTTAGGTGCAGAATGTACAGCGGAACAAGGACGAAGGAGAACTCTCTGCAGTGTGAGGGATGTTTACTAAAGAACACCGTGTATGGCCTTCTTTATAAATAGAGTGCAATAGTCCTCTAGCTACAGTCACAATCACTTTAATCTCAAGTGTTCTATTGTTTGGTATTGTGGTTGTACATTGTCACGACTATGTTGTACTGTATGTCAGTAACATGGGTATGGAAAGGTTTTAAATATTTTGCCAGAGGTGGTGTTTCCAGCTTTAGAAAGCAAAAGTCCTGCCACACATTTGTTCCAGCTATTCACCACACCAGCAGATGGCAATCAGCCCAACTCAACACTAAGCTGTGATCACTGGTTTAAATGTAATGGTTGAACCAATACAGATAATGCAAGCCAGTACCAGGACGTTTACTTTACTTTACTTTATTTTCCTTTCCTTTACTATTTGCTTGTTTCATCCATGGTCATAAACATATGTACCTCCATGTCTCCAATTCCAATTCCCCACTCCTTCTCCCCCGTCCTTCCCTCCCTCCCTCCCTCCTTCCCTCCCTACATCCCTCCATCCCTCCGTCCCTCCTTCCCTTCATCCCTCCCTCCCTCTGTCCCTCCTTCCCTCCATCCCTCCTTCCCTCCCTCCGCAGTCCTCCTGCCCTCTCATGGGGGCCTGTCCAACAGCCGCAGCAGTAGTCGGGGCAGCCTGGAGGATGGGCAGCCGCCGCCCCAGCCCCGGCCCAGGGAGCTTCCCGCGGGGGTGAAGCAGAAGGTGCTGGACTACAGCGTGTACATGGCCCAGTACGTCAGCGCCGGGGCCACCAGCCGGCCCGCCAGCCCCTCCCCCAGTGCCACCAGCAGCCCAGGGGCCGGCAAAAAGGTAGATGTAGCTCGCGCTCAGCCCACCACAGCTGCGGCGGAGGATCGACTGTAACATATCAACACAGCCTTCATTTTTAATGTTAATCTATTGGTCAGTAAACTAATTTATAGGAAATAGCTGCCATTATTTTTCAACTCACCACAGCTGTATGGAGGATCACCTTCAAAAAACAGCTGGGGGACATGTAGACATAATGGGTCTGATGTTGTATGTCACATTTCCTTTTATTTCTTCTGGTTATGCAGAAATGAAGGAAGCTTGGGATTGATAGCAGATTAAATACTTGCTTTCAACTACATACAAAGGCTAGTTTCTAAAGCTTCTGGGATGTTTAATTCTATTCCAATAGAGTGTTTTTAATGCAATCCATTTGATTTCTTTTACTTTTATTCTCCAGTTTCTTCTGTTCCTCACTTCTATTTGTGTTGGTGTGTTACATCTATTCCAAGGGAGTATCCCATGCAATCCACTGGATTTCTTTTACTTCTATTCTCCAGTTTTTCAAGTCAAGTGAAGTCAGCTTTATTGTCAATTCTTCACATGTGCTAGACATACAAGAAATTGAAAATACGTTTCTTACTGTCCCATGCTCTGTCCCACAAGACAGGACAAACATTAAAGAAAGATAATTAAACATTAAAGTGCAGGGCAGACAACATGTAGTACTAAACTACGTTTTTCAGATCTCTTTCTTCTAATATCCCTTACATCTATTTCAACAGTATTCCATATAATCCATTGGATTTCTTTTACTTCTATTCTCCAGTTTTCCAGATCTACTTCTTCTGTTTCTCAGTTCTGTTTGTGTTGGTGTGTGTGGTCTGCAGACGCTGGGCGGTCAGGAGGAGGGGGCGGAGTCAGAGGCCTGGGTGAACGCCCTGCTGGGGAGGGTCTTCTGGGACTTCCTGGGGGAGAAGTACTGGGCCGACATGGTGTCCAAGAAGATCCAGATGAAGCTCAGCAAGATCCGGGTGGGTGTGTCTGTATGTGTGTGTGTACGTGTGTGTGTGTGTACATGTGTATGTGTGTGTGTACATGTGTATGTGTGTATGTGCATGTGTGTGTGTGTGTGTGTGTGTATGTGTGTGTGTGTGTACGTGTGTATAAGTGCATGTGTGTGTGTGTGGTGTCTGTGTTTGTGGGTCTCTCTGTCTGTCTGTTTCGTCCCCCATCTGCTTCACTCTCCACACAGTCAAGAGAAGAAAAGTCTGTGAGGTTCCAAACTGACTTACATGGATAAACAGAGGATTCATATGGATTAGCTGAGATCATTGTAAATGTGAATATATAACTGTGCTGCAGTCTGAATGTTTTCTGCACTCACAGCTGCCGTACTTCATGAACGAGCTGACCCTGACTGAGCTGGACATGGGCATCACTATCCCCAAGATACTTAAGTCCTACAAGCCCTATGTTGACCATCAAGGTAAGGATTGTGCCGGTCGAGTACAGTATTGATATTAGTATTGATATTAGTAGTAGTATTAGTATTGGTTTTGATATTAATGTCATTCTCCCTCAAGACCATACTATTTAGAAGATTATTTAGAAAACACAGCTTCTTGATACTGGGAAATCAATTGTGCAGCAGACTGATGACTGGGAGTGATATCTTGTAGCAAATCAAGAAGAGAAAAGCTCTTACACTTAGATTTGAATAGTTAATAGTTTGAGCTGTATCACGGCCTATTTGTGTTATATACAAGCCTTATTGTACTTTTTGCTATGTTTATATTGTAATGTTTTGTCATCATGTTTTATTGTCATGTTTATAAGACGTTCACTGTGGGCCTAGGGAGCGCTGCAATTTCAAATTCTGTGTGTGCAACCTGTACATATGTTTTTTAACAATAACGTTGACTTTGACTTTGACCTTGACTTTGACTTTTGACTTACTGACATCACCCTGCACTGGGCCCCAGTGACCCCACTTAGAGCTCTGCTTGGCCCAGTAGTGCAGCCCCAAGGTGGGCCTGGCCTGGGGGACAGAGCCTGGTGTCAGGGCTGGAGGTGAAGGATCCTAGTAGCAGAGCTCCAAGGTGGGCCTAGCCTGAGGAACAGAGCCTGGTGTTGTAGCTGGAGGTGGAGGAGTGCTGAGGGACAGGGCCCGGTGTCAGGGCTGGAGGTGGAGGAGCACTGTAGCAGAACCCCAAGGTGAGGCTAGTCTGAGGACAGAGCCTGGTGCCTGGTGTCAGGGCTGGAGGTGGAGGATCCGAGTAGCAGAGCCCCAAGGTGGGGTTAGCCTGGGTGACAGAGCCTGGTGTCGTGGCTGGAGGTGGAGGAACGCTGTAGCGGTAGCCAGAGTAATGGAGTGGCACCACACAGGATTAGCCTATTTATGAGTAGCTCACTGAGGCAGCACCTTAAAGGAGAACCATTTGGGATTTCAATGAGCCATCACCAGGTTTAGACAGAGAGGGCCGCCGGTGTGTGTGTGTGTTTGTGTGTGTGTGTGTGTGTGTGTGTCTGTATGTTGTGTGTGTGTGTGTGTGTGTGTGTGTGTTTGTTGGTGTGTTTGTGTATGTGTGTGTATGTGTGTGTGTTGTGTGTGTGTGTGTGTGTATGAGTGAGGAGACATACTCATCTTCAGCACTACCAAGCAATCAGTCCTGACTCATCTTTACTGCAAAAGGGGCCTATTGGAATGACACTCACTGGCTCAGTCAGACCCCAGTCTTGTCCACTAGCACATTCATAAGCAACACTGCTGTACTGAAATTTTAATTAATTTAAGCTGTAACCATGCAGCCGGCAATAATGACACGGTATTAGCAAGAGTGGAGATGTTGAGTCACGGGCACAAATGGTGTGTCTGCGATGGGCTTGGTGCCCTGTGTGCCCTATGACTCACTGATGGCATCACTGATGGCGTTGGTCCATCCGGCCCAGGCTTGAGTAGCGAGAGCTGTAGTCTGTGAGGCAGAGGGGTTGGTCGTTACCGAAAAAGTGGCAAAGGCTACCATACCTTTTCTGAAAGCCTGGAATCTCATCTTTTCAATGATGTATGATGGCCATCCTTAGGGTCAAGCCAGTATTTCAGTGTTTGGATTTCCTTTCTCTGATGCTCCCTGGTGCCACAGGTTTAAAAGACAAAAGATGACTTAGGCGGAAATGGCAGTTTGAAGAGCTCCAGGTTTGGCTTATCCAAAATGTTCACAAAAGGCTTTAAATGAAAGCCCAGAGTCTCCCGTTTAAAATGATACCAAACATAACAAAATAAAATATTCCAATATGTTCAATATAAATCTTCAGCTATGTCAGTGTTCTGCTTCATTTATACGCATTATTTTCTCTACCTTAGTTTACATGATCTGTAATAACTCAAAACAGCTACTCTTGTCAGATGGCCATCATACATCATGCCCCAGGCTTGAGTGGCGAGGGCTGGGTCAGAACTGGAGCGAAGCCTCCCTGCCCACTATGGAGGAGCACTGAGAACTGTATGCTCCTTATGTAAGGAACTCATCTGTGGAGGGGTGGGGGGTGACTGGGGTTGGGCTCCTTATGTAAGGAACTCATCTGTGGAGAGGAGGAGGGGGGGGGGTGTTGGGTTTTGAATTTACTGGCATAGCAATAACACTAGGGCAGGGGTGCCGCTAAGGGGGGGGTGGGGTAGATCAGGACAATTCAGAGGGACCATAGCTTCACATCGGCCCACAGAGGACTATGATATGGTTGGGATGGGGGCCCAATTTTTTTTTTTTTTAGGGGGCCCACATTTTCTAGCAGTGCCCCTGCACTAGGGTAAAGCATCAGACACACAGCTCCTTGTCTAACTGCTGGGTGCTGGACCATAGAACAGGCCTATGCAATGAAAAAGATAAAGTCTGCAACATCAGTAATGTGCTCCCAACAATCTTTTTCATTGTTTATGCTCTAGACTTACCGCCATAGCAATAGCAGCCAGCCAGTAACCTTGTAATGATCATAGACTCTATGTAAGAACGGTAATGATGTAATGATGTTGGTTTTGTATCATATCATCAGGTCATCAGTCTGTCGTATAATTGATTTTCCTGTATCAGGGACCTGAACATCCTGTGTGCATGTTTGAGTGGGTTAGGTTATCTAATAGATAACTCTCCTCTGTCCCCCCCCCACCCACCCACCCACCACCACCTGTAGGCCTGTGGTTTGATCTGGAGATCTCCTACCACGGCTCCTTCCTCATGTCGCTGGAGACCAAGATGAACCTGTCACGGCTGGGCAAGGAAGGGGAGGGCCTGGGTGAACTCAAAGAGGGGTAATAAGCTTTAATAATAATAACCTTTACTTGTATAGCACAGTTCATACATACAAGATGCAGCTCAACGTGCTTTACAGTTTGGCAAGGTCACAAACAAAACAGCATTTCTTGTAGTCCAATGGCATCGGAGTAATTGAATGCAATAATGGAATGGCGTAGTGTTTTAACAATGCAAGGAGTAGCTGCCAACACTATTCCCAGGAAACTCTTTACCTTTCTGAGGAAACTCTTTACTAATCGTGAAGCTACTGTACCAGCACCTCACTGCAAACTCTGTCACTTGCTACCAGCATGCCTGAAGCTGCACCCTTGGCTGCACCCGTCTGTCTCTTGAGTAATTTTTAGAAACGGTTATAAAAATCCTTGCTCCTGTGCTATTCTATGCTCACTGCATATTCCTTAACCGTAATCACCACTCCTCTTCCTGTACTGCTGCGTGTTAAATTGCATATATATATATATATATATATATGTGTATATATATATATATATATTTATTTATTGATATTTGTCTGTCTCTGACATGTGCTTTGCTTTATCTCTCTGGACGCTCCCCTTTCTGGCATCATTCTGTTTCTGCCGGTGAGTTGAGACAGGACAACACTCGCCTCTGAATATGCCTCTAGAGAGACAGGTGGAATTGAAGAGATCCTTGCCCATCATGGCAACTAAACAAATGTCCCTCTCTATGTGTGTGTGTGTGTGTCTGTCTATGTTTACATGTATGTATGTATGTATGTATGTATGTATGTATGTATGTATGTACATGTGTTAATGTATCCTAGGCCTAGGCCACGGACGTACTGTTTGGCTGACAGCGATGAAGAGTCATCTAGTGCTGGATCATCTGATGAAGAGGAGCCACAGGAGGTTTTCACAGACAAAGCTGTGCCTCCTGGAGCCGAAAGGTGTGACCCAAACCTGTCAATCATTCTAATGATCATATATACCATAATAACAATACTACTAATGATAATAGATACTACCTTGGTATTATGTAGCACCTTTGAAAATACCCAAGGTTGCTTTACAAAGGAGGGGTGGGTATGTGTGTTGTGCCTGTGTTTTGGGGTTGGGGGTTGGGTTAAAGGCCAAAGGCCACTGTGAACAGAGAATTTAAAAATATATATATTATCATTTCTGCCGACTTTTTGTCTATGACCAGTCCGACACTTCTATCCCGTGTCTTTATCTGTGTGAAAATAGAAAGAATATGAGAGAAGGTAAGAGGAAAAACAGAGGATGTCAGACAATGAGAGGCAGGGAGAAAATGAATTTGAGGATATTATACAAAGGATATTCTGTGATTCAGACACTGTTAATATGTGAGCAGAGACCAGCGTGACATGTGCGTGGGAGGCAAAGGCTTCTCTATGAATAAGAGATGCAGCCTGACTCACTTCTCCAGATGTCCCCTGTCTCCCCCTAGCTATGTCGGTGGCCACCGGCCCAGCAAGATCATACGCTTCGTGGACAAGATCGCCAAGTCCAAGTATTTTCAGAAAGCCACCGAGACGGAGTTCATCAAGAAGAAGATGGAGGAGGTGTCCAACACCCCTCTGCTGCTCACCGTGGAAGTGCAGGAGCTCAAAGGGACACTGGCCGTCAACATTCCGCCACCCCCCACCGATAGAATATGGTACGTTCCACCTCCTCTTAGGTCCACCTCCTCTTGCGTTCCGGTAATGATTATGATTACGACAGTGATTATTCTCTGTGAACTTTCTGCTGGACTACAGTAGACTCATATTGTGAACATCTTTATGCATAATAAAGGGTTAGTCAAAACATGCATGTTTATCTTTTACATGATCTGACTTTTAGTCCATTTACTGTATAATAAACAAGTTTAACTTACGAGTGCCCTCTGCTGGTTGTATTGAGGTACAGCAATCTGAGTGTATGGGGTAGAGTAAGCTAAGGCACTTAACGTGTCCACTCAAACACAATTATGTGAGCGTAGTGCAGGATGGAATGGCCATTTTGGTTTGACATACGTGATGTCATGACTCCAGGTATGGCTTCCGAAGCCCACCACACCTTGAGCTGAAAGCTCGGCCCAAACTGGGAGAAAGAGAAGTTACTTTTGCCCACGTGACTGACTGGATTGAGAAAAAGCTTGACCAGGAGTTTCAGGTAAGCGGGGGCATCCTGAATTCAATATAGAATAATAATAATAATAATAATAATAATAATAATAACCTTTACTTGTATAGCATAGTTCATGCATATAAGATGCAGTGCTTTACAGTTTGAAATACGTTTAGTGTTAATAGAGTGCTTAGTGAGCTCCTCAGCAAACATTTATCATAAAAGCATAAACGTTCATTTATTAACATTTATTAACTTTTCAGCATTTTCATGGGTTTTTGTTGGACATTATTATTTAATAAATCATTGTATGTACATACCTATACCCTCTTCAAAGGCCATTGTATTTTACTATGACTGCCTGCATTTCCTCTGAAATGACAACTACCTGGAAGGGTTTTAGGATGGCAGAAGGACCCTATTTAGGGGGCTGTGTTCATTTACGGCCACCCACCCATTTGGGGTTCAAAGCGATGGGCCTTGTCATCTCACCACTGTTATTTTAATTATCACTTTGCTGACAGAGAGCTTGCTAGAGGGCCAGCTAACGGTTTGCTGATTGAACAAGTAGAGCTTTAAACAAAAGTGATCCTGGTTTGCGACTCCGGAGCCCTGTGATTAGTAATGCGTAATATGCCTGAGGTTCTGGCTGCTCTGCTCTTGCTTGCTTTGTTGTGAGTGGGACATGTCCCATCATGATGTTTTCCTCTCTAAAAGATATAGCCTGCAGCAATTTCATGAAATGTAGACATGAAAAAATGTAATTACATGTGAGTCCTAGAAAATTAGTATTAACCTTGATGTCATTACGGATTGTTTATCTTAAAAGAAAAAAACAAAAAACTTTTATTTACCAGGGAATAAAATCACATTAAGATTGAAATGTGTTTTACAAGTGAGCCCTGCCCAAGAAGACAGTGCATAAAAGGCAAAATAACAAAACATAGTCAATCTTTTGTACGTAGATGTATACTTGTACTGTAATGATCACCTATGTGTTGTTATTTATTATCGTCAACAGAAAATATTCGTCATGCCCAACATGGATGATGTTTGGTTACCCATCATGCATTCTGCTACAGACCCGCGCTCAAACGCAGCCCTGTTAGCGCTGAGGACAGACTCCTTGAAGGAAGCCGAGCTTTCCTCTGACGCTGAGCTCTCCACTCAGAGTGACATGTGACCGAACATGCTTCTCTTCAGGGGGGTTAATAAAAATAAAAAAAGACAAAAAGCAGCAGACTGAAGCAGACTGAGCTTGCTGGGCCCAACGCCCAGTGGATATACAAGGTCGAAGGTCAGAGGTCAAAGCAGATGGAAGCGTGGCGTTTCCTCTTGGTGAGCTCTTTAAAAGGAAGTAATAAGGGAATGGAGCCATTATTTAAGACATCACAGACCCCCCACCACCCCCACATACCCCCCCTCCCCTATACCAACCCCCCATCCCTTGAACTACAGACAGAACCAGGGGATACTGGACTGGACTGGACTGGACGCTCATCCATTCCTCCGTGGATAACAGGAAAATTGGTAGGAATTCCTTAATTCATACAGAATCTCACCTAAAAAGGTTTTGTGAACACTGACAGGTTTCGAAAGCCTTCTGCCCACTCTCCCTCCTTCCTGAGGAGGACCCCAGAAAGGAGAGATAGCCTCTGGAGTGTTTTCCCAAGACGTTTTTACCATAGCATGTAATATTGCACTGCAAACCCAAGCATTCCAGACGGAAACGGGAATGGGGAAAAAAAATAAGATGAAGCAGCAGGAGCACCAAACTTTTTTTTTTGTTTCTGGGGGTGTGTGTATGTATGTATGTTTGTGTACTTCTATAAACACTGACGGGTATGTGTGAAAACACACACATGCTTTTGGGAGGAGCACTCAAGTTGAATGGTACAGGAGCATAGGCCTCACTCAGATGCGTGTCAAAGCCATGCGTTAGTATGATTCTAAGCCACTAGTGAAGCTTAGCCAGACATCAAGTGTGTGTGTGTGTGTGAATGTGTGTGTATATGTCTGAATGTATGTGTGATGATCGCCACGTGCTTTTGAGCACACACACACACACACACACACGCACACCTAGATGTGTGCTGAAAGACAACACCTACTCTCAACCCACACACCCCTTTGTCTCGCTGCCTCCACCCCATTGAGTCGCCCCACCGGGTCATCAAGCGTTGGCATTCGACTTATGCAAGTAGATCAACATCACTGTGTTCATGAACAATACCAGCCAAGACGCGCCGCCCACCCACCCAACTAACCCCGACACCAAATGCACTCTCACAGACAGACATGAGGCAGAGCAAGGAGATGAACCAGGTGTCTCTGGTTCCTTTGGTCGTTCGTGTATTTATTTATTTAGCAAAGAGGCTAGAATAGGTTTGTAGTTTTTAAAACAACCCAAGGCCTCCCCAGTGCTACATTTCGCAATCAAAGTGCTGTACAGAGAAAAAGTGTGGTGGTGGGGGTGGGGGGGCTATTCACAGTCTTTACAGCCAAAAGCAATGTGTCTTAAATCTGTCATCAGAACGGGCTTAATGAATGTAAGTAAGAGTGGTTGTTTTATATCTGCACTGTTCATAGAGGGAGGAAGTAGTTTTTTTTGTTTTGTTTTGTTGTCCACTCTTTGTGCTGTTCCACATTGCGCCACATTGTATATCAGTTCTTCTGGTATTATTCTAGCTATTCTATTGTTCAGTAACATTATGAAAAGAATGTTGTAATTTCATCTTCGTTTGCAGAATTGAGGCGTCAAGGCTACATGTGCACTGCAAATGCAGAAAAAAAAGTGAAGATACAGTACGTCATGTCAGTGTGTGCAAGTGCAGTTTTTTTGTATTCATCCAAAACGTGAGCTTGTGCGCGCCTAAAAACTGCTGTCTCAATATAAACAATAGCATTACTGGTTGCAAGGTGAAAACAAAAAAAAAAGTTTTATACAAATAAAAGGTCATGCATTTCATCAACATGAAGGTCACCTGTGCACTTACCAAAACTGTTACAGAAGCAGTTTTTCATGGAGGCTTAAGTGCCTTTGATATCAGCATTGCTCATCGGCCATGCAGTAGAGTCTAGCATGTTCTCTGTACAGCATTTCCATCAAAGTGGTAATTTGTTTTTTGTGTTTTTTCCTTTTTCAATTTCGCTCATTAAAAAAATGTAAACGAATGATTCCCATCCCCAGTGCCATAATGTGAATACATGGGGATGAAATAATGTTTATATGGGTTTTTTTTTTCTGGCCTGTGTGCTTCTTATGCCAAATAATTGTTTTGGTTATTTCAGATGTCATTGCTGTTGTGTTTAATTATTGTGTTTATGTCATGGCAGCTTGGACACAAGGGAACTAATAAAAATCTTTGCTTCCAGGCTGCATAGGTTTGCTATGTTCTGCATGCTGACATGGTGGAAGATGTTACCGTTTTGCTTTACTTATTGAGGCTTTGTCTCAAAATCTATGTGTGAGACTTCCCAACCTGCAGAAGCTCATTTCAGGAAGGTTAACAACAGGGGGGGCGCTTTTCAAATGTGGGAGACTCCCAAAGGTCACGCGAGACTTGGGATGTCTGATGACTTGACATTATACATACAAACACCATTTAGCACAGATGCAGGGGTGGGGGGTGGAGTATGTGATTTGTTACTGTTGTTTCCCAAACTCTGTGCAGAGTGCGCAGTTAAGTTTAGTTCAGTGCACAGCACCCACGTGTAATCACAACAGTGGGTGTTCTTTACAATGAGATGCAGGGAGTTGCTTGCATGATGGGGCACACATGAGTGACATGATCCGGCCACCCAGAAACCGCAGCAGACAAAAAGTACATTTTAAACTTAAATCTTACAAGGATGGCACTGCCAAATTTGATGTGGACAATTGTAGACAACCCACATGTAGTACAAGCCTACTGCATTCGCTTGCCTTGGCAGAGAGCAAAAGCGCCAAACAATCACAATCATTTCCCAGGGCTTAGCCCAGGCACATGCTTTAGTCATGGGGTAATAACTAAATTTGGGTGGAATTTTAGTGCCCTAAAAACCTTGGGACACTAAGAAGTGGTAGTGAAAGTATGTAGGTTCAGACAAGGATGTAACTTGCTTTTAAAAGAGCAGCTTGGTGAGACTGCCAAGAAGCCCCAGTTATAACAAGTGTGTTTACTATTGCACTGTAGCTTGGCCTATGAAACCATGGGAAAGGTAACACAGGTTCAAAGACAGTGCACCAAGTATGTAAGAAAAAAAAAAAAAAAAACAGTCCATTTCAAAAACAATTTTTATTTTTTGTTTTAGCACACACAAAAAACATCTTTAGATCCACACAATAATGGGCTCCATTGTTCATCCTATGGGAAGAAACAAAGGGGAAAAAAACAAACAAATTAGACCGTTGGACACTTCAATACCCACTCCCAAAAGAGGCCAAAAGTCAGGTCAGTGACAAAAGCTGACTTCATGGTTTATCAGAAGTCTAACGCATTAGGAGTCATCACTCTTGACTTATGAGTCAATGCTGCAGTGTTTCCCCAATGAGGACATCGCTTACTAGGTGGCCTGGCATAAGACTACATACCTTTCAATTTGAAGACCATGGCAAAGCATGGGATTTGTAGGTTTGATCTTCACAGTAGCATTTCAAAATTACGACGCCTTCATTCCTGAAACAAAATGACAGATTTTGAACCAAAACACCACAGACATCAAACATATGCAAGCCACCTTTTAGGTCAACATCCTACATTAATGCGGTTAAATGTATGACTGGAATAAAATGTTTAAAACAACCCAAAGAACCCTAGTTATACAGAAAAAATATTAACAGTGCACAAGGCTAATACATTTGATTAGTCTTAACATTTGACAAGTTAAACACAATATTATCTAAACAGACACAGATGTGACTTGCTTTTAAAAGAGCAAATTGGTGACATTGCCAAGAAGCCCCAGTTATAACAAGAGCGTTTAGTATTGCACTAAAGCCTGACCTATGAAACCATTCAAAAGGCAACATAGATTCTGTACAGAGTAGTGCTGTATTAACCATGTTTGTGAAATCAGTGTATAAAACATGATCTTACCATTTCCTGCACCACTGTCCATTCTACAAAAAAAGACAAAGAAAAACGTTAAGTTCAGACACTTCACTATAGCTTTCTTTTACCTTATAGTCCAAGTCAAGTCAGTGACAAAAAGTTGACTACATGGTTCTTCAGAAGTCTAACGCATGAATTCATCATTCTTGACTTACAGGGAGAGACAATCCCTTCTCATAATTGCAAAAATAAAACTGTTGGCCAAGTTTAACAGCAGAAGACTCTACATACCTCTTTACGTGAAGGCCAGAGCAAGAGCTGGATATGTAGGTTCGCCTCAGGTTGAAACAATGACCCTTTACTCCTGCAAAAAGATAAGTTTTAATCTTCGTGAATGGCGGTAGACCTACCACAACTTTAGTGCTATAGGCCTATAACGAATTCGACGGTCAGTTAATTGATTAAAGATCATTTCGTCGTGTGTCAGAAGTCTACATCGGCAACATCTTACTTACTCTGAACTTTGAAACGAAGGGGTTAAACACACATGTCGCCGGCCTCGTGCCGGACCTTCGAATCCTGGGCCTCCTTTCCCATGCCGTCGACCACGTGCCACCGAGAAGCACGGCGGTGTCCATGCTCCACGTTTTTCTACAAACAACCCATGACAGTCGAGACAAAAAAAATGTCATAAATACTAAATGCAAAATGAAGAATACATTATAGTTAATGCACAAAGTGTATAAATCTGTCCTCACCAATTCAGGTGTCTTGCTACTTCGGAAACACGCAAGTCAAATACAGGATCGTTTTTCTAACTACCCATATCATGTAATCAGTAAAGCATGACCTATAATAATCATTACCAAACTTAACCGGGTGCATAGCCTAACGTCTGTGAAATACATGCTTTAGAGGACGACGGATGACCGTCTCGCGTCTTCCCCAAGCTTGAGATGAAATGAATCTAGTTTTCTTTTAGCCAAGAGGCTGTCGCAAAGAAATGGCACATCCTGTATGAGGTACACGCACTTCCTGTGTTTACTTCACGACAAATGTATCAAATTTGTATATAGTATCTACATACTATAAGTTCTCAAGCAAAACGTTAATTGATTTAAAAATTGAATTAACTATAATCTTAAAATATTTGTTTGAACCTCAGAGTAACAGTTTATCAGAAAAGTCCACCACTGCGTCACATTTGACGTCACGTCCCACCCCTAACAGGAAAGAACGAAAGAACTAGACGGAGTAGTAGTAGCAGTAGTTACAGCCAGCCAGGCGAAAGACCAGCTGGCCACAGAAAAATAAACAGCATGGAAGAAGACGCAGTTTGAAATTTGTGGTACTCTTATCGTACTGTCCGGTGTTTTACTTAGCAAAGTTTTTGTTTTCGTGTATGAACTTGGTCAGCTCTTCGGAAGATGTCGTGGGGAGTGTGTAGTCGGGCCCTAGTATGGTGCATTTTCACGTTGATCTTCTGCATCGTGCCGCACACGGTAAGAATGGTTTGGGGAACTGCTAACCAGCTAAGTTAGCTGAACAGTCATGCCGGTGAGACAGAGTAAACAACTAGTAAGAAACGCATACACCCTATTGTTCGAGTATTATATACATTTTTAGTTTACTGTCTTAACATACATCATTCACATAGCTACCCATCATGCGTAGGCTACATCATTAACTATGTGAAAAGACAGACGAACAGTAACGTTTGGTGGTAATAACCTAGTAATAAGGGTAGTTACAGTTTAAATTGATTTAAATAGAGAAGTATTTGCATAACGTTTTAACTGTTTTATCATCCATTTCAACATTTACACCATCAAAAACGACTCGATCATTCTTATGTCTCGCCTCCTCCTAATCCACGTGAATGCATTCAGCATATGGTAACGTTAGCTGCCTATAAACACTGGCAATTGGTTGATTGTTGATTTATAGACACATTCGGTCATCATTTTAGAAGTTGACATTGTCTTAAAACTCTACTAGTTTGTTGATTGGGGAATGGAGAAATGCTAACGTTGTCAGACTCAAGTCGATTTTCATAGTAGCCATCTCATCCGGCGATAAGTGGATTACATTAAACCTGTCATTGACTTGTCAGGGGGTCTTCATCTAGTCGAATTCATGCCTCACGTGACAACTGTGGTCCGAGTGCTTCTCAAGCATTACACTTAAAACGTTGCAAAAGAGCTGTGTTTGCTGTCTGGGAATTTGTATGATGCCAAACTGAGGTTGTATGGAATGGATGATGATAACTCGATAACTCTGGACAAGGGAGTAACTTGAACTATCCTTTGTGTAAGACTAGTGGTCAGATTTCTTTGTCTGGAGGCAGTACCACATTCTGTTTCTCAGACTGAAGAATGGACCATTAACACCTCCTCCATCAGTGCAATTTATATGGTGATATGCCGAGGCTCCAGTGCAATAAGCATGGACTAACTTGAACTATCCTTTGTGTAAGACTAGTGCTCAGATTTTTTTTTGTCTGGAGGCAGTACCACATGCTGTTTCTCAGACTGAAGAATGGGGTACCTAACACCTCCATCAGTGCAATTTACATGTTGACATGCCGAGGGTCCAATAAGCCGAGGCTGGAATAAGCGGGGACATGGGGCTGCATGGCGAATGACTCACTAGGCCAGAGTGGAGTGCAGTGGCCTGTGTGTGTGTGTGTGCTGCTGTGGTGGGAGTCTGATGTGCTGAAGTGCAATGAGGGCCAGAGTGATCCACGCTTCCGCGTCACTGTGTGTTCAATGCTTATCACAAGGGCGGTGCATGGCCTCGCTGAAGGCTCTGAGTGTCTGTGGTGTGCTTCGCAACCTATGCCTCTGTAATGGCAGACACGTGACTCGTGACCCCCCCCCCCCCCCCCCAGTAGACCGGGGTACTGATAGGTGTACGCAGTGTGTTGACACAGGGAGGTCTTGCCCAAGTATCTGCACCCTGAGTGGGCCACTGTGGTGTAGGCTAGCGAGGCCTGAGCAAGCGCCTTGCGCTGTGTTACAGTCTTGGGTAAATATTTTGAGTTCTTCTTTTTTTTTTTTAAATCCGATCCACAAATATGGCTCTATCTTCTGTCTTGTTGTGGCATTCATTCACAAATGTGTTGACTTCAGGTTAATGTAAAGACACTAAAACAATTAGTGAAGTAGATCTTAGCTCATAGGATTAACCCTTTGTAAACAAAATGTTTGTTTTAAGTCTGTGGTTGGAGGTAGAGGTAGGAAATACACACACGTGTCTGCACACAGAATACATTTGGATAATGGAAGTTATCATCCATGAAATAAAGGCTGAGTGAATATGCTTAATTCCATAGCACATTTTAAGCAGCAAGCATAGTCATTGTTGAGGTGTGTGTGTGTGGGGGGGGGGTGTGTGTGGGGGTGAGTGTTTCACAGGCTAGACTTGGATTAAAAGTATCACATGATTTCTACAACTAGTGAGTAGGTTGGTTGTAGTCTACAGCATGGTTATGTTACATAAAAAAGGGAGCACGTTTTTAGCCTAATTTAGAAACGTTCTTTTGCGATTAGCTGTAAATACAGGCAAGCATACATGGGCCTACTTTATGTTTCTGATGAGCCTGTGTGGCATGTTGTGAAACCTGATAGCCTTTAGAGACCTTCCACCCAATGGGCAGATTTCAGTTTTTTGTGTCTTTGGTTCTTTGTATGTGTGTCTTATGTGTCATGTGCCATTCAATAGGCAGTTATATGCTATGCAGCTTTTTTTCTCTACGAGTGTAATGTTTGAGAATAGGGGGGTATTGCTCCACCTCGGGAGCAAGACGAACTTGCCCTACACGGTCGGACGGATCTTTTGGGCGTACAACATTATGTAATCCCCATTACGCAATGTCTGACTGCAGTGGTGGGGGAAAAGGCAGTGCGATCAAAAAACGTACAGAAAAAGGGCCTGTTGCCATTCTCTGACTTTTCAGCGAAATAAAACTCAGTTATAGGCATATAATCAACACGAGGCAGCATTGGCGTTTCTCAGCCTCCTGGCTCCTAACAGGGCTCACCAGATGGGCCTGTGTGAAACATGAAAGTGTTTTCTTGCTCCTGAAAGTGAGAACAGCTATTTTTTTCAGTCAGTGCCAGTGAATGAAAGTAGCTTTTAGGTCTTTTTGTTTTTTTGTTTTTCTTTTGTTCCGCTTTTGGCCAGCCCTTCTTAGTCCACCGTGAAGTGGGAAGGTCCAGGTGCTACTCCGTGTTTACTCTGCCCTTACGGTGTAGTAGATTAGTAGCTGACCAATCACAGTGTACTACAGAGCTAGTGAGGTGCCGTTTTCGTTGAGGCTTGTTGAGGCTGCAGTAGCACAGCCAGGGTCATGATTGGCTGTTTGATCTGCCTATCTTCCCGTAACCTGCTAGAACCCTCCAGGGCTATGTCATTTAGCTGTGTTTCAGGGAAATGCGATTGGATCCCCCTCAAGGCCCACAAAGCTGGCTCTCTTGTCAGATCTGAGGTTGGAATGCCAAAAGGGCTGGTTTTTTTTGTTTTGTTTTTTTTAGGTAGGCTACTGTGTTCAGTGATTTACTGGAAACTTTGTTCCTATTTTTCTTCTTCCCTCCCGAGGCTAGCTGTTCTGGGAGCTAACAGTTTAGCCCCTTTCCAGGCCAAGGAGGAAGTGCTGGCTGGCCCTTGTGTTTGGCTCCTGGCCTGTGCTTGAGAAACGGAGGCCGAGGAGCTTTAGTGGTGATGCATGCATACCCCACCCTGCTGTCCACCAGACCCAGACTGTGGGCCTTCTTAGCTCACACTCCTGAATGAGCTGCTCTGGGCCCAGGCCCACACCCAAACAGGCTTCACACATGCTTCTTACTCACTAGAGCAACACACTGCCTCTGTCTGTGTTTTCCAGTGTTGCATACATTTGACTGAAACTCACTACCTTTTTTGTGTTGTTTTTTAAATCTTTCATGCTTGATTTGCTGTGTATGTTTAAGTGTCTTGCGCCATCCGACCACCCCCCCCCCCCGTCTCTCCACCTCACCAGCACTCCTACCACTCTGTGCTAGTTCTGGTCTCTGTGTCCATATCTCTCTTTTTCAGTGTTATATACACCTGACTATCTCTCACTACCTTTTTTGTGTTGTTTTTAAAATCTTTCGTGCTTGGTTTGCCATGCATATTTAAGTGTCTTGTTCCATCTGACCACCAGCACTCCTACCACCCACCCTACCACTGCTAGTTCTGGTCTGTGTCCATATCTCTCTATGGGTGTCTGGTCGTTAGTGCGTCTGAGCCAAAGACTCGACTGGAGCGCTTGATGGAGAGATTCAACGCCAGTGTGGTGAGCGGGCCGCCCACCCGCCCCAGCCATCCCACGCTGCACCTGGCCTGTGATATACACACACTCAGACAAATAAAACTTCCCATAAACTCCTCCGCTCCGAGAGTCCGTCCTCCCTCCTCCGTGCTCCGCCACACTGTGAGGTCACCCTGTTGTCCTCTGCTCCGCGTCCTGTGGCGGCGAGGGACGGCGGGAGCTCAGCGGTGTCTTGGCCAGCCGTGTCCTCCACCTCAGCTGCAGCGGTCCGCCGACAAGACGTCTCTGTTCCTCCGGCGACAGGCCTGTGTGAAGCCTTTGTCTCGGGGGCATCGGCAGTTGTATAACGTGGGACACTATGAGCTTTGTCGCTGCCTTCTGTTCCAGTATGGATTGGTTACACAATGTAAATAGCTCACATTGCATTGATGGCGAATAAGATATGTACGTGCTGACAGAATGACAGGCATAGGGAGATTTTCACAGGTGTGTGCAGACAGGTTTAGCAAAAGTGCAAAAGCAACAGGCATAGCTTTTAGTTTCCCCTATGTGGTTGTCAAAGTCCTCTGCACAGGTGAACACAGGATTCCTAATTGGACTGGGTAGACTTGCGAAAAAAACATTTACTTTCTTGGTGTTATGAACTTTATGATTTTTTTCCCTGGGATGAAACGACTTAGTTCAACACAGCTGTCAAGTTGTTTGTGAGTGGGTGCCAATTTAAACATATCTGGCAAAAATATTTGCGCTGGAAATTCAGCCATTTGCAGATGGTATGGGTCTTTTTTTTCCCTGCTGTAGTGTCTTGAGAGCGTGGACTTCTGTCCCTTTCCCTTACACCGGCCAAGTGTCACTAGCTTGGCTGAAAATAAATGATGTTGCTACTTTCGTAGGTGCTAAAGGTTTTGGTGTAGCACGCATGTCAGTCCCACAGGAGTCCGCTTACATCATGATGCCCCTGACATCCCTCAGGCTCTGTGGACGAAAGATTAGCCAATCTGGCCTTTAGAAGGAAGGAGTTACTTCAATTTGTCGTCCAACAAACACCTGTGATTTTTTTTTTCCCTCTCTCTCTCTCCCCCTCCCTCCTGCCCCCTCCCCTCTCCCTCCTCCCCCTCCTCCCCCCTCCCTCCTCCCCCCTCCCTCCTCTCCCTCCTCCCTCTCCCTCCCCTCCCTCCTCTCCCTCCTCTCCCCCCTCCTCCCCCTTCCCTCCTCTCCCTCCTCCCCCCTCCCTCCTGCCCCCTCCCTCCTCCCTCCTCTCCCCCCTCCCTCCTGCCCCCTCCCTCCCCTTCCTCCTCCCCCCTCCCTCCTCCTCTCTCCCCCCTCCCTCCAGGGTTTGTGTGGAGCCACAGCCTCACTGCCGGAGAGTCTCCTCTTTGTGTCCACGCTGGACGGCAAACTGCACGCCGTCAGCAAGAGATCGGGTTCCATCCAGTGGACGCTGAAGGAAGGTAAGCTGAGACGCAGGCCCGGCCCGGATGGGTTACACGTTTCAGGGGCCGCTCCCCACCGGCCCGGCCAGCCCAGCCCAGCCCCGCTGCTTTGTGCTCACAATACCTCTGGAGTTACACAAGAAACACACACACACACACACACACACACACACACACACTCACACACACTCACTCATAATACCTCTGTAGGACTAGTTACAGAAGAAACACACACATACACACACACACACACACACACACACACACACCCAACTCATAATACCTCTGTAGTTACACAAGAACTACCCCCACACACACGCGCACACACACACGCACCCCCAACTTCCCCTGTGGAGACGCCTAACCATGGGAAACTACATCTAGTCTGCCTATTGTCACTACGAGGAAGTGGGTGTCATAAAGACCTTGTACCCTCTGATGCCCTACCTAGGGTCCTCTTATACCCTACCTAGGATCCATTACCACCCTACCTAGGATCCTTTAGCACCCTACCTAGGGTCATTTACCACCCTTCCTGAGGTCATTTTTTTATCAATCAAGATTTTTCCCCCTATTCTTTCTACCAATCTTTTAACTGATCTCAGTTTGATTTGCTTGTAGTATGTCATCTTGAAGGAGATGCCACGGTCATTACCATCCTTAATAACGCAATATTTTTGTAAGAGTGGGACTACGTGTGTGCACCAACAATAGCATCAAACAGAGTCTACACCTGACTCTGAAGCATGTGCTATTCTTATCCAGCTTGTTAGGAGTGGCAGAGATATGTTATCACTTACTACATATCTGCAGCTCAGAGGGAGCATATTTCTGGCGTATGTCAGCAGATTTAGTGGAGTTGTATGCTGCTCTGATAATCTGGGCGCTCTCTTTTGCAGCGGTGAGGCATGATGTTTAGATTATCAGGGTCATGCTCGTGCCATTGCTACATGCACTCTGTTCTCCCCCAGCCCCCCACACCACACACACACACACACACACACACACACACACACACACACACACACACAAACTCATGCCAGTGCAACATGCACTCTGTTCTCCCCCAGCCCCCACCACACACACACACACACACACACACACACACACACACTAACAATCATTAACTAGTGTGCAGTAATAGGGGGCAAATGGGCGTGCAACCATCACAACAGTGGCTAAGAGCAGCACTTAGGCAGACCCCTACACTACAGTATGTCTACGCCATCCACTCTGTTTCCCACTAAAACTGCCCCCACTGGGTGACCGCTAATGCCCCCTGTGTTTCCCACTAAAACTGCCCCGCGACCGCTAATGCCCCCTGGCCCAGATGCATAATGCACCATAATGTGTTTGTTCCACTCACACACCCCACTCTGCTGCGGCCTCTTTCCACTATACATATTTACTACCCACCACCATGGTAACCTGCTCCATCCAGGTCTGCCTGGTGTGTGTTAGTGTGTGTGTTAGTGTGTGTGTTAGTGTCTGTGTGTGTGTGTGTGTGTATGTGTGTGTGTGTATGTGTGTATGTGTATGTGTATGTGTATGTGTGTGTGTGTGTGTGTGTGTGTGTGTGTGTGTCACACTCTTCCTATCAAGAAAAGCTGTCCACTCTATGCTGCTCAGTGGATGGATGGCTTTCTAATTGAGTCTGCAGAGAGAGTCCTCTGGTGTTTACACACTAAGCTCTGTCCTGTCGCACACACCTGAAGCACGTACCTGTTGCCAGCCTCCCTCCCCATGGGCAGTGTGCAAACCTGGAGCCGATAGAGCGTTACGGGGTGGTGGGGGGGTTGAGCATGCGTGCCTGGCCTGTGTTATCAGCAGGAGCTGTTTGTGTAGTATTGAGGTGTTATCTGCAGCGCACACACACCACACACATACACACACACACACACACGTGGTTGTGTATCCACAGTTTTCCTGTTTTCACCGCTAGTGTCCTGTCTGTTTTTTTCCCTCCCCTGGGTAAAGGGCTGCTGTTAACGAGCGGTAATTGATTGTAAACCTTCTTAGGCCAACGCAAATATTAGTGAAGGTGGAGTCTTGCGGTCGCAGTTACAACCGCAAAGGGTGTGTGTGTGTGTGTGTGTGTGTGTGTGTGTGTGTGTGCGTGCGCGTGCGTGCGTGCGTGCGTGTGTGTGCGTGCGTGTGTGTAGGCAGGCACACACACACAGTAGGCACAGGGCCAATTTGGAGATAGTTCAGAAAGCAAAAGGGGACAAAATGATTTTGTGATGCCACTTCCAGGAAGCCTGTGGTGTTCTGTGCTGTGTAGTATTTAGTGGAGTGGCTTCCTCGTAGCTGCGATGTGACCTCATTATCTGCAGCAGAATGTGAGATGTGTGGGATTGCTAACAGACTAACCCTCGTCTGTCATCCTTCTGCAGATCCTGTTCTTCAAGTCCCTACGCATGTGGCAGAGTAAGTATCTCTCAATGCTTGTGTGTGTGTGTGTGTGTTTGTGTGTGTGTGTGTGTGTTTGTGTAAGCTTGTGTGTGTGTGTGTGCAGATATGTGATTGTGTAAGATACCGAACAGGAACTTCACAAGTTGCTGATCATGCATCTCTTTTCCTGTTCACACCATCGGAGAAGAATTATGTTTGCAAGCCTTCTCTGATTAGATGAAAACAAAAAACCTCTTGCATTACTTGCAAGTCCATGCACAAGAGCTAGCAGCAATGGATGGGCGTGCATGTCTTTGCTCCGTTTAAAAGAGTAGCAGTACTCCCATGGTCGTGTGTGTGTGTGCGTGTGTGTGCGTGTGTGTGTGTGTGTGTGTGTGTGAAATATGTTTCATCACATCAAACTGCCATCTACCGTTAGTGATTTTCTGTCAGATAATAGGAGATGTCAACCATATGTACAGGTTGCACACACAGAATTTGAAATTGCAGCGCTCCCTAGGCCCACAGTGAACATAAAACATCTTATAAACATGACCGTAAAACATGATGTCAAAACATAACAATATAAACATAGCAAAAATATTTCACAGTTCCCCTGTTAATGAAGAAGCCCACAGCTAAGGCTTTTGTGTGTTTGTGTTGATGCTTCATTCATAACATGTCACTGTGGCCTTGGAGCAGGTGCCTTTTCCTTATTACCACATGCATGTGCCCGGCCACCTGTGCTGTGATCTAGCATTTTTACTTGGGAGTTGCACGTAATCCGATCGCAGCAAGAGTCTCAGGCTAGGATGTGAAAAAGTCACACACTAACACACACAGTCTCGTATTCCTCATATTATCTGCTGCTGTGTGTTTGGCTGTGGAGCTAATGCAATAATTGGTGTGATGGCCTGCAAGATGAAGTAGCTGGTAGATTAAAAGTGTTGCCGCTCAGGTAACTGTACATTTTTACCTGCCCAAATTACACAGTGTCCTTATTGCAGTTTCAGTAATGCACTGCTTTTATGTAGAATTTTAATTCCATTGTGCACCTCGCATTCGATGGATTTAAGGATTCACACAATATTTGTTTTCTTGTATGAAAGGTCAGTATTTGATTGTACAGTGGGCATTTTCTCAACTGTACAATAGAATTAAATTACTGAAACTAATATGCATGTTGGTAGTGGTAGCATCACAGGGTTTCTGTTGCTCACCGGGATCTCTTTTTAGCTACCTGATTTATATATCATAGGGACTTAACCAAGAAAAGTACAGAGAAGTGCAGGGTGATTTACTGTGTGTGAATCCCTGCTGCCAAGAACCCACTTTTGTTCAGTTTTATCAACCACACTGGTAACAGTAGCAAAATACATTTAGGGAAATGCTGGTTTTATCTCTACATCATACAAAATGGTGAAAGCCATACCTTCAGTAACCTAGTTTTGTAGTTACTGCACAGCTCTGTGTGACTGCCTCTGCCCCCTCTCCCTATTTCCCCCCTGACGTCCTCCTGTCAGGCCATTTAAACCGGTTAGCCTGCAGGGACGGACAGCCGAAGTACTCCGACAGTGAACAGCACTCGCATTTCACATGCCAGTAATTCAGTAACCAGCATCATTCACCTGGCAACACAGAAAAGAAGGGTTTTGAACTTGGCGAATGCCTATCTTGTTTCCTGTACTTTCTTCCTGGTTTTATTAATTTTGGGTATGTGTTGGCAATCACGCCCGTTTATCAGAGAGAAGGGAAATGGTACAACCTGACCTGACCTGGCATTAGTCTGTGTGTGTTTGGTGGTCTTGTTCTGGAGTAGACCAGTTCATTGTTTGTGGCTTTATTTATTTATTTGTTTGTTTGTTAATGTCCTGTTGCAGGCCAGCCTTTCTACCGGACCCTAATGACGGCAGCCTGTACGCTCTCGGAGGGAAAAACAACGAGGGCCTCACGGTGAGTGAGAACAAGAACGAGAACAAGACCGAGACCGTCCACACACACACACACACACACACACACACACACACACACACACACACACCACCACTCCCTTCTCCTTTTCATGGACGCTTCCCCTTTCTCTGGAAGCCCAGTGACCTTATATTTATTTATATATTTATGTATTTTATACGCTTCACCATTCAAGCCGCAGAGCTCTGCAGGGGCAGGCCCGTAGCATCTAGTGTTTTCCCTCTCCAGAGGCGGAAGTGTGTGTGTGTGAGTCATCCTGTGGACGCTTCTGCCCATTTGTGTCGAGCCTTGGCACAGCAGGGACTTGCACACTGTGAATCACACACACAAAGCAGTGAAACACAGTCTGTTATCAGAGCACTTCTGTGATTTATATATCATAGGGACTTAACCAGTACAGAAAAGTACAGAGAAGTGCAAGGTGATTTACTGTGTGCAAATCCCTGCTGCCAAGAACCCACTTTTGTTCAGGACTGCTGCCCCAGAGAAATTTTTGAGACTTGAACACAAGGCACAACTTCCATCTTGTGTTGAGCCTTGGTAGCAGTGTGTTGGTGTGTAGCTTGCTAGCTTGCTAACAGTGCAGGGCATAGTCACAGCTCATTGCCATATGTACAGGTTGCACACACAGAATTTGAAATTGCAGCGCTCCCTAGGCCCACAGTGAACATTAAACATCTTAAAAACAAGACAATAAAACATGATGACAAAACATAACAATATAAACGATTAAAAAAGATTTCACAGTTCCCCTGTTAATAAAGACAGTGTGTTGGTGTGTAGCTTGCTAATTGTAACAGTGCAGGGCATAGTCGCAGTTCATTGCCATGGTGCTCTACTTTGAGGGTTGAGTATTGCAGTATATGTGAGTGTATTTGAGTATGCTTGAGTATTGATTAGTATTAATACTGTTGTTGTGTCCTTCCCCTCTGCAGAAGCTACCCTTCACCATTCCTGAGCTGGTCCAGGCCTCTCCGTGCCGCAGTACGGATGGGATCCTCTACACCGGTAAGACTAAGAGCTTCTCTCTCCCATATACAGTATGTCACAAAAGTGAGTACACCCCTAACATTTATTGTACTTTTTAATTATATCTTTCCATGGGAGAAGTCTAAAGATATAACACTTTTTACAATGTAAAGTAGGCAGTGTACAGCTTACACCTACTTTACATTGTATCAAAGTGTTATATCTTCAGACTTCTCCCATGGAAAGATATAATAAAAAATGTACAAAAATGTGAGGGGTGTACTCACTTTTGTGACATACTGTATGTGACCGCCCCAGCTCGGCCAACCAGCCAGGCTTCCGTCCCCGCCTCGCCCTTTCCCAGTCAAACAATGCAGAGTCATTAAGATAAAGCCCTGTAGTTGTAGTTGTAGTTGTAGTTGTTTGCCATGTGGTGGTTTGGAGCTCTGTGTCAACGGCTCTGTTTGGGAGCACAGTGGCCTAGCTTAACGTCTCCAGCTCCTTCCTCTTCACCCCACCCGCTCCCTCTCCACCTCCTCTCTTCTCCTCCCGCTCCCTCTCTATCCCCTGCTCCCTCTCCTCCTCCTCTCTTCTCCACCTCCTCTCTTCACCCCACCCGATCCCTCTGCACCTCCACCTCAAGCTCCTCTCTTCTCCTCCTGCTCCCTCTCCACCTCCTCTCTTCTCCTCCCGCTCCGTCTTCACCTCCTCTCTTCTCCTCACCCTGTAGCTACTCCTAGTGCTCCCCATGAGGAGAGGCTCATGTACTCCTCCCTCCTCTTTAGCCTGCTCCTTCCCCTCCCTCCTCTGGATGGGTAATCTTCAGAAGCTGCAGTCCAGTACTATGTGTTTGGGTTCGCTTAGCCTTTTGGCAATGTTTTATAACCTGTATATGCTCCAGCCATTCACTAAATCAGCTGATCTTAATTAGTACATCTTCTCAGCCTGGTAGAGGAGTTAATTAATGAGATCACCTGTATGAGCTGCGCAGGCAGAGAGTTGTAGCTTCTGAGTCCAGCTTGCCCATCATGGCCCTCCTCATGTTTGCCTTTGTGCTCATCCATCATGCTCGCTATGATTCCCTGATGAGGACGTTAACAGTGAGATGGTTAGCAATGCTTCCTCTGGGCTGACGCCCGTTTGCAGAGCCTCTGGGGGGCGGGGGGGGGGGGTGCCAAACCAGGCAGCCTGGCGGGTGGGCGTCGTGATGATGATGTGGGCGTTAGTAATTCCTCTCTTGCTCACACTTTGCCATAATATCCCGTCTGCCGTCACCTCACCACTCCCCCTAGCCAAACAAGGAGAAGGAGAAAGAAAAGAAAAGCTGCAGTGGAGAAGGGGGGAGGTTTGTCTGTCTTAGTACTTTGCTTATCACTGTCCACCCAGTGTGTGGTGTCTGACGAGAGGCTAACGACCAGTGTGCTGTTTGCCCTCGGTAATGAAGTGGTAGGTCGTTAGCGGCTATTTGGGCAGTAGCTTTGCCTCGGCAGCTCTGCTTTGCACCCCATTGTTTGCTGATCTCTGGACGCGGGAGGTGTCCCCACATCTTGTCGATTCACATTCAGATGACAATGACAAATGACTGAGCGCAACTGAGGCGTTGTTATGCCTCGTGTTTTGGCCCTGCTCTTCTGTTCTGTGGGTGGCTTTACTGCCAAGGAACCGGAAATCATTGATTGTTTATAGAGTATCTGAGTTCAGAGTGTTTTTGCAGCTTTTCGCATTATTGCTGTGTGGGTGGTTTTTGGTGGATGTGGTCAAAGTGGAGTGACTCATTAAAGTGTGTGTTGTGTGTGTGTGTTGTGTGTGTGTGTTGTGTTTGTGTGTGTGGTGTGTGTGTGTGTGCAGGTAAGAAGCAGGATGTGTGGTACGTGGTTGACTTGTTGACGGGAGAGAAGCAGCAAACTCTGACGTCATCTTTTGCTGAGATGCTGTGTCCATCAGCCTCCCTGCTCTTCCTTGGACGCACAGGTAGGTATCAGACGGACTGAGACTGTGAAAAACAACATAAAAAGATATTCCATTTCTCTGAAAAGTAATCTCCATAAGTATCTCCTTAAGTAAGTAAAGTAAGCGAAATGTGTTTTAGTGCTTTTCACAGACAAGATAGTCACAGAGTACATTACAGTTCAGGATAACTAGATATCAGACGGACTGAGACTGTAAAAAACAAAATAAAAAAGATCCTTGTCGCCCTGTGGAGTTAGCCTGAAGCTGGCCCTAGTGCCATTACGCTGCGATACTAAGGACCTAAGTTGTCATACTTCAAGAGCACCTACAGGTTGGAGTTTACAAACAATTGGAGAGCTTTTCACAGACAAGATAGTCACAAAGTACATTACAGTTCAGGATAACTAGATAATGATATAGCAGTAGAATAAGTAATAAGTCAGTCTCTCCTGAAGTGTTTCATTGCTCTGCATTTGTGTGGCTGTCTCGTGTAGAGTACACCATCACCATGTATGACACCAAGAGTCGCGAGCTGCGATGGAACGCCACCTACTCCGACTACGCCTCCACCCTGCCCGACGACGACACCAAACACAGTACGAGCTTCATCTTCCTCTTCCTCCTCCTCCTCTTCCATCACCACTTCCTCTCACCCTCCATCTCTAACTAGGCACTCTTGGAGAAAACGCCATGATTGACTCACTCTAAATAGGCTAAGTGTGGAGCGGTTTGAGTTGAGTTGAGATGTTATCATTTCACAACACCACACTGTGTACTCAGCATGACACACACTTAGCTGTGTACAGAAAGGGCCTTTGCACAAGCAGTCTGACATTTGTAGACATACGATCCTAAGCTAACAAATGTGAGTTTTTCAGGAGAACTTTACTGTCAGACGGGGTTTCCAGTGAATGTGATTGTGCAAGAAATGCCTTTTTTTGGTTTGGTCTGAGTTATTCGATTACAATTACTAACATTAAATAGCAAGGTCCAGCAATTGCAATTGAATAACTCAGACCAAACCAAAAAATGTTAGTAATTGTAATCTTAGTAGTTGTATTCTTTGTCCTTTCTTTCTTTCTTTCTTTCTTTCTTTCCAAGCTGTTAATCTCATAGTTATATCAGCTGTAATAGACCCACATATCCCTTTTTATCCTCTCATTTCATCATCACTGTCCAACTGTCTCTGTCTTCGTCTCTTTAGAAATGGCCCACCTGGTGTCGAACCCCTTATATTCTCTCATTTTGTCATCACTGTCCAACCGTGTCTTTGTCTCTGTCTCTTCAGAAATGGCCCACCATATATATCCCTTATTATTATCCTCTCATCCAACTGTGTCTGTCTCTGTCTCTCAGAAATGGCCCACCTGGTGTCTCTTGGTTATATCAGCTGTAATAGACCCATATATCTCTCCCCCCCCCCCCCCCCCCGTGTCTGTCTCTGTCTCTTTAGAGATGGCCCACCTGGTGTCGAACAGTGACGGGCTGGTGGTGACAGTGGACATCGAGTCGGGGGACGTGCAGTGGGTGCAGAACTACGAGTCGCCGGTGGTGGCCCTGTACATCTGGCAGAGGGAGGGGCTGCGGAAGGTGCCACACACCAACATGGCCAAGGACACGCTGCGCTACCTGACCTTCATGTCCGGCGAGGTGGGCCGCATCACGCGCTGGAGGTACCCCTTCCCCGTGGAGAAGAAGAGGCCCAAGGACAAGCTCATGTAAGCAGGCTCGCTGCCAACGCAGCGTCTCAGTGTCTTTCCCTGTTAGGGTTGGGTTAGAGAAATCGATGGGGGTGCTCTAGCATTGGCAAATGAATTTCCTCACTGAGGTTTTACCGCAGTTTAATTGTACTGTTCTTCTTTAACAACGGGATAAATGTGATCTGCAGGAGCTTGACATAGGTGGCATTCGTTTAGGTGACTGGAGGGACCCACCTGTTCTGCAGGATCTCCACATAATGTTGCAGTCATCTGAACGAATGCCACCTGAGATTTTGGAGGGACCCAAGATCGCTATCAGTTGAGCCTTTAGAAGTGACAAAACCTGAGCAGGCGATTTGCCCAAGAGGATGGAGTCAGCATGCGTTTAGGGGATTTACAGACCTTGAAGTCGGCAGAAAAATCCCTCAGATGTTTGAATTAAATGTGGCGTCATTCAGATGATCTTGGAAGAGATGTCTGACTAATCTCAAAGCTTTTTCTTTTTTTCTTTTTTGCTTATACATAATTTCCAAACATACCTTATGCAGCCCCAAGGGCATTGCATAGAGGAGCTGTGTATATATTTAACGCCATTACAGAGATGTCTTCATAAACCACATTCCACTTTATCAAACCCCTCAAAACAGTCCTCATCTCATGGAATGAGTCTATATTGTTTATGATCTTTTTTTTTCTCTCTCTCCATCTTTATGATCTCTCTCTCTTTCTCTCTCTCTCCATCTTTATGATCTTTCTCTCTCTCTCTCTCTCTCTCTCTCTCTCTCTCTTGAACATCATTCTTTAAGTTACAAACCCTAAAAAGTAAAAAGTCGGATTGAGAGTAACTGTCTCCAGGCAGTGTGCGTACACCACATCCTGTGCCCATTTGAGGAGCTGCCTCAGCTGGACCAGATTCAGGCTTTGGCAGGAGAAGTGGCACACTGTGTTTGGTACTTTTGGTGGGGATTTCACAATCTCACAATCTGGCACAGTCTGCCAAATGCCTTACCCAAGCCAGTCACCTTCAGAGAACATGCACAGGCTCCACACCCTTCAGGGGTGTCTTCAGATCATACCATTTGCAGGATTTTATATTAAAATCTCATAATTCTATAGATGCCTTGTCAGTTATATAGGGCGGGGAGGGGGGCAAAAGTAGGCTTACACTTAGTATGCATTTTACATTTATTTACATTTATATGCATTTGTTACAGTCATGTTTGTGAAACTACTGTAAACCTGCTCTTGCCCCCCCCCCCCCTCCCCCCTTCAGTATGTTATGTGTTCTGCCGAGAGTGCATTTGTTTAAACATGGACACCATCTAAGCTCACCAGACAGTGCACAGAAACATAACAAAGTTGTGTGTTTTCGGTTTTCGTTAAGTGGGTGTTAAGTTGACTATGATTGAGAACAATATTTATAACCAGAAAGTGTCTATTCCAGTTTGAAGTGAATTCCAAGTGAAGTTTGTGTCATTTGCTGTCACTGTCAAAACTAGCGTGGGTGGTGTTGTGATGACTTCCACCTGAGGGATCAGTATGAGTTAATTTTTTTTAGCAAATTCTTACGTAGTTTGTGCCGCATTTAAAGTTCTTGTAATTGAGATGTGCAAGTATGAAGTCATAAAAAGCTTACTGTCTGCTTGTCTGTTTGAAAAATGACAGTTTTGAAGCATATGATTTTATTCAAATTAATTTGAATGTGAAATTATAGAGTTAATAACTGAGAGTTTCTCTCTCTTGGCTAAGATGATTTGGTTAGTGTTCTCTATTTCACACAGCTTTTTTACCATGTAACATTACACTCCCCTGGTTTTGAACCAAATTTGTGGGTTTTTATTAAGTAAAATTTTAACCTAATTTGTAAATTACTTGCCATCAATCAGTGTTACTACTTTGATGATACTTAAATGATATATTTTACAAGAATGTGCCAAGACTCTGTATTAAATAGTGCTCGTTGCCGTGTTTTCTGCAAGCCAAAGATATTTTGTGTTATTTCCTTTCCTTGACATGTTGCCAGTACCAGCGAAAGCTGAAATAATGCCAGTGTGTGCCCACGTGCTGCAGTGTTGACTCTCTGTGTGTGTCTGTGTGTGTGTGTGTGTGTGTGTGTGTGTGTGTGTGTGTGTGTGTGTGTCTGTGTTTTTGCCACACAGGGACACACTGTATGTGGGCCGCACCTCCACCAGCCTGTACGCCTCGCCCTCGCTCGTGCACGACGGAGTCACCGTGATGGTGAGTGAGTGTGTGACTGTGTGACCTCAGGGGTCTGGGGAAGGGTGCCCTCTAAAGCGGGGCAGTGACACTTGCAGGGTTTAGTGAGCACACACACACACACACACACACACACACACACACACACACAACCTTTAGATGGGCACACACAACCCAGGTGCCAAGAGGAGTTACGGTCACCCCGACTCTCTGGTTTGCCTTAGATAACTCCACGTGCCCACCTCGTTCTGGGCCTTCTGAATTGCACACACACACAGACACACACACACACAGACACACACACACACACCTTCCTGCCTAGAGAAGGCTTTTCTGCTTCAGCACCAGGCAGGTGTAATTTTCCACACAGTTTTAAAATGGGTTTTAAAATTTTTGGCTCCTTCTTTTTTTTTTCAAAGGAAAAAAAGCCTTTACTTGTAACTGTGAGGGCCCTTGACATGCTCCTGTCTGTGTGTGGGAAATGTCAGGGGGTGAGAGGTTTGAGTACACAGTCAAATGCTCTCTGCCACTGCCTCTTCTGCACGTGCCCAGTGCAGCTCAGGTTAAACCTGATAGGAGAGAGACTCACACCTCCAACGGTTAAATGTTGTCAAGGTGTGACGGTCGGTTAGCCTCGCCTGGAACCTTTTAGACAAAGGGATAGTTTTACCCTCAGGCTAAATATGTGTTGGAGCAGAGAGCCTTCCCCCAAAAACACCATTTAGTCCCCAGCAGTGCGTCATGTTGGCCCAGTGTGTGGTGTTTGTACATGAGCCATGCTTAGGGAAGGTTGGAGGTTATAAGTGCTGGTTTTTATGGGTGTGGGTGTCAATAGATACACTTAATAATAATGTTGCTGCACAGCTGCGTAACCTGCTTGTATTTAGCACAAACCTGTATACTGAATGGTGTTCATTTCGTCAGACGAGATGAGACGAAATGTGTTTGTCAATGACCATTTTTTCCTCATGACTAAGACAGGGCAATAACGAGACTAAAGCAGTGTTCTAGAACATATTTAGAAGAAACTATCATGCTTTTTCGACGAAAAAAAACACGACTAATATGTTTTTCATTACATAAAAACTTTAAAAAATTATTTTCGTTTTTGTCCTGAAGCTGATACGCCTTGGAA
>CM059266.1:4899412-5026912 GCA_030347295.1 Setipinna tenuifilis
GCTAAGAAAAACACAGCTAAAGGTGAGGCGGAAGGAACACAAAAAAGATGTAAATTTAAGGTTTAGTTTAGACATTGAGTCCAAGCACATGTTGTAGGTGTGATCAGGTGAATCAGATGTGTGGGTTGTTTGGTTAAGCTCTTCCTCTCTCTGTCTCTCTCTCTCTGTCTCTCTCTCTCTCTCTCTCTCTCTCTCTCTCTCTCTCTCTCTCTCTCTCTCTCTCTCTCTCTCTCTCTCTCTCTCTGTGAGTGTGGATATCGGAGTGTGTAGGTAGAGTGGATTAGTGTGGTAGGGGTGTGTACTCAGTGTGGATCACATCAGATCTGTGGGTTGTTTGGTTGAGCTTCTCCTCCCTCTCTCTCTCTCTCAGGGGCCAGTTTGACAACCGTGCGGTGGCGGTGAAGAGGATCCTGCCGGAGTGCTTCAGCTTCGCCGACCGTGAGGTGCAGCTGCTGCGGGAGTCTGACGAGCACCCCAACGTCATCCGCTACTTCTGCACGGAGCGCGACCGCCAGTTCCAGTACATCGCCATCGAGCTGTGTGCCGCCACGCTGCAGGAGGTACTGGGCCACCTCACACACACTTCTCTCCGTCCCTGTCCCTGTCCCCATCCCCATCCCTATCCCCATCCCTATCCCCATCCCTGTCCCCGTCTCTGTCCCTGTCTAATACATCGCCATCGAGCTGTGTGCCGCCACGCTGCAGGAGATACTGGGCCAACCTCACACACACTCCTCTCCCTGTCCCCTTCCCTGTCTCCTGTCCCCGTCCCTGTGCCCCCCCCCGGTCCCTGTTTCCTGTCCCTGTCCCCGACACGGTCCCCATCCCCGTCCCTGTTTCCTGTCCCTGTCCCCGACACGGTCCCCATCCCCGTCCCTGTCCCCCGTCCCTGTGTGCCGCCACGCTGTAGGAGGTACTGGGCCACCTCAGCCACACTTCTCCCCGTCCCCTTCCCTGTGTTTCCCCTCTTCTGCAGGAGGTACTGGGCCAACCTCACACACACTCCTCCCCATCCCTGTCCCCTGTCCCCTGTCCCTGTCCCTGTGGTTCCCCCTCTCTACAGCTTGGCTCCAGCTTAAACCATTATGTGTCCTCGTCCATAATGGTGCATTCCATTTGCCTCTGCAACCGAGATTCGGAGGTCAGATTGATCTCAGGTCTGCTCAAAAAACACAACAAAACTATGTTGGATGCATTGCATTCCCCAAACTCGAATTTGACACTTGATGAAGGTGGATAATGCAAATAACTGCAAATGGAATGCACTATAATTCTCGTGCTCTCTGTCCGTCTCCCTTTATCACCTACGTCTGTCGCACTGTTTGAAACCGTGCTATACATACCTTCCCAATCCTCCCTCCATTCTCAGTTTGTCCTCCTTCTTTTAGTATGTGGAGTTGGGAACTATAAAAGTGGTCTGGTAGCAGATCAGATGTCATTAGGTTGGTGTATGATATTTTAATAGCAATGTCTAATTCAGTGTTTGGCTCTGTCATTGCAGTATGTGGAGCGTCCTGATTTCGACCGCCACGGTCTGGAGCCGGTGTCTCTGCTGCAGCAGGCCATGTCAGGCCTGGCCCACCTGCACTCTCTCAACATAGGTAAGCACCTGGCACACTAGCGTACCTGCACTCTCTCAACATAGGTAAGCCCCTAGCCCCTGCCCACCTGCACTTTCTCAACATAGGTAACCCCCTAGCCCCTAGCGTACCTGCACTCTCTCAATATAGGTAAGCCCCTCGCCCACCTGCATTCTCTCAACATAGGTAAGCCCCTGGCCCACCCCCTAGCGTACCTGCACTCTCTCAACATAGGTAAGCCCCTGCCTTCCTCCACTCTCTCAACATAGGTAAGCCCCAAGGCACCGTGACATCATGTGACAAGTGCTTTATAACATCCCCCCCTTAGTCTCACTGCTTCTCTGCTGCAGTCATTTCAATCTGTGCTGTCCACATGAGAAGTACATTTCGTACCACATTTCGTTAACCTGTATTTATACATCTGTTATGACAATAAAAGTTAAATCTAATCTGAAGTAAACTGGTTAAAAAAGCAACTAAGTTTATGAAACCAATAAAGTCTCTCTCCACCCCCCCCCCACCCCCCCTCTCTCTCTCCCTCTCTCTCCCGCTCTCTCTCTCTTTCTCTCTCCCTCCCTCTCTCTCTCCCTCTCTCTCTCCCCCTCCCTCTCTCCCTCCTCCCCCCCCAGTCCATCGGGACCTGAAGCCTCACAACATCCTGGTGTCGATGCCCAATGCCCACGGGCGCGTGCGGGCGATGATCTCGGACTTCGGCCTGTGCAAGAAGCTGGCGGCGGGCCGTCACAGCTTCAGCCGACGTTCCGGTGTGCCGGGCACCGAGGGCTGGATCGCCCCCGAAGTCCTCAGCGAAGACTGCAAACACAACCCGGTAGGCGTTCACAAGGAGAAGACGGAAATAGAAATGAAAATGAAAATAAATATAAAAGCTGACATTCTGAACTCTTGTCTCATACTCATCTTTTGATCTTAAAGCCAAATGTCGTAAGTGAACAACAAAAACAAGGGAATTTGACTTGCTGTTCCAGTACTTGTGGAGGGGACTATATGTGCACAATAGAAAGGATTTAAGCAGGAATAGGTTAATGTTTTGATAGGGTGGATGGCTTTAGTTGTAAACAACTTTAGTTGTAACTTCAGTTAGTAATTAGCTGGTGTTTACATTACTCTGTGGTGTTGACATAGCTTTTATTCTCCACGTACAGGTTTTTTACTGGTGGTTAACATTAGTCACCACCGAATTTAACCCCAACCTATATCGCACACTTCTCCCATGCCTCTAGATTGCTTGTCTGTCTCTGTCTTCTCTAAATTTGTGATTTTCTTCCCCCCTCAGACGTGCACTGTGGATATCTTCTCGGCCGGCTGTGTCTTCTACTACGTGGTGTCCCAGGGCTGCCACCCCTTCGGCAAGTCCCTGCAGCGCCAGGCCAACATCCTGCAGGGGACCTACAGCCTGGAGCACCTGCAGCCAGACAGGCACGGTAAGCAGCACGGGCCCCTAGGAGCCATCTCCTCAGCCAGGTCATCATAATAATAGTCGTAACAGTAGTCGTAACAGTAGGAGTAGTAACAGTAGTAGTAACCGTAATAAAAACGGTAGTAATAATAATAATGGGGCAGCTGTGGCCTAGTGGTAAGAGAGTTGGTAATAATGTAAAAAGGGGGTGGGTTTGAAAGTGTTGTCATCTGTACTAAGTGTGTGTGTGTGTGTGTGTGTGTGTGTGTGTACTTGTGTGTACGTATGTGTGTGTGTTTGTGTGTGTGTGTGTGTACTTGTGTGTACGTATGTGTGTGTGTGTGTGTTTGTGCGTGTTTGTGTGTGCGTGTGTGTGCGTGTGTGTGCGTGCGTGTGTGTGTGTGTGTGTGTGTGTGTGTGTGTGCGTGCATGCGCGTGTGTCCTCCAGAGGACATAGTGGCGCGGGAGCTGATCCAGCAGATGCTGAGCATGGAGCCAGAGCAGCGTCCCCTGGCGGAGCGCGTGCTGAAGCACCCCTTCTTCTGGGGCCTGGAGAAACAGCTGCACTTCTTCCAGGTCTACACACACACACACACACACACACACACACACACACACACACACATAGCCGTGCTGAAGCACCCCTTCTTCTGGGGCCTGGAGAAACAGCTGCACTTCTTCCAGGTCTACACACACACACACACACACACACACACACACACACACACATAGCCGTGCTGAAGCACCCCTTCTTCTGGGCCCTGGAGAAACAGCTGCACTTCTTCCAGGTCTACACACACACACACATACATAGCCATCCTAATATCACACGCCTAACTCTCTGCCTACACACACACACACACACACACACACACACACACATAGCCATGCTAATAGCACAGACCTAACTCTCTGCCTACAGACACACACACACACACACACTTAGCCATGCTAACATCACAATCCACTCTCTGCTCACACACACTCTGTGACATGATCACACACCATGCTAATGTCACACACCCCTACCGCACTAATCCACTCTACCTACACACTCCGATATCCGCACTCCTCTGTCTGCTGTGTCACACACTTGTACCAGAGCCAGCTATGATGATGACTCACACAACTACTGCCTGCAACTGCAGTTAGCAATTATCATACTTGCATGCACACACCCTCAACCAAAGGTCAACGTTTCAGACCCACCCTCTGCACACACACATACACACAATTTCTACTCTAATTTACAAGTTTGACAAGTAAAGGAAGACTTACAAACATTATTTGACTTTTTATTTTAATGTTGGTAATTTTATGAAATAAAATTGCTTTATTTTTGATGCATGTGACTCACTAAACCATATATGGTGTTATAATTTGTGCTCGCTGCTGACTTTAACTTCCTGATCTCACAGGATGTGAGTGACAGAATCGAGAAGGAGCCGCTGGACGGACCAATCGTACGGCAGCTGGAGAGAGGGGGGCGGGCCGTGGTGAAGGGAGACTGGAGAGAACACATCACAGTGCCTTTGCAAACAGGTCAGTGACTCTGGGTGAAAAGAGCTGAGTTGTAAACAACTGGACTTTTCTTAGTAGCTTGAAGACGTCATATTTCAGTTCTGAAGAAGCCTTTTGGATGAAAGATGAAAGGTCTTCAAGCTACTAAAAGAAGTCCAGTTGCTTATAACTTGGCTCCTTTGACTAACATGACGTGGATGAATGAAAATCTTCACAGACCTCAGTGACTCTGATCTCCAGATAGGCCTACTACAGTTACACACTTCCTATTTCCAGACAGTACATGTGTACAGCAGTAGAGGCCTGTGGTTGTTTGCATACACTTTTCATGTGATGAACTGAAACTAAAGGCACTGCATGTTGTGTGTTATGGTTTGGTGTATGGTGTTTATATTTAAGTGTTTATGATAAGTATTTGTTTTGAAGGCTTGCTGCGTATCAGTGGTGCAAATGGTGTTTTTGAAGTCAGATTTGTGAACTTGTTTAATGATGGTGTAATTGTTCTTTTGTTTCCAGACCTTCGAAAGTTTCGTTCATACAAAGGAGGATCAGTAAGAGATCTTCTGCGTGCCATGAGGAATAAGGTAACTATCTACCTTCAAGCTATTATCCTAAAGCTATAGGCAACGTCCTAGGATCAACCCCAGTGAAACACAGCCCTGCTTCTTGCATTCTTCACCAGCTGAAAGAGTACTTCGAAGAAGTTGTTAACTCATTCATTACCATTGACGTCTGCAGACGTCATTTCAAAAAGTAACGGCGCTTACCATTGACGTCTTCCGACGTCAAACACGTTTTTTTACAGTTACGCATCGTGGGGCACCTCATCTATGTTGTGTAGAAATTTCAGGCTTCTACGGCTTTCGGAACTGATCCTATAAGAGTCAGAAGTCTCATGTGGTCACTCATGTGGTCACTCTCTGGTGGCCACCAGATGGTAGAGCTGACCCTCTGGGACTGCTATCAATGTTACGATATTTTGTAATATGCACGCTACCGAATCCGATCACTGTGATGAAACACTGTATGAGTAAGATCAAAGATGCACTGGCTATAGCCTACACTTCATTTGCAACCGTGCTAAACAAATAAACAAAAGATAAAGGAATAAAATATAGATGAAATAAAAACAGTCTTCAGATTAGTCTGGTCTGGAGAGCTCTGACACCTCATGCTCACATTGCGGAAAGGGATCCGATCATAGATGGCAGCACTGCGTTTGTCTGTATTTTGATGTTTTTTCACGTCGAGGAAGATGCTTGTGTATATAAACCCAAGACAATCAGATGTAGCTAGCATACGACAATGGTGAAGCGCACTCGTGGTGGACGGGAGAACATACTCTTGCATATGTTTGTGTTTTACTTATTTTGCCTGTGTATGTAGTATTTACATAGTTATTACCGCTACTTGCTGTAGGAATGGAGACACACACACACACACACACACACAAAGAAACACTTGAATGAATGCTAGGTTTTTTTGCATTTTGCTTTTACTAGCTACTACTGTTTTTGACTATGAAATATAGCCCCCTGGTGGCTGAATTTTGTCATGTTATATTTACATGGTTACAGTACAGTATTGTTTGTATAGGTGGACAGTTATGACAGACATGAATCATATTTTTGTGACAGGATTTATGTATATAGGCAAATAAACTTTTTATTTTGCCAAGTAAAATGTCGAAGAAATGTATTCGTCATGTACAATTCAAATTATTATTTTTACTGTCTAAAACCATTTTCAGTGTTTTTATTCGTATTTATGTTGTATTACATTTGGATGAAATGTTTTAGATGCCAGTAATGCAAAAATATGGCCATCAAAAAACATTTTCTGCTTAAAATGTTGGTTTTCACAAAAAGCCATTTTTCTCAGTTTTTTGGTCTGAAAGCAGCATTTTGGGGAAACCCACCTCTGTTCTATGCATGATTGCAAAGGAATGGAAAGAGCTATCAACACACCGTTTTTTTTAGATGAAAGATGAGACTTTAAGCTTTATTTTGATGTCTTTGGTGTTGACATAGACAAATAACTCAATTTTCTGTTGGGCTTCAAAAAACACCCAAAATGGTGAAAAATGGCTGGCACCACGGGTGGAACAATTTTGAAAATGGCTGGCAGTCAATGGGTTAAGTGACATCTTGTTAATATATCTCTCTGCTGTAGAAAGAAATGTGAACGCCACAAGGGGGGGGAATGTGCTTGTAGCAAGGGAGCCGTAGCTAAGGAAATATCAGTAGCTTGTGACTTCATGACTAGATGGGAGCACATTTGGCACGCTAGGTCTTTAGAGTATTCTAGGCACTCAGCTGCATGTCACCGATGCCACTAAGGATATATGAGCACTCCTCTAACCAAGAGGTCTATAAACGGGGGGTCTGTGAGGTTATAGACCTCACCATAATGACAATGATGGCACCATTTGAGTTTTATTACACTACACATTGAGTGCGTTCACATGGACAAGTCGAAACCACTTGGAAGTGGTTTGGGATCGTACCAGCTTCATGTGAACGCGGATTGGTTTGGTTTGGAATTGGTTTTCGTTATTCCGTTGCGACTCCAGGCCGGGGCTGTTTCGAAACCACTTCGACTGCCATGTGAACGGGATCGGATTGGTTTTCATGTATTGCGCATGTATCAACGAAATAAAAAACGCAGTTTGTTCCTTCATACAGACTTTCTAACACAGCAGAATGCACAACACGTACGCGAATGCGTCAAACTCCTGGAACACCATGTTCGTATGCCGCCAGAAAGTTTGTTTATTGTCTTTATTTAGTAGGAACAGTGCAGAGCCCATAGAAGATGTGCCAGAGTATTACGTTTTTGTTTAGACCACCTTATTGTTTAAGTGGGTAATAATATCAGGTGAAAGGAGAAGGCTATGTAAATACATTTGCACTGACTGACTTGTAAGATTTTCTTTAGCCACTGTTTTGCTATGTGGAATAACCGGAATGAGAGGTGAAAAGTTCAGTCTCCTCTACGTGTCGTCTGTATGCACTGTAGGCATATGTGTGCAGTGCTGTAGTCTGCTGTTGCGTATATGATAAGATACATCTTACCAACGTAGCAGCTTTGTTGTGGGCAAATGTTTACTCGTGTTATGTCCATTATTGTAGTTATGTGTCGTTAGTCGCGTTATGTCCAACATTGTAGCAGCTAGCATTGTAAATCTTATCAGCCTGGGTCGTCATGGCTGGGTCGGCACGGTTTGACCGATATCTTTGGCATTTTTTGCCCAAACAACACGAAACTTGGTACTGCACACACTGGTAACATTATGATGACGCCGTCCAAATTTGAGATCAAGCGGATGAGTGGTTCACGAGTTATGCGTGGAAGAGACGTTCCTTGTATTAAAAGATAATAATAGAAAGATAGAAGTTGACTACAGCGCCCCCACCTAGCGTAGCGGAAAGAGCCGGAACTCTCGCCGAATCCGCTTAGACGAACTGCATGTGAACAGGGACTTGGGGGACAGACCACCCGTTGTGAACCAATCCCAAACCAAACCAATCCCACCATGTGAACGCAGTCACTGTGTGTTTTACTTATTTGTATTATATACAAGCCTATTGTACTTTTTGCTATGTTTATATTGTTATGTTTTGTCATTGTGTCTTATTGTCATTGTGTCTGGGTAGCACTGCAATTTCAAATTCTGTGTACATATGGTTTTTGACAATAAAGCTGACCTTGACTTTTGCCTTTGACTAACTCTAACGTGTGTGCCGTTGGGCTTTGCAGAAGCACCACTACAGGGAGCTGCCTCCGGAGGTGCAGGAGACGCTGGGCTCCGTCCCGGACGAGTTTGTGGCCTACTTCACGTCCCGCTTCCCCTCCCTGCTCACGCACACCCATCAGGCCATGCGCCTGTGCGCCACGGAGCGCCCCTTCCTGCCTTACTACCACCCCACTGAGCTGCTCCTGCCACGGACTACACCCCCCGCCACGCACACACAACAGCCCCCCTCCACACCCGCCGCGCACACACAACAACCCCCTACCACACCCGCCACACACACACAACAGCCCCCCACCACACCCGCACAGCCCCCCTCCACACCCACCACACCCGCACAGCCCCCCGCCATACCTGCCACCCCGCACACACAACAGCCCCCCACCATACACACACAACAACCCACCACCACACCCGCCGCGCCGCACCCACAACAACCCCCTACCACACCCGCCGCCACGCACACACACCAGCCCCCCACCACACACGCACAGCCCCCACATGCCCTCACACAGCCCCCCACCCTGGCCCCGTGCACTGACTCTCAACCAGACACACAGTCCAGTACTGCCGCACCACAGTCAACAGGCCCCGAGCCCAGTCCAGCAGCAGCATCAGCCCCCACTGGAGCTGTGCCCCCCCCAACCCAACCCCCCACCCAGCCCCAGCAGAGCCCTGCAGAGACGGCCCCCCCACCCACGGACCCCACACAGCAAGGCCAGCCGGAGTGACGTTTGCCAGGCAGGGTCAAGGGTCATCTGCCTAGGCAGTGGTGGTGGGTGGACACATTCCAGGAGGCTGGCATGCCTTGCCCTGCCTTGCCTTGCCCTGCCCTGCTCCGTCCCCTTTGCTCTGCATTGCTGGTGTGGACTGGGCCTGCAGTGCCCAGGACACGTCTGTAGGTGGAGCAGCAGTGACGGCAGCCTTCCCCCGAACCCCCCCCCCCCCCTTTTAAATCGCACCCCCACTGAAGTGCCTTGACTTGGAACCCACAGGACAGGTGTGTGAGCGGTCAAGGAGGGAGACCCTCACTAGGGGTACGCAGGAGCCGCCTGGAGCGTCGTGATAGGTGGAGGTGTGACGGGCTCAGAGACTATGTGGAGCCCCCATGAGAGCGTAGTGGAACAGAAGTGGACATGTATTTAATTCTTGTCAGACACTTGACGACAATTGATTTTCTTTTTTTTTTTATTATTATTATTATTATTATTTCTCTTATTGTTGTGCAATGTTGTTCATGAGTTCAGCAAGTTCTCACTGTCAGATGTATATTTTTGCAAAAAACAAAAAATGCCAATGGTTTGACTCTAATTGTTTTAAACAGTGAGTGTGCCTTATAGGGGGGTGGAAGCAGAATAGCTTCAGAGTGAATATCGCACGTTTTGTGTGCATGTTGTCAGGCTTTTGCTGAAGGAAGGAAGTGTCTTAATGGGTAAATGGCCTGCAGTGTGTTCCTGGCTGAATCATCACAGTCCTGGGGAAGCCATTGCGTTGGTCAGAGCATCTGATTAGAAGATGTTTTTTTTTTAAATATGTTTAAGTGCACATGTGTCCATTTGTGTTTTTGTTTTGTTTGTTTTTTTAACCATCTACTTTTCTACTCTGTAATCTAATTGTTTTTTTCATCTGATCTGTTAATGCCCAAAAGCTTTATGGATGTTTCTCTGGTGAGAGAAGCCGGCTTTTATCACTACATGTTCAAGGCCTTGTTCCCATGAACACACAAATACGAATGAGAAATATGAATACAACAACTTTATTGTCCACAAGTGAAAATTTGTCCTCAGTTTCACCATGCACAAATAAAATAGACGTTTAATTTACTGGCATGGTACCACACAAGCATACACATTCAAACACTGCATTTTAATTTTAATTTTTTTTTAAAGCAAAGAATACCTTTGGGGACAAAGGAAGACGTTCTTTAAAATGTTCTTATTGGCATTACGTACCCTAAAATCCCCTTTTGGGGGTAAAAGCTTACATTCACTGTGTAATGGATGAGAGGGGTCATTTATGTTTTTTTTTTGTTTGTTTGTTTGTTTGTTTTTTAGCTTTACTGGGGCACCGCAAGCTTCATCGAGTTCAGTCCGTTTTTTTTGTAGCATTACAGTGAAGACTTCCAGACATTGAGATGGATGTTCAGATTTATCAGTTTTGCCTAATCCGTCCTCTTTTCCTTTGCAGAGGTTAACATGCTGAATCTAGGTGAAGACCCTGATTGCATTATGGGTGAACACCTAATCGATTTTGATATAATGTGGGCTTTTGCCTAATAATGGTTATACATGCACAGCCAGTGTAATTTTATTCAGTGATGTGAAGCCGGTTGTTTTTATTTCCCTTTTCTTCGCAATCTGTATTTTGTGTCTGTGTTTTTTATTTTACCTGTGCCCTCTGAGTATGCAATATTAATGCACCACGTACTTCAGTCTTTTTTCATGCCAGCTGACTTATTTCTCAAATTGAAGCTGCTATGTGAAATGCCAAATAAATAAGATCATAAAAAACAACTTCCGCATGATAAGTGATCTATATTGGCACCTTCCGTCCCATGCAGGAAAGGAACAATGATGTGCCCCCGTAAGTTTCGTTTTCTGCAAAACACAACTCGGAGTGCAAGTACTGTAGGGTGGTCCGATTTCCCTTCCAGGTAACAGAGTAGGGCAATGAATTGAACGGAGGAATCTTCATGAGTTCTTGAACTGGTTTATGTCAGAATGGCATAATTCACCACCACTTTTACGTTCGCGGGAGATGAACACGTGAGGGTAAGTAGTATTAAATCGATAAAATCCTGGAATTGTATTTTACCTTGTTTTTGAATGCGAGTCCGTAATGCAGATACAAATAACCGACCTGTCCGGGAGAATGGCACAGGTTGGCATAGGTCTATGTAGGCTGTGTGTCGACCTGAATGATCATAAATATTGGGCATAAGCGCAGAAACAAGTTGCACAAAGTCTGGAGGGCTCGGTGGTCGTTTTAAAAATAATAATATTCCGTGGCTAGGCTAGTGGGTTAATTTCTGTGGGCAAAATTTCTGTACGACTGGCCAGTGGCCAAGACTTGCTAGGGCAGGTTGACAACGCCTAGTAATTGACTTTGGGACTTCAGAAGAAAATAATCAGTTTTCAGACAAATAAGGTTAACACCTTAGGTTAAAGCATCAGGAGGCTGTTGTGGGTTGCTGCGCCACACCGCAAATATAGCAACAAGTATGAGAAAAGGGGTTAGAGCAAACTACATGGGCAACACTGGGTGGCACACAAAATCACGGAAACCGTGATAAACGTTGGTAGATTGCCAGAAGTCGCACAGCAAGGTTAAACACGCAAATATTAAACCTGACATGTAGTAAACATTTGAACGGAAAATGCAGTTACCCGTATGTTGCAACTTAAATGTCTAGAGGAACGAAGGAGTCATCTGTGGTTTGTTGCACTCGGAGAGCATGCCGGTGCCTCTTTATTAACTTTAAGGTTAACAACTGAGTCTCCCGTTGCCCCAGTAACCACCCATCAGGACGATCAAGTCCGCCCCCTTCACTCACCAGACACACACGCACGCACACCATGCATTATGGGGAGAAGCCCCAAAAATCCCCAGTTACAACATCCCTCCCCCCATAGTCCAAACAAGCACCCCCCCAGTCCTTTTCTTTCTTCTTCTCATATCTGCATAACAACTAAGATAGCTGAACTTGAACTAGAACTACCTGAGAGTGAGGGGTAGACTGCCCTCACTCTCGCGGACAGGCCGGGGGAATTATTATGCCCCCTTCTTGAGGCCCTCCGCCCTAACTGTGACTAAACTACAAATTTAAACGAAAAGGTACTTTCCTTACTCTGGATGATCTCCGGGGCACCACAGCTGGCTCGGCATCATCTGCTTCTGCAGACGCCGGGCCTGGAATCTCTTCCACATCCGCTGGCTCCACAGTGGAGGCAGCGGGAGGAGTGGGGTCGGGCTGGACATCCCCCTCTGGCTCCCACTCCTGTCTGGCTTCAGGAGTGGTGCTCCTGCACAGCAGGTGGTCGACATGCCTTCGCCACACATTTCCGGCTACCTCCACTCTGTAAGACAGTGGTCCAGTCTTGTCAATCACTGTGCCCGGCAGCCACTTTTCCCGTCCAGAGAAGTCTTTTACCCACACGGCAGCCCTGAGTGGTATGTCTCGGCTGACTGCACTCCTTTTGGAGTTGGCTACCATCGTCTCCTGACCGCGGAGAACCTTTGCCTGTACGTCTGGTCGAAGCAGATCCCACCTTGTGCGCACACGCCGACCGAACAGCATCTCTGCTGGAGACAGCCCGGTGGTGGCATGCGGAGTGAACCGATATGATGCCAGGAATTTGGCCAGCCTTGCCCTTAGTGTACCTCCTGACATCTTCTTCAAAGATTTCTTCAGTGTCTGCACTGCCCTCTCCACCAGTCCGTTGGAGGATGGGTGATAGGGGGCAGAGGTCAGGTGGCGAACCCCGTTCACCCTTAGGAATTCCTCAAACTCTGTGCTGGTGAATACAGAGCCATTATCAAACACAACAGTGTGTGGGAGGCCATGTGTACTGAACACGTCACGTAGGTGGTCCACTGTAGCCGTTGATGTGGCAGACCTCACTGGAACCACATCCAACCACTTTGAGTGCGAGTCGACCAGGACTAGGAACATTTCACCCATAAAGGGGCCGGCGTAATCTATGTGAAGGCGTGTCCAAGGCTTGCCAGGCCACTCCCATGGGCACACTGGTGCCGCTGGGGGGGCATTTCTGACTTGCTGACAAGCCGTGCAGGATTTCACCAGATCTTCCAGGGCCGCATCCAGCCCGGGCCACCACATGTAAGCACGTGCGACAGCTTTCATTCGCGATGCCCCGGGGTGAGCCTCATGCAGCTCTTCCACCAGGGATGTACGACCCCTTGGAGGGACTACGACTCGCAGCCCCCACAACAGAACTCCGTCCTCCACAGTGAGTTCGTCGCGCCTCTTGAAATACGGTAGCAGCTCAGTTGTCGTGCACGTCTGAGGCCAGCCCGCAGTTACATATTGGCACACTCGGGCCAGCAGGGGGTCCCGACGGGTCCAATCTTTCAACTGTCCACTCGTAATAGGTGCAGACTGCAGCTGCTGCATCAGACACACCAGCTCCGGAGGGGTGGGGGGGTCTGGTGCAATGTTGGGTAATGGCAGTCTACTCAACCCGTCTGCATGTGCAATCAGTGCCCCGGGTTTGTAGGTCAAGGTGTATTGGTACTGCATTAGAAGGAGAGCCCACCTTTGCAGGCGTGCGGAGGCTGTGGGCTGTATATTTTTCAGCTCCCCTAGCAACCCGAGGAGGGGCTTGTGATCTGTTTGGACTGTGAATTGGTGCCCGTAGACGAACTGGTGGAATTTCTTTACAGCGTAGGTCACGGCCAACGCCTCCTTTTCCACTTGGGCGTATTTCTGTTCAGCTGGCGTAAGCGTTCGGGAAGCAAAGCACACTGGGCGTTCTGTTCCGTCATAGTACTTGTGGGACAGCACAGCACCTAGGCCAAATGGTGAAGCGTCTGCAGCAATCACCAGCGGTAGCTTCGGATCATAGTGAGCCAGCAGCACCTCAGATGTCAGCATGGCTTTTGATTTGCGGAACGCTTTGTCGTGTACAGCAACCCACTCCCACTTCACTCCTGTCCGGAGCAGGCCATGTAGGGGGGCTAGCACTGAAGCCAAGTCTGGGAGGAACCGACCATAATAGTTTAGCATGCCAAGATATGCTCGGAGCTCTGTAATGTTCTGCGGCCTTGGGGCATCTTTGATTGCCTGCACTTTCTGTTCAAGGGGCTGCAGCCCCCTCGATGAAATCTTATGGCCCAGATATTCCACCTCAGGGGCCATGAACACACATTTGGACCTTTTTAGTCTAAGCCCTGCTGCCTCTAGCCGAGACAGCACTTGGTCCAGGGTGCGCAGGTGTTGGGCCTCACTGACACCCGTCAACAATATGTCGTCAAGGTACACAGCAACATGATCTAGCCCTGCAAGCAAGCCCTCCATGGCCCTCTGAAAAATGGCACATGCGGATGATACCCCAAATGGGAGGCGGGTATACTGGAACAAGCCACGGTGGGTGTTGATCGTCACCAGCTTCCTCGAGTCTTCTGCCAGAACTAGCTGCTGATAGGCATGGGACATGTCTAACTTTGAGAAACAGACCCCTCCAGCCAGCTTGGCGAACAGTTCATCAATCCGTGGGAGTGGGTAGTGTTCCACTCGAGATGCCACATTCACCGTCAGCTTGTAGTCACCACAGATACGGATGGAGCCATCGCCTTTCAGAACTGGCACGATCGGAGCAGCCCATTCTGAGTAAGTCACAGGTTGGAGGATTCCAGATTCCACTAGCCGAGTTAACTCTGTTTCAACTTTCTTTTGCAAGGCCAGCGGAACTGGACGCGCTTTGCAGAAACGCGGTGGCACACTTTCATCTATGTTAATAGTCACTTTTGTCCCCTTTAATTCCCCTAGCTCGTCTTCAAAAACGGCTTGGTGATCTTCGAGAACTGCTGCTAGGGACCATTCAGACACCTGGAATAGCCCACCCAGCAGCACCGGCCAGTCTAAGGGCAGAACCTTGATCCAGTCACGGCCAAGCAAATTAGAGCCCTCGCCTGTCACAACGAGCGCGCTCAGACGGTAAGCCTTCCCCTTGTAAGACACTGTAACTTGGGTAGCCCCCTTCAGGCGGATTTGCTGTCCCGTGTACGACCTGAGAGAGATGTTGCATGGCTCCAAAAACAATGACGGAGTGTGGGCGTGCAGGTGTGAAAACGTCTTTTCTGCCATGACAGTGCGGGAGGCCCCAGTGTCCACCTCAAACCGTGTCTGACTGCCACTGACATTTAAGTCCATGACTATCGGGCTGGGTGCTTTTTCTGTGACGGCTAAAACATATGCAATATCTTCGTCCCCCCTGTCAGCCCGTATGTCCACCTGCTCAGTGATTGCATTGGTCCCTATCCGGCCAGGCGTGGGGCTCTGACGGTCACGCTCCCTTTTGCGACACCAGCGGGCAATGTGGCCCCGCTTGCTGCAGTAGTTGCATTCAACATCTTTAAATCGGCAACTCTCAGGCTTGTGGGCACCACCACATCGAAAGCAGTGCTGTGACTGAGATGTTGTCACTCTGGTGCTCGGTCCCTTCACTGCCTTGCCAGATGGCAAATATGAGGCGAGTTTGTTGATTTCTTTTGAGGGCTGTAAAGCTAAAACCCCCTTCTCTGCCGTCTCAAAAGCACAACACATCTCTAGTGCCTTCCCCCATGTTAAGTTTGCCACCGCCAAGAGACGTTTCTGGAGCTGCTCCATATTGATGCCCCACACTAGTTGATCCCTCAATCTTTCCTCCAGCGTGGCTGCAAAGTCGCAGCGGGCAGCTTGGTGTTTTAACCGAGCAACGAGGGAGTTCACCGATTCATCAGCGTTGCGTGTGCATGACTGAAACTTAAACCTCTCCACTATGACATTGTGCTTTGGATCGTAGTGATCCTGTAGCTTGGCTACTAAATCATCAAAAGACACGTCCGCGGGCGTAGCTGGCGAAATTAAGTCACACAGCACTCCATACACAACAGGCCCGCACACCGTTAGAAGTATAGCTCTCTTCTTATCACCATCTGAAATTCCATTTGCCACGAAATAAAAGTTCAGTCTCTCTGCATACCTGCACCATTGTTCCGTGTTAGCCTCGAAAGCATCAATCTTTCCAAACGTCGCCATGCTCAGTCCGTGTTGCGACTTTAAACCGTCGTTTCACTATCTCCAGCTGAAACAGGGGCACTAGAAAGTCCAACGAAAGCCAAGTTTATCCTCGTCGCCAATTTGTTGCAACTTAAATGTCTAGAGGAACGAAGGAGTCATCTGTGGTTTGTTGCACTCGGAGAGCATGCCGGTGCCTCTTTATTAACTTTAAGGTTAACAACTGAGTCTCCCGTTGCCCCAGTAACCACCCATCAGGACGATCAAGTCCGCCCCCTTCACTCACCAGACACACACGCACGCACACCATGCATTATGGGGAGAAGCCCCAAAAATCCCCAGTTACAACACCGTAGTAGTTAGGCTACTGCGCATACCACCGCGGGGGCTACATTAACTTTTAGCAGTGTGTTCGTTATAACTTAAAAGTTTTTGTCAAGACGAGAAAAACAAGAAATACCAGAAAGGTTGGACCGATTTGTTCTGAGCAAATGCCTTCATACGCCAAAGCTACGTTCATAACTCTGGCGATATGGCAGCTATTCTAAGGTTTCCAAGTGTAAGAAGCATAATAACATTGTTATAGTCCTAATTTCTTCACATCCAGTGTATTATTATATTTTTATAGCGCCATTATCAAGCAGATTTCTTAAGCGCTTAACAGTCAACCTGGAGTGCCCCCTGCAGGGCAAAGCAACATACTGTTCCTTTTTTTCCTTCTGTAGCAAGCCATAACACACAACATTACACAATTACAAGTACACGATATACAAACCTTGTCAGTTTTTAATTTGAAGTTGTATTTTTTATTACTTGCAGAAGCTCTGCTTTCTTCTCCGGACTACTCCATCAGTACTTCACAGAAGGCATCAACGGGACTTCGGTATACCCCCTCAGCTGTAGCTCATGTAAGGCAGCCAGCTCAGTCTTTTTCTATTTCCTGTGAACTCCATAGGCTACATGTCGTACATGCTTAGTCAGCATTGATGAAGTAATGCTAGGCTATGAAAGATTTCACCTAGTCGTGAACAGGTGCTCTTTTAACTTTTGAATTAAATTATGCCAACACAGAAGCATTGCATTTATAACCTATAAGGGAGTTTCATATCCCAACAAACCTTTATTTGTCGGTAAATAAGGATCATGTAACCCATGTGTAGGCTACATTTAAACAATCCTGTTTTTATCACTTATGTTGCTTACCTAGACTTCTAAAGACAACATGTCCTTAAGTCTACATTTCATTCAAACTGATTACAAAAAGCACTCTGAAAAGACTGCAAAACTTTATTAATTATGAATTTTCCCCAAATGTCAGTGCACTACCAACTTGAATGATATTTAAGTGGATCTAAGATGCTTATATTCACTGTTCAAAATACTTCAAAGCATACAGAGCAGAAAGCACACTTATCTAATTCTAAAAGCCCTCTTTAAATTCTTACTTGGGTCAGCCCTTTATTCAGAATTTAAGTTGCAGGGATAAATGTCTTTTTCAAAGGTCTCCGCTCAGTCCGAGGTCTTCATAATTTAGATTCCTGCCCTCCTGGGGTTACCTTCATCGAATAAGCAAGCAAGCAGCCCTAAAAAGGGTCAATGTTCAACAAGATTCAAAACTCAGGGTATGAAAATAAAATGTTAAAAGAAAATAATTCAAAGCCTTCTCTCGATGCGCTGGTTAATACACAATCTTTTTGTAAGAGCTCAGTAACAGGTGTCAAAAAGCTCTGACGAATGCACTTCTAACTCCAACTCTCAACTTATAACCCAGACAAATTTCAAACGTGGTTTTATATGACTGCTCAAAACCGAGGTGCTTCTCACCTCGCAGGAAGCACATCCGCTCTGACCATCTTTCTTGCTCAGTTTGTGACAGCCAGTTTAATCTGGTTTTTCTGTGCTCAGAGTGTCAACCTTTAATCTAGATTCACCTCTCATTAGACTATTGTCTAACTGACCTTTATACATACTTTTCTTCTCTATTGCATCAGATACACTGTCCTGCACCTCAATTAGCAAGCAAGCAGATAAAGAGTAATACAAAATGGAGGTCAAAACATAACTTCCTTAGTGGAGGTAGATATTTATCTTCATTTGACAAAAACTTTCAATGAAGTCATTGCAGATAACATTTTTGAAATAGCTCCCAATGGCCACTGGGAACCAGAGATGTCAGAGGGTGGCTTTCAGTTAGATGTGATCTGCAACCTCACCGCTAGATGGCACAAACACTTTGGCTCTAATTCTGTACCTTTAAAGGGGAGGTCAGAGGCTTTTGCGGTTTTTCCTATCCCATGTCTTCGGTGCTATATAGCTTCTGTGCATGCAAATATTGTTTGAAGTTAAAATAAACCATGCCCAAGGAAGTAGTAGAAGTCATTTCTGACACTTGCCTGAAAATTACTTGTGACAATTTTTAACAGTTGCTCAATCTTCTGTTTATGTTTGTTACCTTAATTTTTAATAATTGAAGCATGAGATGATTGGTGATACACTTGGCCTGTAAACATATTTCTTAAGTCAAATAAGCACAGGTCAAATTCAGGTCAAGTAACATTGAACATGAATTGCCATGTGTTAAAGGGGCCATATTATGCAAAAATCACTTTTGAGCATTTTTGTACGGTCTGTACTGCTCCAATAAACACTCCAAGTGCCAAAAAACATCAATTCCTTTGCTGTAAGTCAGTGAAAAGATTTTGGTGTCAGGGATAATGTGCTTATTTGAGTCTTTTTTTTTTGTCTGGCTTCTGACGTCAAATGTTGTGTTTTTATAACTTTAATTTTTTCCACTATGTGTGCAGGAAGGACTATGAAAAAATAGCCACCAACAATTGTAAAATATTGAAAAACTTATACTTAAAACAAACAATATGCTAAAAGCTAACACCAGCGCTTAAATATATGATCTGTAGGTTCAGTGGCGGTTCTACAGCGTTTTGCTCCCTGGGCGAGACCACCTCTCAGAGATTCTACCCAGTCCAGTCAATTAAAGATGATTTTGATTAGAAGTTCTACTGACCAGCCCTAATGAAAATCGATATTGGCCAATATGGAACAATATATTGTGATCAATTTTTTTGCCGTGTCGCCCAGCCCTAATTCATAGGAAGTGCACAAGTGAAATTTAAAAGGCATTGTAGTAGGGAAAGAGTAAAAACACATGCACATGGTCAAATGGGTTTTTACCAGCATTTTTTTTTCCACAGGAACCTAATGATGAGACAAAGCCTATTGGAAATAGCCCTCCAGTCTGAATGATGGGTAAGGACAAAATGCATTAATTAAAATACAAATGTTCAGAAATTACCTTGATCATAAGTAATTAATATTTGGCAATTTTGCAGCAGAGTTTGCAGAAAATGTTCCTGTTGAAAAATGGACAGAGGCTTTGGTCAGCTCCTGGCTGAGGTCCATTGGAATAAAAGAAGAATATGTGACCAAGCTCGCTGAAGAAGAGGTGGATGGGAGGATACTCCTGGAATTAACAGAGGACTATTTGAAAAAAGAAACTGGGATGAAATCCGGGCCAGCTCTTTTGATTGTCAAAAAGAGAAATGAGCTTGTTGAATCTGTTCAGAGGGCCCAAAAAGTCCACAAAAATCAAGAAAGTCGTACAAGAGAAGACTGCGACGCCAACAATCACCCAGAGATAAGGGACAAACCTTCGAAGGCCAAGGAAACATTTTCAAGCACTGAGACGCAGGCCCCACCTGGGTTAACATCAAAGAAAGACTGTAAGCCTAGGCCATTTTGCAAAGATGGTATTGATTTTACTTACGTCAAGCACAATGTCATGCAGCCTGAATCTGGGGTTATAGATCTTATAGCTCCCTGTCATGAGTACAAGTCATTTGCTGTTGCAGCAACGTTAGACCGCACAAGGCTGCAGGCTAAATTTGCCAATGAGGTCTTGAAATTTGGCACTGGTTGCATGAACATACGTTCAAATGGCACCATACATTTTGGTGTAATGGACAGTAGGGATGATGCTGGTTATGTACATGGGGAGATTATTGGTGTGCCAGTTTTGGAAAAAGACATCTATGTCGATGCTCTTGATCACATTGAGAGAGCCTTTTCCAGTGGTGATAGAGAGCATGTGAGCATGTGTGTACGTCCACCTCAGTTTATTGAGGTAATTGACATTAACAGCTGTGAAAAGAGGTATGTTGTGGAAGTTGACATTGTACCTGCTATCAGTGTTGTGAAGAACCGAGTGTACTCTGTTCGTCTTCCAAACTTCAAAGAGACATCAAACAAGGTTGAGTTTGAAAAAGAAACCATCTATCGCAGGACAGGCTCGAAAACAGAACCAGTTAGCGATCAAAATGAGTTCTACCAAAGGGTCCGTGACAGGGATGTCCAGAGAGAAAAGGCTGAACAGTCATGTTTTGAGAGCAACCCAGATGTCAGCCAGGATCTAGGTAGAAAACTCACAATGCTCATTACCAGTGGCAAGCAATTCATTGAGAAGGAAAAATGGTACATTCTTGTCACAAACAAATTCGGAAAACAAGACCTTAGCAGCATAGACTTTCTTCTGAATATGAAGATCTTCAGTGTCTTTGACTTTGATCCTGACTCCAAAGTATCAGGCTTGTGCAGTGAGTACTTAAAGCACCATGCTGCAAACTTGCACTTCATGCAAAACTACAAAATTCCCACTGAAATGAGCGTCAGTGAATTTGTGAGCCACCTTCACTTGTTTGAACAAACAAGTTGGATATTTTGCAATGGACGCAGTGACTTCAAAGGAAATGAAGCTCAGTGTGATGAGATGACATGGATCAAAACCAGAATGACTCTCCTCCGAGAATGTGTGTCAGTGATTTGCAAACAGATATTGCCAAAAGGCGCCTTCCTTGTGGTGTTTCTGCTCACATCTCCTGTTGAAAAACCTCTACTCCACACCTTCTATGAGTTCTTTACTGACATGGAAGGTCACGAAGACATTATATGCATCTCAGAATCAGAAGACAACTTCCTGAAGTGGCAGAGCTTTGCAGAGGGTTCTTGTGGTGCAGACACTGTGAATCGCTCGAGTGTTGTTGGAATGAAAATGAGTCACACCAATGCAACCCTGCAACGCATCCAACCTATGACTTCACGCCCCACAAAACTCCTGCCAGTCTATGTGAAGGGAGAGTGCAAGCTTGAGACTCCTGAGGAAGAGAGGATGCATTCCCTTGAAATCTTAAGTGTTAACCATTGTGATGAAACCAGCCATGACTTTGCTAAGGACAGGAAAGAAAGCATTGAAATGCAGTTTTATCATGGAGGAAAAGTTAGTTGGTTGAATTTCTGGTTGGCTGACAAAGCGTTTGTAGGGGATGTCATCAAAAGGGATGCTTACCATGAGATTTCCAGTCTGATCCAGGATAACCTCAGAAATGCTGAGCAACCGGCAGTCTGTTGCCTGAATATATATCATCATCCAGGAAGTGGTGGTAGTACAGTGGCAAGGCAAGTTCTTTGGAACAGTCGAAAAGCCCTACGGTGTGCTGTTGTGAAACCGTCATATTCTTCCTCCTTAGTGGCAAAGCATGCCTTCCAGCTTCGAGAATATGAAGAGAAAGACATGCAAAATTGTCTCCCAGTTCTCTTACTTTTGGAAGACTGTGACAGAGAGTATCTGTTTGATTTAAAGAATGAGTTGGAAGCAGCAGTCAACACCAAGAAGATCACACGGGGAAAACTGTGCTTCATTTTGCTTACCTGCAGAAGGTCCCATAACCCGGAGGAAATGTGTCAGAAGTCACCTCTAGAGAATGTTGCCGTGACTCACAAACTCTCAAAAGAAGAAAAGAGACATTTTGCAACCAAACGACAGACACTTGAGCAATGCTATCAGCCAGAGTTCATCTTGACTTTTGTCCTGATGAGTGAAGAATTCAAACACCAGAAAATAGTCGAGTACGTCCAGAAATTTGTGACACATTTGCTTCAAGGAATTGACCATGCATCTGTAGTGACACGGCTCATTCGCTATGTTGCACTGCTGAACACCTATGTGCAAAACTCCTTCATTTCTCAGTCCCACTGTGAGGCCCTGCTTGCCATAACGATTCACTTCGAAAGATTTCGTCAGCATGCCTTTGAGAGATCCCTAAGTGAGCAAGCGAAATTGGTCTTCATACACCTAAGAGATGACAGGACATACATACAATCAGTCAGAATAATTCACCCCTTGGTTGCTAAGGAAATACTGCATCAGCTCTTAGATACGCAGCTGCAGAGTGATCTGGCATTGGATCTCCTGCATGAGGATGTGTTGTTTGAGCACAGGTTTGGCAGAGATGACTATGTAAAATTTTTGCGAGCCCTATTCATTAGGCGGAGCAGGATAAGCAAAGGAGATGAGTCTGACAGTTTTTTCTCCCCACTCATTGAACATGTACAGGAGAGTGAAAGTCCGGATAAGGCAATTGTGCTTCTCAAAGAAGCGTACACACGATTCAACAAAGATGCTTTCTTTGCACAGCAACTTGCCCGTCTCAGCTACGTCCATGACCAGTTTGAAGATGCAAAACAGTGGGCAGAAGTAGCAGCATCCAAAATGCCAAACAATTCTTACATATTAGACACCAGAGGTCAGGTGTACCGGAGGTGGTTTGCTGCCAAGTCTAAAGCACTTGACAAAGTTAACAAAACACCAGAAAATACTGCAGATGCCATTGAGACGGCATTAAAAGCACTGGAATGTTTTCAGCTTTGCGAAAGAGCTGCTATAGCAGATGTCGAAACAATGAACAACTCTGGATTTTTCGCTGTAGTAGAAGTGGGATGCAGTTTGCTAAAGCTTATTTTTTCACTTCCGATCTTCTCCTGCAAGACGTCTGGCTATGCCACATGCATACGGTACCTGTTGACTGACTTTGTTCCTGAGCCAGTCAGGAAACCTTGGGAGAATTTTCACAGCAAATTGAAAAGCCTGCAGACTTTAATGAGTCAAGCCCTGGAGTGGATCTCTGAGGATTTGAGCTATTTTCAGACTGATATGAGTGCAGATGAAGAAGACACTCCAGAAAGCTCTGAGATGAAAGTAAGCCACCCTAAGACTTGGTTGGTGACCAAGTCCTCAGTGTATGGAAAGTACTTCAGCGATGTTTCTGTCGAAGCCATAACGAAACAGTCTCAGTCACACCCGGATAGTTTGACTCCCTTTATGAAACGTATGCTGATTTATCGCCTTGGTGGGGGTAACCTCACCACAATCTTTTCACTTCTCAGTGACCAGAAGGAAAAAGACCCAGTCAAAATACTTGAGGACATCATTTCATTGTACCCCAGAAATCCACTGAAGGCAGGGCTGGATCAGATGGATCTTTCAAACTACATAGCAACCCATATTGCCCTAAGTTGCCTCTCACCTCAGTCTCCCAAACTGGCCACTCTTAACGATCTTCGGAGACTGAGCCAGCAGTTTCCCAGTGAAAAACAGGACTGCCTGTCGAGTGCTCTTTTCCTCCTCACACTGCTTTTCTGGCCAGAGGAGCATGACACTGAGGATAAAAAGAACAGTAAATATGAAATTGTTCTTGCAGCAATGGAATTCCTCAAACGCAGTTACTGGAGAAAAATGAAAGATATTCCACAGAGAAGAAGGAGGATATTCACTCACTTTTTCCTGGGAAATGGAAACGGCTTTGATAAGTTTGTCCACAAAACCAAAGTGGAAAAGATCACAAAAGTCCTGAGCGTGTCTGAGAAGAAATTGAAATGGTTTCGTGGGGAAGTGTGGAAAATGCCAGAAATTGCAAAACTGTGCAAACGTGTAACTGGCTGGACAGAGGATGGGACCGTGTACCTTGAAGGCCCTCGGGAAAAGAAGTTCAATATCCATGCCATAAACACAGGCACAGTGCCTTATGGGAATGAAAATGTCACCTTCTACTTGGGTTTTACATTCAAAGGGCCAGTGGCCTACGACATTACAGCAAAGTTGTAGTCAGCACAGGGATGATTGTGGAATTTCTTTATATAATGACCCTTTTTGGTTCCAGAAGGGAATATTTACAGATTACTTTAAAAGAATCACAAAGCATAGCTAGAATAACAAAGCAAAATCTAATTTCTGACAGACAATTTCTGACATTTTTTTATCTTTTTATGTTTTACTATGAGTATTCCTTTCTCTATAGTATCTTGACACTTAAGTAATGCCTGCTTTCTACAGCTAGGGATTCTGCTGTATCTTCATTTTCTTGGTGCATTTTGCCATATTTCTTTTCCATTTGACTCCATTTGATCTATTTATATTCATTTGTTTTTTTTATTTTCACACCAGCAGAATACTCCACCATGTCATTGCATTGTATTTCCTGACTTGAATTTTACTTGTCCCTCTTGGGCAAGATCACTCATTTCATTTTTGTGTTTATTGTTTGGATATTACATGATACTCAAATACTGTACTTGCATTTTTGTATAAAAGGGCATATTTTGTGATTGGTTTTTAATCAAAACATGACACTGACCATGTATTTAGAAGTAGGATGTGATCTTTTATCCTTGATCCACTTTGAACTATTTACAAATCATTTACTTTAATGGTGACCTCATTTCATTTATTAGGCACCTAGTACATTTGTACCATCATTTTTATTTTTATTTTATGCTTGATGTAATACTGTTGGGAGTTTGTAAATGCTGCTAATCATGTGGGACTTTTACATATTTTAAAACATTTATCTAGCCCTGTCTGTTTTTTGACAAAAAACTGATTGATGTCAGATTTTTAACTATAACTGTTTAACTGATGGACTGATTGCTAGTCTTTTCCAGCACTTTGACTGTAACTGTAATAAAGCTCAACCCCTTTAGCAGTTACTGATTTTGTGTCCTCTAACTCTAAGCAAACTGTGGTGTGGTAAGCAGGGCTGGTGGTGGAGGTAGGGAAATATGGTGGGCTCACCTTGAGCAGCATGTTTGGTAGTAGATGATTGAAGAGTAATCTTTGGTAGTAGATAATAATAATAATAACCTTTACTTGTACAGCACAGTTCATACATAAAAGATGCAACTCAAAGTGCTTTACAGTTTGGCAAGGTCACAAACAAGACAGCATTTCTTGCAGTCCAATGCCATCAGAGTAATTGAATGCAATGGCATAGTGTCATAACAATGCAATGTCACAACAACGCAATAGATGATTGAAGAGTAATCTTTGTTGCAACCCAATCTGAGGACATACCAGTTGCGCATGTACTGTAGACGTACAGTAAAAGTGAGAAGCATGCAAGAAGTTTCGAAACTCTGGATTGAGAGATAAATGACGAAACGGCCAACCGCTATAATGATAGCGGCTTCAGATTCTTTTCTAAATCGCAGATTTATTTGGAGGGCGGATATGTGCTGCCTCACTGGATTAAACAGGAGGGGTGAATCGTAAATACACTGTCATAAATCTACAGTAAAGCATTCGTGAATGAAAAAAGCACATATGGCTATGTGCGACTTACATCGAGTAGCCTACTGTAGATGCTTAGTACGGGTTGCGACAATCTTTAAGATGACCACTGTTAAAGGAGTCCTTCTGCTAAAAAACACTTTGAGTAGCTCTATTTACAATGTGGCGGGTCACAACAAGCAGTATATGCACGCAGCACTCCAAGACGTGAAATTCGACCCTCGTGGTTTTACTGGTCATTGAAGGGTCGAGCTAACCAAAACGAGCAGATCAGAGCAGGCTAAACCTATCTACGTCACTAGGTCGTAAGTCCCGCCCAGAGCCATGTATGGCACGTCAACATCCCAGAGGAAGAACAGTGGACAGAAGCTAGGTGAACGAAAGACAGAGAATTTGCCCAATACGAGGTGCCTTATTGACACGTCATGGATATTCACGAGGGACACCGGAAAAGCCAGTCGTTCAACCACTAGACCTGTTCTAGCTTACGTAAAACAGCGTCAAGCAAGAGAACTAGGACATAATTTTTCACTGAAATGACGCACAATGCATTCAACCATAGTGGCGACACAGAAATATGAATAAAAATAACGATGAAAGTTCCCCTTTAACATGACACAATTGACTTTCTGAATTGAGTTCTACGTGATTTTCAGCAGACAACGGTGATATAATGTATGGCCTATAGTTTCGTAACTAAAAAATAGCATACAATTTGAACATATCTATTTAAATTACCCTCATCACTTGATGGACCACTCAAAATGGTCATTGAAGATGACATGTTGGAGTCCCCGACTGCCAGTGTAGGTTGAAACAGTTACAGGGTGGCTCTCAGTTAGTTGCAGTTCTGCATTGATAGACGGTACAAAACCACACACTGTAGCACAAATCTGTACAAGTTTGTTGGTTTAGTCATATTTGAAAGTTTGTCATATAGTTCTCTTTGTTAGGGGCTTACTATCTTCCTTCAATAGTTAATTTTGACTGTGTGCCTGGTTATTTGTTTGGGACGTCTTGTCATGAGCTATTCGTAAGTGTTTTTTAACATTAGCTTTTTATTTTTGTTATAGTTTGAGTTCTCCTTTGGTTTTATAAGTTTCTTCTGAATTGAAATTGAAGTTTCTTGCTGCTTATGTTGAATGAAACACTTGCTGTTATACTGTTTCATAAGAGATCTCTCAGTTCTCTCAGAGGTTAGGCTTTAGGCAAAGGACTCCATCAAATGCCAGTGTATTAGAAAAAGAATGGTGCTTTATTTTGTGTATTCCATATGTAACAGGTTAATCTGCATTGTGTTGCAGAATGACGAGGACAGGATTCCCAGTTCACGGCTTTATTCATTATGCACACAAAACAAACTGGGCAGACAATAACAATGATATGTACCTGATGATGAAATCAAATGTAGGTGTCCTGTCCTGGCTCCACAATGGCAATACAAAACTAATAAAAATACAAGATTCATTGCATTAACAACTACAGTATTTGCCTTACAAACAGATTAAACAAAGCTTGTATGCCACTATTAACAGGATGGGTAAGGTATTATGAATATACACGAAATTAAAAAGGTACATATACATTAAATCCAACTAAAACTGAAATTAAAACAACCAAAATCTTTACATATTAACAGCGTGATACATTCATGACTTACCATTATGCAGGCAAAACAAACTGGGCAGGGCATGATCCTTGCTTGCAGAGGGAAGTTTACTTAGGTCTTAAAGGGGCAGAAGACAATTCCCCCAGACACTCAATACACTGACAAGTGGAGTCATTCTCAATACTGTTACACATACAACAGATTTTCAACCACCGTGTCACCATTGTGAACAGAGAAGGAATTTAGTTTACTTAGGGGAAAATGTCTATAGTGAAGGTTTCTTTCTTCTGTGTTGGCCTTGCGTCCCCTAAAACCAGCAGTGAACTCTCAGTCAGTGTTGCCAGATTGGGCGGGTTCCCGCCCAATTGGGCTTGTTTTGACTTTGTCAGGCGGGTGAAAAACGCCTTAAGCGGGCAGATAAAATGTGGGCTACTTATTGGCCAAAGTATTGTTGGGCCTTTTTTTTGCTGAAGTGGGCGGGTTTTCGAACGCGATTGGGCGGAAATCACTCAATCCAATCTGGCAACACTGCTCTCAGTCTCACAGCATCGCTTTTGGCTGCCTTCCTTTGCCACACGTGCAGTCAGTGGCAATGGCAGAGGAAAATCAGGATAAGATCCAACAGTGAGCAGTGAGGATGCGCACTATGCATAGGGTGAGTTGTAGGCCTACTTGAGATAAGCGAGTCAATAAACCTTGCCTTGCTTGCACAATGACTATTTCAAGTCACAGAAAAAGGGGAAAAGAAACATCAACATTAAACAGTTTGTTTTGTTTACGTTGTCCTACATTGGACTTTTGTTTGAAGTAGGGCTGGGCAATTAATCAAACTGACATTCAAAACCGTTAATCGTCAATGATCAAGCACATGACCAGTAATGGTTGTTCATTTATTCAGTTATTATTCATTTTATTCAGCTATTATTCATTTTGTAAACTCTCTCTTTATATCCTGTGCATTCCACTGTGTGTTCATGTACTGTTCCCTCAAAGCACACTACCACGTGTTGTCATGATTCAGCCCAGTCCAGTCGATTAAAGACAATTTTCATTTGAAGTTCTTATCATCTAGCCCTAATCATGATAAAAAACGATATCAGTTAATGTAGTAAAAAATATGTCATGATCAAAATGTTCACCACATCGTCCAGCCCTAGTTTGAAGACTTGTTTTTTTGGCCAACCGCTGTTTGTTAGATAATGTCTTTCCAGCTGTGACGACCCCCTGCGCCCCCTTCAGGTCTTCTGTGCCAGTGCAGGGCAGGGCTGGGCCGGGGTTCCTTCTCCCTCTCATTATTTGTGTTGGCACCTTTTTGTCTGTCCTCCTCCTGTCTTTGTCATCTTTGTCTTAACTCGCTCCATCTCTCTCCTTCTCTCTAACATAACATACTGACATCTTACATGGCACCTACACAGTCACTGCCCTCTAGACTTTGGTTAACTATTTCTATTTTAAATAAACTGCAGCTCTGACTTAATCCGTCTGGGTTACAGCTGTAACACCGGTTCCCTGAGTAGGGACCAGGCCTATTACTCAATGGGACTTTATTGATCGCCAGATCATCCAGTCGAAGCTCATGTCATGGTGTGAAACAACAAGCCAGCCGTAACCCTGCCTAAACCCAGCCTCATGGGGGCAGGATCCTCCTCCCTAAAACCCTCACTCTTGCAGCTGGGGGATGGTACTGCCTTCATGTTCCTTTAAGTTTGACCCCAGCACACCGAATGAGGATGCAGACGTCAACCCAATGCATCTTTATGACAGAAATTATACTTTGTGTGAGATAATTGAAGGATGCCAATCCATTTTATTAGATCCCCAAAATGACAGTGACCACAGAAAGACTGCTTTAAATGCCAAAGATTTTATTCCATTCCACCAGTATTACACTTCAGTATACATGATATAGTGGTATGCAATTAACCAATAAAACAACAACCTCAACTAGAAACACCAAAGGTTTGATAGTTGCTAGCTGCAGAAGGGTGTGTATGTGTGCAAATGGTAGTGCTGCAATAGAGTTCATTGAATCGCATTGAGGTGAATAACACTATCAATGAGGTCAATGCCAGGAAAATCCATAGCAATGACTCCAAAACAAGGTCCCTCGAGTGTACTCAGATGGTAATTTAACCAGGGGTTAATGTGTTTTGCCACCTGTTTTGGTGTTTTCCAAAGTTGCCCAGATTCTGCACCTGTTCCACTAGAATAGGACACAATTACCTCATCGCTAGCCTTTGTCTTGGTACACGACAACTTCTTAGCCTCCTGCAGATGTTGTATAATTTTCTCCTTTTTTTTGTCATAGTCAGACACTTTATGATCCCCACTTTTGTCAGTACCATATGTTGGAATACCTAGTTTAAACTCATTTTTCTGTAAGAGAATGACCTTGCCTCTCGCCTCACCCATAGTTGGTACGTTTGACTTGGTCCAAATGTTGTCCCGGAGTGTAATGACGTCTTGAACTTTAACTTGAACTTTCTTTTTGTTGGTGATACCCTCTGGTTTCACCCTGATCAGAACAGCCTCACTTTTGTGCTGATTTAGAAAGTTTTGCACAGAGTTTAACACTTCAGTGAATGTAGTGTGCTGTGACATTTCTCCGTGGAAAATTTTAAGGTTATCTTTGACCCTGAGATCTAGGTAACGTATGCCTGCCTTTAACTGATCTGTCACTGACCAGGCTTGGCAAATAGCAAGGTCTCCACCATGCAGAGCCGCGGCATCATGGGTGCCTGGAATGGTGATGGCGGTGATTCTCTTGTTGTTGTCAATTCTGCTCATCCAGTTGGTGTTGTATTGTAGTGGAGTGAGGATTGCATTATCATTAAAGGACTGGTCCTGACTGTATACTCTGTAATATTAAGCAGAGAGCACGCTTTTAGAAGCAGAAGCCATTGATGAAGATAAAGCCATCCTATTTATCTGATTCTACTGTGTTCACTATTTTAGTTGACTTGACACTGTATTGAACACTGCATATCACATTGCAAACTTAACATAACTTTGTTAAGTGGTAAGCTATTCCATGAAGTTGGCAAATTTGTGTTAAAAACGAAATGCCTTTTTACTTTGTTTCATCTAGATTTGGTCTGTTGTGCATCATAGTTCTGCTATGTTTTAATAGCAAACCATAAATGAATAACAGTAACAATAGCAAATAGTTTCACAACATACATGTACTTTTCATACTTACATGAACAGTGAAGCGAGAAGGACAGCCCAAAAGAGGTTTCTTCTCATGTTTGGGCTTTGCTACATGTATAAACAAATCCATAATGACTGACTCATGTTTACTGATAAACATTTACAAAATGAATATGCAGCAGACTTTGACATTGCCGATTCTAATCCAGAGCATAAACATACACAATAAATACCCCTAGCAGCAATGGTAGATATGGCGTATTCGACCTAAAATCTACAGTTACTTACCTAAAAAATGGTAAACATTTGCAGTGTTAATGAAATTATTATATATTTATTGTCTGCTTTGAGTAAGTGATACAATAGTTTAAAAGCTTAAACTTACCTTCAACGAAATTAACAAAACCTGTAAAACAAAAAAGTAATAGAAATTGCTGTTTTGTTGAAAAAATATAGGAAAATATATAAATATGCAGCATATATCATAACAAACAACAGTTATACATGGAGGGGTTACCTTGTCTTCCTGGGTTAGCAAAGCTGTCTAGTAGGGAGGGTGTGCTGGTCTGAGATGCCACCAGCGAACAGCATCTTTTTATGCGTTTGAAAAAAGGGTGTGTGTAGCTGGGTGATGTCGCTGATCTGTCCAGCTGGTCTGGACATCTAACCAAAAAAGGAGAAATGTATGCAGTGGTCTTCTCTGTATTACATAGCATTATTTTTACCCTGATACTACTTGAGCAAAAATGATCATGTAAACTTTTCAAACAAACTTGGCAGGCATGGCAACTAGTATTTAGGTGATATTGTGCAGACTCTTTTTTTCCAAGGGCATTGACCACAGAATGACTGTGCATATACTGAGCTGCAAGTTGACAGGGGTGTTTTTTTCTTTCCGTTTTTATGTTTTTTTTTTTCAAGTTTTTGTCCTGGTAGTACAATGGGAAGGGAAGACATATGGCAGAAAGTGATCTTTAATGTAGATTATAGATTAAACAGGTAAAACTAATATCAAGCCTATGAGAACAACTCCGGCCCTTGGCAGAAAAAGGAAAGCTCATGCATTTTGCAACACATTGCACAGTGCATGCGTTTCACAAGAGTCATGCATGACAGTGCACCTTCACATGCTTTCTGGCACACTCACATTCACATTTACATACACTTGCCATCAATATAGACAACACTGTCACACACAGGCATTTGTCCATTCACTCACCAACATCCATACACTAGCTGTCATAAATATACATTCATTTCCACACAAGGCCATCACATTGTTTTTTGGCCGTTAAGGAGATTGATTGATAGAGGAACAAATGAATGTTTGTATGGCACAGGAGAAGCCTGTGTCTCTTCCCAGAATTCAGAAGAACATATCTGCAACACCTCTGTGAGGCAATGTCAGCAGCTGCTCATGAAACACATGCTGCAGCCATAGAGGTGTACACCTCTTCAGCAGATCAGAAACAATAATACAAGTATCTCAATGCCCCCTTAAATAAACGTCTTGCCCCCTCAATTTAAAATTCTAGAAGTTTAGAAAGAACATTTTAATATACTTACAAAATGAATATATTACAAGTTGACAAAATTATCTGCAGTAGTTGCAGTGCGTGTAGGCTATTTTACCGGTTGCGCAGCACGCACACACGATGGGCATAGGCTACTCATGTCAGTTCCGGCCGGTTTGATGAGGGAAATAATTTTAAAACTTAGGCTGTCACTCATCTAATAGTGTTCTTGCATTCATTCTCAATTCAACTATGCATTTAGTCTCCGTTCATCTAACAGCGCAGCCCCTATATAACAGTAGATTAGATGGGTTCTGTAGAATCATCGGTTGCATCCCGTAACGACTAGTAGCCATCTTTTTGATACTAAAAAAATGAAATTAGAATTATTCACTGCAGGACAGGACTTATTAAACACCCAAGTAGACTACACCTGGATGGCTCATGTTTGCAAACAACTTAGCAAAGTCTACTTGTCAGCTGCGTTACGTTACTGAACGCAAAAAAATGCACCTTGCAAGACACATCTCTTGCATAGTCCAATAAAGAGTCTTCTCAAGGTGTTTTGGAATATTTATTAATTCCATAGAAAATATAATCAAATGTATCCACATCTGCACTAGCCCTTTGATTTCCTAGCATCTTACATAGAAACAAAGTTAGAACAGAACTTTCTTTCACCTTAGGATTATGAGGGGAAATTTAAAGTGACAGGTGCCTATTTAGACCTTAGCCTACAAACATCAAATACAACATAATTGCATTATTTTTAAATGATATTCTAAATAACAGTTTATTTTTTCATTTTTTAACATATGTGTCTATGTAAAGCATGTGTTTTCTTTCTGCTGTCCTTTCACTTAGAATGATAACACTCAGCTATCTTACAACCTGTTAAAATGCACCAGAATGCAGGAAATTACCTTTAATTTATTAAAAGTTTTTTCTGGGGGTGGCCCCACAGACTTCGACTGTCCACCAAAACACTGTTACTATAAGCACAGGAAAAAAGTGCTGGAGCATGATGCCCCCTTCACATTTATGACTGCCCTCTTATACTGGATATGTCTGCCTAGAAATGGCCCTGTCTGTTGGCAAAAAGAGGAAGAACCTCACATTTCCAGCAAGAGCATTTTCATGCATGACAATGCACCTTCACGGTCTGTTTAATCTCCCTTCGTTTTAGGGCCCCTTTGAGCCAGGCAAACTTAACAGTATGCAATTTCTTTTGCCATCGACAACATTAGAGTGACCAATCCCAACTACCTGCAAAAAAAGAGCAAAATCTTAGATACTATTTTGAACACCTGTACATCATTTATGTCATACATATATTTGGCACTCTGTCATTTTTATAACATTTGATGAACTCTAATGCTTAGTTAAAAAATCCTTTATTTTAATGCATAAGCCACATGTTGACCAACGCATTTCAACTCACCATGGAGTCCTCATTAGGGCTCACAGTTCAAACACAAAGTGAGGAGTAAAATACCCAAGGCCTTTTATGTCATGTGACATAATGTCACTTTTCTTAGTAACAGCAGATCTGAAAGATGTTTGTTTTCTGCAATTGCAGGTGATAGCTAAGAGTTCCCTTTCAAAATACAACCTTCAAGTGCAGTGCGCTTCCCTTTGGCCCCTCAGGCGTTTGCAAACTGTGTAGTTATAGTTTTGCTTCCTCTAAACAGCCACGCCATTTGCGTTTTACACTGACTGGGTAACTAGCGAGAGCGGGCAGACTGCAGAGCAGAGCTGCAGTGCCACCTGGTGGTGATTCGGCTTAACCAACACAGACATGGTCTATGCAAGGACAGTCAGCCATACTGTGGCCTTGCAGTAAGTAAGACTCTACTGGAAATGCATATAGGCTATTCTAGGATCTAGGGTGCTTAGCCCCCGGAGCTGACCGTGGCTGTTGTCTTGAACAACACATCAGCCATGTTATATTCATTATTATTATTATTATTTTAGAATTGGCTAATATTTTTAACAAAAGCTGGCCACACAAGAATTCAATCTATTGTTTACCCCTCCACGAGCACTGATATGCAGTTTAAAAAGTAATCTCATTGGTCAAGATGAGTATGTTTCCAAAACGTATAACAGTAAGTGAATCATCATAGATTTCTCTTTAAAAAACTGAGTTAATATGCCTATAAATAAAGAAGGCTTAATTAATTAGTTAGTTCAAAATTAGTGAACGATGACCTAATATTGCGTTTTACATGCTCTGGTAAGGCGCATGGTGAGGAGCATTTGACCCTATGACCACTAGGCTTTTTGCCCTTGTTTGCTCCAGATGGACTAGTTGTGGTAAGCTTACTGTAAGTCACCCCTAGATAAGTACCAGCTAAAGTAAAACAACAAGTCTAATTTAACAATTCCCGTGAACCAGGTGGCAGGAGGTTCATTATTTTGCATATAACTACAATGCTTGCTTTTTCAGCTAAACAATTAAGTGTTTTGCCCCTTCAGCAATCGATGCTCATTTTCCCAGCTACTTCTTCCAGGTCTTGCTCCCTTTGTTTGTCCTCTCTCTACTTTCCTTTTGTGCTCTTTGCACTCCTTCTGTTTACCATTCTCACTCTCGCTTTCTCTGTCTCTGTCTCTGTCTCTGTCTGTTTCTCTCTCTGTCGTTCTCTCTCTTTTTTTTATTGTACACATACAAACATGTAGCAAACTACTACAAACTAATGTTTCAATAAATAACGCAAGTGCTATAGACCTACACAATTTGAATTAAGACATATAATTGAAATAACTCCTTAAAAAAGGAACGTATGTCCATGTATGGAAAAGTAGATATATGTCAGGCTTTGCTGTTCTACTGTTTCAGTTTACTAGCCATGAGGTACCAGTGTTGTATGATTCCCCATTCTATTCGCTTGCAAAGATATAACGTTAACCCTAACCAAAAATCACTAGTAAGCTACATAAAGCAATGGCATGAAGTAGTCTAACTTAAGTTCTTTCTGGCTACAGGCTTAGAAACGTAACATATGCTAACATTAGAAAAAATCATTGAAGCCCATAACATGCAATGATGACATAAAGTAGGCTAATATGTCTGTGAAGATTCTCATTCATCCAGGTCATGGTAGTCAAGTGCGCTAAGCTGTAAGCAACTGGACTTTATTTTGGAGCTTGAGGATGTTTCACCTTTCATCCAAAAGGCTTCTTCAGTTCTGGCCTGATGATGGAGAACCAGGAGCTATATCTCTGGACCACACACACACACACACACACACACACACACACACACACACACACACACACACACACACACACACACTCACACTCACACACACACACACACACACAATGATGATGGGGAACCAGGGGCTCTATCTCTGGACCACACACACACACACACACACACACACACACAATGATGATGGGGAACCAGGAGCTCTATCTCTGGACCACACACACACACACACACACACACACACACACACACACACAATGATGATGGGGAACCAGGAGCTCTATCTCTGGACCACACACACACACACACACACACACACACACAATGATGATGGGGAACCAGGAGCTCTATCTCTGGACCACACACACACACACACACACACACACACACACACAATGATGATGGGGAACCAAGAGCTCTATCTCTGGACCACACACACAACCACACACACACACACACACAATGATGATGGGGAACCAGGAGCTCTATCTCTGGACCACACACACACACACACACACACACACACACACAATGATGATGGGGAACCAGGAGCTCTATCTCTGGACCACACACACACACACACACACACACACACACACACAATGATGATGGGGAACCAGGAGCTCTATCTCTGGACCACACACACACACACACACACACAGCCTCAGCCTCTCCCTCGTAAGCAGCAGCTTCTGCTCGTCCCTTACGCTTCTTTCCTTCTCCAATCCCCGCACCAGCTGACGCACAGTGGCAGACGTGCACCGGGTGACGGTTAACATGATTGTAGGCGCTAAAGATCGCTGATGTCATTAGTTCAAAGGCGATGACACACCGGCTCACACCGGCTTCCTGTACCAGCTGTAGGGCTGGGAGCTATACTTTGCTGTTTTAAGAGACCCCGCAATTTATAAATTATGTAGAGAATAAATGATCACATAGGCCTGCTTGAACGCAATAATCTTGCAAGCTTCATGGAGATACTTATATTTTTCAACTCGTTTTGTGTCCACCTCTCACCTAACTGTTTCTGTATTCTCCTGTTGATTGTGTTGATTATTTCTTCATTCTCTGCAACTTAGTCATCTTGCTCACACTGTATCTTGCAGCTGGGGGATGGTACTGCCTTCATGTAACATGTTCCTTTAGGTTTGACCACAGCACACTGAATGAGGATGCAGACGTCAACCCCAATGCATCTTTATGACAGAAATTATACTTTGTGTGAGATAATTGAAGTATGCCAATCCATGCCCAATGACCTGCCTGACTGTTCAGTTCTCTTTGTTGTGGGCTGCTATCTTTCTGTACTAGTTCATTTTGACTGTGTGCCTGCCGGGCTGTTTGTTTGAGGAGGAAAATCAGGATATTTAAGGTGCACACTACGGGTTCTGCCTGGGTGAGGCGAAGGCCTATTGGAGATAGGTCAGTCAAATTACCCTGCCTGCGCAATGGCAATATCAAGTCACAGAAAAAGTGGGAAAGAAACACCAACATTTAGAAATTTGTTTTGTTTACCCTGTCCTACATTGTTCTTTTGTTTGAAGACTTGACTTCTGGCCAACTGCTGATCACAGTGTTTGTTAGACAACGTCTTCTCTGCCTACACCCAGCCTCATGGGGGCAGGATCCTCCTCCCTAAAACCCTCTCTTGCAGCTGGGGGATGGTACTGCCTTCATGTTCCTTTAGGTTTGACCACAGCACACCGAATGAGGATGCAGACGTCAACCCAATGCATCTTTATGACAGAAATTATACTTTGTGTGAGATAATTGAAGCATGCCAATCCATTTTATTAGATCCCCAAAATGACAATGACCACAGAAAGACTGCTTTAAATGCCAAAGATTAATTTTATTCCATCCCACCAGTATTACACTTCATTATGTTTACAGCAGACCAGGATGTTGGACATGATATAGTGGTGTGTAATTAACCAATAAAACAACAACCTCAACTAGAAACACCGAAGGTTTGATAATTGCTACCTGCAGAAGGATGTGTATGTGTGCTACAAGAGTTCATTGAATTAGAACTTTTTTCAGCATGATTTTGCACAGGGACTGACTAATTCCGATTTTTTTTTGATGTTTTTATGATGTAGTCCTTTGCGCTTACTAGTTCATTGAGCTGAATAACACTCTGAATGAGGTCAATGCCAGGAAAATCCATAGCAATGACTCCAAAACAAAATCCGTCGAGTGTACCCAGATGGGTATTTAACCAGGGGTTCATGCGTTTTGCCACCACTTTTGGTGTTTTACAAAGTTGCCCATATGGTGCACCTGTTCCACTAGAATAGGACACAATTACCGTATTGCTAACCCTTGTCTTGGTACACGTCAACTTCTTAGCCTCCTGCAGATGTTCTATAATTTTCTTCTTTTTATTGTCAAAGTCACAAACTATATGATCCCCACTGTCGTCAGTACCAGATGTTGGAATACCTAGTGTAAACTCATTTTTCTGTAAGAGAATGACCTTGCCTCTCGCCTCACCCATAGTTGGTACGTTTGGCCTGGTCCAAATGTTGTCCCGTTGTCTAATGACGTTTTGAACACTACCTTGAACATGTCTTTTCTTGTTACCCTCTGGTTTCACCCTGATCAGAACAGCCTCACTTTTGTGCTGATTTAGAAAGTTTTGCACAGTGTTTAACACTTCAGTGAATGTAATGTCCTGTTTCATTGGTCCATGGTAAATTTGAAGGTCATCATGGACCCTGAGGTCTAGGTAACGTATGCCTGCCCTTAACTGATCTGCCACTGACCAGGCTTGGCAAATAGCAACGGGTCCACCACGCCGAGCCGCGGCATCATGGGTCCCTGGAATGGTGATGGCGGTGATTATCTTGTTGTTGTCGATGGTTTTCATCCAGTCAGTGTTGTATTGTGGTGGTAGAGTGAGGATTGCATTATCATTAAACGACGGGTCCTGACTGTATACTCTGTAATATTAAGCAGAGAGCATGCTTTTAGAAGCAGAAGCCATTGATGAAGATAAAGCAATCCTATTTATCTGAATCTACTGTGTTCACTAATTTAGTTGACTTGACACTGTATTGAACACTGCATATCACATTGAAAACTTAACATAACTTTGTTAAGTGATAAGCTATTCCATCAAGTTGGCAAATTTGTGTTAAAAACGAAATGCCTTTTTACTTTGTTTCATCTAGATTTGGTCTGTTGTGCATCATAGTTCTGCTATGTTTTAATAGCATACCATGAATGAATAACAGTAACAATAGCAAATAGTTTCACAACATACATGTACTTTTCATACTTACATGAACAGTGAAGCGAGAAAGACAGCCCAAAAGAGGTTTCTTCTCATGTTTGGGCTTTGCTACATGTATAAACAAATCCATAATGACTGACTCATGTTAACTGATAAACATTTACAAAATGAATATGCAGCAGACTGCCGATTCTAATCCAGAGCATACACATACACAATAAATACCCCTAGCAGCAATGGTAGATGTGGCTTATTTGACCTAAAATCTACAGTTACATACCTAAAAAATGGTAAACATTTGCAGTGTTGATGAAATTATTATATATTTATTGTCTGCTTTGAGTAAGTGATACAATAGTTTATAAGCTTGAACTTACCTTCAACGAAATTAACAAAACCTGTAAAATAAAAAAGTAATATAAATTGCTGTTTTGTTGAAAAAATACAGGAAAATATATAAATATGCAGCATATATCATAACAAACAACAGTTATACATGGAGGGGTTACCTTGTCTTCCTGGGTTAGCAAAGCTGTCTAGTAGGGAGGGTGTGCCGGTCTGAGATGCCACCAGCGAACAGCATCTTTTTATGCGTTTGAAAAAAGGGTGTGTCCAGCTGGGTGATGTCGCTGATCTGTCCAGCTGGTCTGGACATCTAACCAAAAAAGGAGAAATGTATGCAGTGGTCTTCTCTGGATTACGTAGCATCAGAAAAAAAACAGCAGGCACTTACCTACACAGACACTCTTGGATGGGAGAGTTCTGACCATAATATATTCTGATGGATTCATCCACCTTATTTTTACCCTGATACAGGCATGGCAGGCATGGCAACTAGTATTCAGGTGATATTGTGCAGTATTGTGCAAACTCTTTTTTTCAAGGGCATTAACCACAGAATGACTGTGCATATACTGCGCTGCAAGTTGACAGGGGTGTTTTTTTCCAAGTTTTTGTCCTGGCAGTACAATGGGAAGGGAAGACATATGGCAGAAAGTGATCTTTAATGTAGATTATAGATTAAACAGGTAAAACTAATATCAAGCCTAGGGTGAGAACAACTCCGGCCCTTGGCAGAAAAAGGAAAGCTCATGCATTTTGCAACGCATTTCACAAGTGCATGCGTTTCACAAGAGTCATGACCTGCAGTCCCAGCAATCTGTAACTGTTGGCCCTCTCCACCTCAGCCACCAGCGATAGTGTGTGTGTGTGTGTGTGTGTGTGTGTGTGTGTGTGTGTGTGTGTGTGTGTGTGTAACAGATGAAGTTATAACAGGTATTATTATTATACACTTGAAATACAAACTGCACTCATATAAATTAAACAATATTTTTTTAAAGTTAAAGTATAGTATGTCACAATGATTAGTACACCCCTCACATTTTTGTACATTTTTATTATATCTTTCCATGGGAGTAGTCTATAAAATATAGCACTTTTCTACAACATAAAGTAGGCAGTGTACAGTTTATATAATAGTGAAAATGTGTTGTTCCCTCAAAATAACTCAACACACAACCATTAATGTCCAACCCACTGGCAACAAAAGTGAGTACACCTCTAAGTGAAAATGTCCAAATTTTGCCCAATTAGTCATTTTCCTTCCCTGGTGTCATGTGATCCGTTAGTAATCCGTTAGTTACAAAGTCTCAGGTGTAAATTGGGAGCAGGTGTGTTACATTTTGCATTATCACTCTCACACTCTCTCATACTGGTCATTGGAAGTTCAACATGGCATCTCATTGAAAAGAACTCTCTGAGGATTTAAAAAAGAAAATTGTTGCTTTACATGAAGACGGTCTAGGTTATAAGAATATTGCCAATGCACTGAAACTGAGCTGCAGCACAGTGGCCAAGACCATACAGTGCTTAAAGAGGACAGGCTCCACTAAAAACAAGCCTCACCATAGTCGACCAAAGAAGTTGAGTGTGTGTGCTCAGCATCATATCCTGAGGCTGTGTCTTCAAATTGACATAGGAGTGCTGCCAGCATTGCTGCAGAGGTTGAATGGGTATGGGGACCGCCTGTCAGTGTGGTTTGCATGGCTGTCATCCCAGCTGTCAGTGTTGTTAAAAAGGGGTTTCTGAGCTGAATTTGGTGTTGATTGATCGATGTTTTCTAACATTAAAGTACGTTAAGCTTTTTCATCTCCATAGGCGCAAATGAAAAGGAAAATGCTTAACGTATACTGCGTCTGCAATATTGGGATTTCCGTGTTAGTTTTTTGAGTGGAGGGAGTGTGTAGGATTAGAAATGTCCACGAGAACTTTGGTGATGATTGATAGCGTAATGTCAGAGAACAGCTATGTTAAGCCTTTTCCTATAGACTTCAATGGATAAATAGCTTAATGATGATATTTCGGCTTCTATTGGGACTTCGACTTTGATATTTTGGCAGCTGTCAGTGTTGTTAAAAAGGGGGTTCTGAGCTGAATTTGGTGTTGATTGATCGATGTTTTCTAACATTAAAGTACGTTAAGCTTTTTCATCCCCATAGGCACAAATGGAGAGAATGCTTAATAGGCCTACATTACCCATCATTTTGGGACTTCGGTTTTGATTTTTTGAGTGATGGAAGTACTATAACTAGAAATGTCAATGAAGTTTGGTGATGATTGATAGCCGTTTTCGGGCACTGCGCTATGTTAAGCCTTTTCCTATCTTGGCTATAGACTTCCCAGATAGCAAGCACCTTTGGGCCGGATCCGCATGAAAGCCTTTAGATCCGCGTGTAGCTGTACACACGGATTCCAGCTAAGGGCCAGAACTGTGCCAGATAGACTTTTTGGTTTAACAAGCAGTGCCGGTTTTCTTACAGTGCGCAGATCCGGCCCAGACCCGTTTATCACGTCTGAACCTAAGCTTCTGACAACACGTTTTAAAGACACTTCACGGATTTGGCCCTGATCTGTAGCACGGAACTAAGCCAAGTGTTAAGATCTCATTCCAACATAGCCTACTTTTAGGAATATTTTCCTAAAAGTTGTATTAAGTTTAAGGTTAAAGTTAATGTTATGGTAGGGCCTACATAAACCTAGTACATTGCCTATACTTAGATAATTTTTAAAATAGGCCTACAACAAAAATAAAAAGAAATATAAACATAACTTTGGTTAATGTAGACAATTAATTTTAATGCACTGCAAAAAATAAATGTCCTAAAATGTATCAACTCAATAACATGATGTTACAGTACAAAATATTTGTTCCAGTGATTTCAGCCTGCTTTGAACAAACAGCCCCGCCTCCACCGAAAGACGGACTCAGAACGGATCCCATCCGGATCCGCATATCGAAAGGCGCCTTTAAATAACGGTTAAAATTTATCTGGGAGACCACAGTCGAACTCCGCTTCTGTTAAGGTCAGCTGCATGGAGGGTCAAGCGAACAGGGTAAGTGTAAAATGTATATTATTAACGTGACTACATTGTCATTAAACTATAACCCATCAACTCAACCAATATGTCATAATTTTGCTCCTCGATGGTTTTGCTTGTTACAGTGTGTGGCGTTAGGCGCACGTAAGCTAGCCTGACGCTAATGTTAGCGTAGTGTTATGTTCGTATAGCCTACTTGAACTAAAAGATGTGGTCATGTTAAAAAAAATATTGATTGTCAATTGGTGAAAATTATCACACGAGCTCGTTGTGCTAGTTACTAATTTTACTCTTGGGAAGTCACATAGCCCAATTTCACTCGCAGTGCTAGCTCATCATTACAAGTTGGTGTTGTAGTAGGGCTTTGCTGCAGATCAGTTGAATATTCGCGGTTTCACAAGTTGTTTCCATTAAAACGTTTGTGATGCAAGTTTAAACTACACTAATGTTTGGCGTTTTTCTAGACATGTACAAGGTCACCTAGAGCTCACTGTGCGTTGGTGGGGTACCTTTTTCAAGTAGGCTATTCCGCCTCGATGACTTTGGCGATGTTTTTCTTTTTATTCCACTAATGACGTAGGTAATGTGTCACACTGCTAATGTAGCTTAAAACATTTTCTTGCATGAAAATAGGCTTCTTAATACACTGTACTTATTTTTTTGTCAGAGAATCGCAAAACAGCTACTCCGAAGCAGGTACAGTTCTCGCTGCACTTGTGCCGTGGAATTGTAGTGTCTCTGAATCACGCTGGGGCTGTTCCCAATAGCACAAAACCCACGTAGTCCTTCAGCCAGGCCCCACATTTGGTCCATCCATTCCATACCATTAATTACGTATTGGCATGCTTGCCATTTCAAACAACATCAAAATGCAAATTTGTAATGTAGTTGGCCATCTGCTTGAAATGGCAAGCATGCCATTTTGTGCTATTGGGAACAGCCCCAGCGTGATTCAGAGACACTACAATTCCACGGCAGAAGTGCAGCGAGAACTGTACCTGCTTCGGAGTAGCTGTTTTGCGATTCTCTGACAAAAAAATAAGTACAGTGTATTAAGAAGCCTATTTTCATGCAGGAAAATGTTTTAAGCTACAGCGCATGTTGTCAACAATATTACGTTTACTGCATATTGATCGCAGTTTTGATGAGGATGTTTGACATTTGCAGCATTTCACTTTTAGCTTACAGCAGTTGTTGCATGTTCTTCTTTGTTAGCCATAGGCTACCTCCAAATGTGAGCTGGTTAAGCAGTTTATACTCTGTTACCCTAATTTTAAAAAAGAGTGAGAAAAATTCAAGTGTATTGATTTGTGAAAAATATGTTTTTATGATTACAGATGCTGTGATGAAGAATGGACGATGTTGCCCCCAAAAGATACAGACATCCAGCACAAGCCACACGTTGATTTACCCTGGCATCAAACCGTGGCACAGCTAGGTGACGCCAGACAGCCAGCGATGAAAACATAGTTGTTAGATTTGTTATCGTTTTGCTTTGTTTTTTAACGGTTTCAATAAAGTTTTTGTTTACACATATTGGTACTTTTCCATTCTTATGTGTATACATGTAGAATATGCCTAGGTTTGTTGAGAAAAATGTAGATCAAGGGAGTTTGCAATAATTCGGTGTTTAGTCAAATATCAAGTAGTAGCCGTATGCCAAACCTTACATTTCTACCTATATTTTACTCCTGAAGTGAGTATTTGGTCTACAAATTGGTCTGGTTATCTTCATGTTTAATTAAGCATTATAGGCTATCATCATGGATTTTCTTGTAGTTGCTAATCGCCAGACCATCAAGAAACTTTGAAATGTGCAGGTAATGTGGATGCACGCTACTTGATTCCTTTGCTTCTGGCTGTTAAATTGCGGCCTAATGGCATGATAATTAAAGAATTATTTAAAATACGTCGACCTCATATTAATGCCAAGGATAAGGCAAAATTAAAGCTGGTATTGGTCTGGCATACGGATCCGTGACGCGGATCCATGCCGCATCTGTAATACGGAGCTGGACCAGCGCTGTTCCACGTCCGCGCAGATCCGTGAAACGGGTCCTGGCCACTTTTGGGCCGCTGTGCGTTTGGACTCCGTACCGGATCCGTTGCCAGCTCTGGTCCGGATCGCACGGTAGGTGCGGGCCAGATCTGGCCCAGTGTGCTTTTGCTATCTGGGTTCAATGGATAAATAGCTTAATGTTGACATCTTCGATTCTATTAGGACTTCGGCTTTGATTTTTTGGCAGTTGTGAGTGTTGGAGAAGAGGGGTGTCTGAGCTAAATTTGGTGATGATTGATGGATGTTTTCTGACAATAAGGTACGTTAAGCTCTTTCCATATAGTGGGCGCCTATGTAGAAAAAAACGTTTACTGTCGATTGCGTCCACAAAAATAGGATCTCGGCTTTTATTTTCACAGAGGTGGGAGACGGTAAGACTATATGTGTCCATAAGAAGTTTGGTAATGATTGCTCGCCGTTTTCTGACATTAAGCTACGTTAAGCCTTTTCCTCCCCATAGACGCCTATGTAAATGAAAAAGCTTAACGCAGGCTACGTCCATAATATTGGGATTTCGGGTTTGATATTTGGTGGGGTCGTAGAGTGTATGGCAAGAGATGGTCAGGAGAAGTTTGTTGATGATTGATCGTTGTTTTCGAACATTACGCTACGTTAAGCTTTTTCACGTTAAGCGTTTTAGGATGTCCCTCCAGGGGTAGTCTACTTGGGTGTTTAATAAGTCCTGTCCTGCAGTGAATAATTCTAATTTCATTTTTTTAGTATTAAAAGGCATACTTCTTGTGTTTTGCTATTTTTGTCATTGCTGTTTTCTTAGGTCAAAGATTTGAAATGCATACATAAGGCAGCAAATGCTAACACAAGGTGGCACATAACAAGCTGCAGGAACACTATTAGATGAGCGACAGATAGCCTAAGTTTTAAAATTATTTCCCTCTTCTCATCAAACCGGTCGGAACCTGAGATTGACATGAGTATGCCCATCGTGTGTGCGTGCGCAACCGGTGAATACACGCACTGCAACTACTGCACACAAAAAAGTACTGGGTTAGAAATAACCCAATTTGGTTTGTCTCCAACCCAGTCACTGGTTCACTATTGGACAGGACACATACTGGGTTATTTTTGCCCAATGGATTGGGTTACCATTTTAACCCAGTGAAATGGGTTACTTCACAAGCCCAATCTATGGTCATTCTGACCCAAGAGCTGGGTTAATGCTAATCATTACTGGGTCAGACCCAGTCCCATATGGGGTTTTATTGACCCCTGTTGTTTAGTTTTATTTAGCCCAATAATTTACTACTTTTACATTATATTTCATTATAATTATATTATATTGTAGTCCATGAAATTACAGCAATCCATACAAAGACATTATAATGCTCATTCTTTGATAATTTCACTGATGTTATTTATTTAGCCTATTTATGCATGAAAAACAAGACATAATGAAAGATAAAAAGTTGTTTATTGAATAAGTAATAATTATAGGTTTTTTTGCAAGCGTTTATCCACTCCATTTCATGACAATTAGCATTTTAAGCATTAAAAACAATTGATACGTTATAAAAAACGCATCCGTCTGCAATGGTAGGCTATACAAAACAAAGAACATGAAACTGAAATTGACAGTGGAAGCTATGGTAGTGACATACAATTACATTACAATTATCACATGCTTTTATTCAACCCAACTTAGAGTAGAGGACACAATGCCCATTTATTCTTGACTCCATTAGGCCTCATTCGTTTACGAATGTTCCGCAGTCTTTCCTCCAGGAACCCTGTAGATGGCATGCCCTTCCTGCCCTGGGTAAACCACAAGTTCTTCACAAGGAAAAAAACAAAATTCAATTACACTCTTAATAAATGAACTGTACAGTCCACATACAGCATGAAATACACATACACAACAGAAAATACTAAATAAGTACAGCAGGTAATGCTAAATAATGTAAGAAATAGTAATGTAAGAAAGGGTCTCACTCTGCCAGTGTCAGATGTATCTCTGAGGCATGGGTATGCCTGAATTAAGGAGTTGGCCAGGGCAATTTTAGTGTCAGTTGAAGGCCTGTGCAACAATGGTACAAAAACATTTTAGTCATACCTTTTCTGATTGTCTCAATTCTCACAACACAGGTACAGTTAAGTGTCCAAGTCTGAAGTCACTGATATACTTACGTTTCCCCAAATCTCTGCATCAAGTGAGAGACTAGGACTCTCACTAGGCATCTCCTCTGCTTGAAGTTGATTACCCCCGCAAGACGCTTGCCATTGGGCTTCTCCTATTGATTACCCCCGTCTCGTCCAAGCTCTTTAGGATCGCCCTGCCCTCTGATGTCGCTGTCATTGCTGATCTGATGTCCTTGAAAATGTGGAAATCACAACAATCCATTACAGTTGCACCATTAGTATGGGAAATAATAGTCTATGACTATTTACAGTTGAGGATGAAATTATTAGAGTACAGTATATTTTCATCTACACAGAGTTTAAAGAAAACCACAAGAAGTGGCACAATATGCAGTCAATTATTACATTTCTAACATGCCTACATTCCCTGAACGTACAGGAGCATGCGCGTACAGGAGCATGTGCGCGCGTGCGCACACAAACACACACACACACACACCCCCACACACACACACACACACAACGAACCATGATATTTGTGTACCATTACACCCTCTACATCGACTGCATGCTAATGTTGTGATCCTGGGTGTAGTGCAGTGCAAAATGTTAAAAACAGGAGCTGAAGTAGCAGCTAAAAAATGATTAAAAAAAAGAGTCGATATCACCCTGCTGTTTTGACTTTACTCCCTGTTATGTTAAGTATTGTGGCATAAATGTCACAATAATAAACACAAGAAGGTTGTTCTACTGATGATAACAATGTGTCTTTCCACCTGCAGCCCAATGTGCTACCCAACTAGTGGGCCAAGCCAGATTCCCATACTGGAAAGGTTATGCTGTGCAGTTATAGTGAAGTGATAGTATGTGAATTGTAAATTGTGAATTGCGAATTGTACATTCAGAATGCAAGGTTTATTGGCTTGAGGAGGCTAGAGGCCTCTCCCAATGATGAAACAGATTGTTTTAAGATTGTTAAGCTTCATGAATAGCTTTCACTGTACGCACAATTTCCTAACCAGGTAGAACATGAAGCAGCCTTTAAGAGGACGAATATCGGTTGACCAAGTCTGAATTTTTTTCTTTTGGTGAAGCAGCGATAAAAGATAGTGATGCCAGTTTGAGTTGTTCTGGGAGTTGTTTTACCTACCCGATCACGTCGGCTGTTCTTTTTTTTTTTTTTTTAATGCCTTCCATCCTCCCCTCGAGGTCTGCCTTATGCTGTGCTTTCAGATTCTCATAGAATCTATTGCAAGCTTCTGCAAGACATTAAGAAATAGTTAACATACTATTGACTGGATAAGTGAATGAGCGAGTAAACTTTATTAATTCCCAAAGGGGAAGTTGCCACCTGGCCACCCAATATATAGAAAAGACAACACAATAAATAACACAATAAATAAGAGCCATCGTAGTCAATCATAAAAACACAAAAAAAAATCACAATTGTTTATTGAGACTGGGACTGCAAACTCAAATTGATGGGATAGATAAAGTTATCTGAATCCTGAACAATATTAAAATAATACTTAGTAGCTATTGTTAACACTTGACACTTACTTCTAATTACGTTTTCAGGGCCCAAGTGTTCGCCTTCGTCTTCAATGGCTTGAATGATGGTATTTGTAACATCCTCATTATGAGGTGACCTAAAGCTGAAGACAAAACACAGTATTGGACTCAAGATTTTGATTACTTTTCAATTCATTAAAGAAGTTATCTGGGGCTGGAAGCATATTGGGTTGTTTTTTGCATCTCTGGGAGTAAACATGCTCACCGAGAGCATAATGTAGTCAATTCAGTGTGTTTTGAGAAAGTTTGATTATACCGCAGTAGCCATGATAGCCACTTTAGCCATGCCATATAAAAGGCGAGGGCATAATTTACACCACATTTCAAAACTCCTACAAGTTGCCTTCCGCACACACAGGACTTCTGAGGTATTGAGTTTACAAAACTCATTATGTGTACTTTTTCCGAAGACATGATGAGCTCTAGACACTTTTGTTTGTGTTTATAGACCCTCCGCGTAGTACCAGGTCCAGAGCTCCTCATGTTTTCGGAAAAAGTGCACAGAGGCTATCGTGACACTCGATTGACGGGCTTATGCTCTCAGTAACGATATTTACTCCCAGAGATGCAAAAACAAACAACAACCCATTAGCTACGTCATTAGTTAAACTTCCCTCATGAACCTCACTTTGCTATCTGACAGGCACTATACAGTCAGACATAAAAGAAAACCCACGTCAAAGTTTTTGAGGCAGAATAGCCTACTTGAAAAAGGTATGGTATGACACCCCACCAACGGACAGTGAGCTCTAGGTGACCCCTGTACATGTCTAAAAAAACGCCAAACACGAGTCTAGTTTAAACTTGCATCACAAACGTTTTAATGGAATTAACTTGTGAAACCGCATATATTCAACTGGGGCCGGATTCACAAAGCTTTCTTAAGAAAAAAAAAGTTCTTAAGTGGTACTTTTCTCTTAACTTTTGTCTTAGGATAAAACTTAAGAAGATTCCATATTCTCCAATAAAATTCTTAAGTTTTTTCTTAACTTTCTTCTTATCTTTTATCTTAAGAACAATGTTAAGAACATTTGATATTCTTGAAAGCTTAGTTCTTAAGATTCTTCTTAGTATTTTTCTTATCTTTAAGACAACCCTTCACCATATCTTACCACAGCCACATAGAGAAGGTAAGCCTCTATTTATTTTAACAAATGTCTACGGAATTATAAACTATATTAAATAAATAAATAAATAAATAAAATAAAATAATAATAGACATGTTTTTGTAATTTAAGTTTGCCATCAATGTTTTTGTACATGTATTATTAGTTATATTATGCAGGCTACATACATTGACTCCAACTGACAGTTAAGTTAGGCCTTCTTATGATGGGCCTTCACACCATGTTTAGCTCATAGGCTGAGTTGATGTAGGCTATACCTTACATTAAATGTACCCTACAGTAATGTGATATGCAGACAATAGTTCATGAATCCAGGGTGTATTTAAGTTAATAATTTAATCATGGTAATTTTATGATGTTTGGATCAGTCATTTCATTTCATTAAAGTCTAGGCCTATGTGTGTGGATCATTTATTAATGCAGACATTGACTGACTGTTAATGCCTATGTACAGAACACTGATTTCTGTATTTGTTCCTTCTAATTTCTAGATGGAGATGTTATGGATTGCGCATAGGGAGGCACATCCACAGAGGCCTCTCAGAGATAGATTAGATCCCCTCAGACTGCCTGACCATGTTTTAGTGAGGCAGTACAGGCTCCCTAGGCCTGCAATTATATTTCTAATTCGCCTATTGGCCCCCGATCTCGAGCGACGCACTAAGCGTTCAGCACCTCTGCCTGTAGCCTTACAGGTAATGTTGGCCCTACGTTTTTTTGCTTCGGGGACTTTTCAAATGGTGCTAGGGGGTACATTGGGAGTCAGCCAGTCGTCAGTGAGTCGGGTTGTAAGAGGTGTGGCAACTGCTTTATGTAGGAGGGTGGGAATGTTTATCAAGTTCCCCATGACTGCTGCACAATGCATCACCACCAAGCAGCAGTTTGCGGAAATTGAAGGGTTCCCAAATGTGCTGGGGGCAGTTGATGGGACCCACATCGCAATTAAAGTAAGTGTTTTTTTTTTTTTGTCTGTTTACTTTGTTTTGTATTTACAAAATGTATAATCTTGTCTTGTATTTCACATTTAAGATTGTTTTTCATTTACAAAATATTTCTAGGCACCACATGAAGATGAGGAAATTTATGTAAATAGAAAAAGTGTGCATTCCATAAATGTCCAAGTCATCTGTGATGCAACTCTGCGGGTTACCGACCTTGTGGCGAAGTGGCCAGGGAGCACCCATGACTCATTCATGTTAATGAATTCTGGAACAGGGGTCAAATTCAATGAAGGGCAGATGCAAGATGGGTGGTTACTAGGTATGGAATTACACAAGATACATTTTCAAGATATACTTAATGTGTTGTTATTTAAAAGCAATTTTGTAATAGGCCTTCATGTCATACCGGTAGGTGACAGTGGCTACCCCCTGAGACCATGGCTGATGACACCGATTATCCACCCAGCTACAGAGGCAGAGCGGCGCTACACCCGTGCTCAGTGCAAGACCCGGAGTGTAGTGGAGAGGTGCATTGGTGTGGTGAAGTCGCGATTCCGATGTATTGACCGGTCTGGTGGAGTGCTACAATATACCCCTGAAAGGGCATGCAAAATAATAGCATGTGCCTTCATCCTACACAATTTGTGCATGATGTTCCGCGTGCCACTACCCAACATTCCCCCAAATGACCATGACGGAGAGGAAGAGGATGGCCTAAATGACCCTGCCCCTGCCCCATGCCAGTCGGGGATCCAAGTTAGGCAGGATCTCATCCAACGAAGATTCAATTTATAATCTACAAATACACAATAAATCCAATACATACAAATCAATATGTGCATCATTGTTAATTTATTTTAAAATTCTCTTTTTTTTAGTTCCAATTTCGCCTTTGCGATCTCTAATTTTTGTCTCTCAATTTGTAGTAATTCCTCCTGCACTCTCCGTAGTGCAGACAGTTCCCTCAGGATCTGCCCTTGCATTGCGACCATTTCGTCTGTCGCAGTCCTTCCAGCAAATCCAACCCCAATGTCCCCCAGTAGGCCTGAAAGGGACAGGGCATCCTCAGGCTTCTGAAACAACATGTAAAAGAAAATTATGAGTTATGTATGATTGTGACAGAAAATAATACACATGACACAGATCAGTGAAATGCATTTGTTGCACCCCTTGTGAACTTACTTCTTGTTCCTCAGAGCTGGGTAACTGGGGAATGGTTGACAGTGACACTGAAGGAGAGGGCATGTTGTACAGTGTCAGGACCGCAGTATCTGTAACAGATTCAAGGACATTACTGAGCATGGCAGATATGCCTGTGTAAAAACAACTGTGTTGTAATGTGTTGCAACCTGAAGCAATTTTGCAGCAGTAGCCTTGGCATATTGCAATAGAACTAATATTTTAAATACAAAAATACTACAATATGGTATTACAGGATATGTAAATACAGCACTAAAATAAGCTAGGCCTATATGGGTCTAGGCATACTGCAATTCTTTATGAGAAGTTGACTATGTTCTTGCCCAAATCTTATTCGTTCATGGACATAATGAAATACACAATGTCATGGACTATATTAAAAGGTAAACATCACTGGGTAGCCGATTGGTAGGCTAGTATGTGTCACAACATCTGTGCTTGTGGTGTATGGGCACTGGGCAGGAGACGTGTTTTAAGACTGTGTGAAGAAACAACACGTCTTTATACATTGTAACAAGACATCGGAATGAAAACGTAGCCAAGTTACATCCACTGAGTGAGTGGCTCATTGTGGCTACTGAGAAGGGTGTAAACGGCTACTGGCTAGCTGAGTTAGCATACCTTCATTATTTTCGATGTCGCCGGTGTCCACTCCTCCCGGCTCTCCTTCCACGGCCCTTTCCCCAATAACAGATAGTATCTTTTCTTCTAGCGCATCGAGCTGTATTGTAGTCACCCCCTTTCCCGTTGCCCTCATTTCCCTGGCCCTTTCCGCCCCCTTCTTTTTGACTTGGGACTTAATGTCCGCCCACTTTTTTTTGACAGCTTCGGCGTCCCTCGAAAACCCTCCTACCGCCGACACCGATTCGGCGACCCTCGCCCAGCCCCTCTTTTTATTTTCCGCAGTCACCCCTACGTTGTCAAACTTCCCAAGCAGTAGTTTCCTCCTTGTAGCCACCTCCTCGACTAAAACTTCCATCTCTTGCTTGGTAAAGTTTTTGCTCCTCTTAGTCTCCATCTTCTTTTTTGACGTTATGCCAAACGTTTAAGTCTCGTGTACGTTTCCCCCAACAAAGAACGTTCTTTTAAGAAGTTCTTAAGTCATGCAAATAAGAAGTTCGTAAGAAATGCCATTGTTCTTAAGAAAATATTGGAGAATTTCACTTAAGGTAAATCTTAGGAACTTCTTAGTTTTTTTCTTAAGAAACTTCCTAAGATTTATCTTAAGAATAGTTTTGTGAATCCGGCCCCTGATCTGCAGCAAAGCCCTACGAGCTATCACTGCGAGTGAAATTGGGCTAGGTCACTTCCCAAGAGTAAAATTAGTAACTACCACAACGAGCTAGCGCCCGTGTGATAATTTTCACCAATCGACAATCAATATTTTTTAAACATGACCACATATTTTAGTTCAAGTAGGCTATACGAACATAACACTACGCTAACATTAGCGTCATGCTAGCTTACGTGCGCCTAACGCCACATACTCTAACAAGCAAAACCATCGAGAAGCAAAACAATGACATATTGGTTGAGTTGATGGGTTATAGTTTTATGAGAATGTAGTCACGTTAATAAAACACATTTACACTTACCGTGTTCGCTTGACCCCCATGCAGCTGACCTTAACAGAAGCGGAGCTCGACTGAGGTGAAGGTCTCCCAGATCATTTTTAACCGTTATTTTCAAGGCGCCCTCTCGTGAGCCAGGGTGCTTGACCATAGCAACCAGGTACGGTGGCCTTAGTGGCCCAAACATAACATAGGCTAATGTACTAGGTTTATGTACCATAACATTAACTTTAACCTTAAACTTATATTATGATCGGCAAAGGGCTAGGCTGAAGTTTTTTTTTCTTTCCCCACAACCCAGCATGTGGCGTTTTTGAATATGTTAAATAAATGTTTAAGTGCGCTTGAATAAAATTGTCTTATTGTTTTATTCAGTCACTGAATTCATGTATTTCCTTAATACCCTTTTTGAGGTTTTGTCACATTTCTGATAGTGTGGTGCACATTTCAATGACAAGCTCTGAGGAAGGTCGCTTTGCAAATGGTCGGGGTTAGGTTGGCAATCCATCGGAAGGAGAACTTAATATTATGATCGGTTAAGCATCGCTTTGTCGATGAGACCCCGACGATCGGGGTTTGGTTGGCACACCATCGGAAGAGTGACCTGCTCAACAGTCGTTTAAGCCGCTTCTTTGCCGATCCAAAACCGACGTAATTGGTATGACTCGTACAAGGCAAAAAAGCATCCGATGCTTTGCCGATGGTGCCGATCAATAACCAACGTCGGCAAGATGCAGCGTGCTGTCTGGGTTCCTACCCTGAACTCTACTATCAAGCTTAGCAAGTCAACAAAACCCAGACCAATTGCAGACATTGGGGAGTTTTACAGCTTTATGACAAATAACCCCAGCCTGGGTTGAAATAACCCAGCAAACTAAACCCAATAACTGGGTACAGATTAACCCAGTGTGTGTTAAGACAAACAACCCAGCCTGGGTTGATATAACCCAAAACATAGTCAAACTGCCACAACCCAGTATTTGGGTAAAAATCTAACCCAGTATTTTTTAGTGTGTGCAGATAATTTTGTCAACTTGTAATATATTCCTTTTGTAAGTATATTAAAATGTTCTTTCTAAACTTCTAGAATTTTAAATTGAAGGGGCAAGACGTTTATTTAAGGGGGCGAAGCCCCCTCTTGCCCTTGCGTAGAGTCGGCCTCGCCAACAGATTAATCTATTTTGCAGTAGCTCAATATAGGCTATAACGTGTCACACATACATATTATTTCTGCTCGAGAATGAGAAAAAAAGAACTATAGTTTTTTATGTTAAGTGTAACGAAAATACCTGTCACTACTTACCTCATCCAAATGACAGTTCTGCATTTTAATGAAGCATGCATTGAAACTACTTTCATTAGTCTTTGATCCGCTAAAGACGTTGCGGAGCGCAACATACAATGTGTCACACATACGCACTATTGTTGAATTTATGTTTAGTTTAGTTTGTATTTTAAGTGTGTAGCAATAGTTCCTGTTATAACGTCATCCAAATTATAACAATATTAAATTGTTACACACACCACACACACACACACATTGAAATACTTTTATTAGTGTTTCTGATCTGCTGAAGAGGTGTGCACCTCTAAGTTGCAGCATGTGTTTCATGAGCAGCTGCTGATGTTGCCTCACAGAGGTGTTGCAGATATGTTCTTCTGAATTCTGATAAGAGACACAGGCTTCCCCTGTGCCATACAAACATTCATTTGTTCCTCTATCAATCAATCTCCTTAACGGCCAGAAACGAATGTGATGGCCTTGTGTGGAAATGAATGTATATTTATGACAGCTAGTGTATGGATGTTGGTGAGTGAATGGACAAATGCCTGTGTGTGACAGTGTTGTCTATATTTATGGCAAGTGTATGTGAATGTAAATGTGAGTGTGCCAGAAAGCATGTGAAGGTGCACTGTCATGCATGACTACATGCACTTGTGAAATGCGTTGCAAAATGCATGAGCTTTCCTTTTTCTGCCAAGGGCCGGAGTTGTTCTCACCCTAGGCTTGATGTTAGTTTTACCTGTTTAATCTATAATCTACATTAAAGATCACTTTCTGCCATATGTCTTCCCTTCCCATTGTACTACCAGGACAAAAACTTGAAGAAAAAAAAACATAAAAACTGAAACTTGCAGCTCAGTATATGCACATTGTCATTCTGTGGTTAATGCCCGTGGAAAAAAAGAGTTTGCACAATACTGCACAATATCACCTAAATACTAGTTGCCATGCCTGCCAAGTCTGTTTGAAAAGTTTACATGATCATTTTGCTCAAGTAGTATCAGGGTAAAAATAAGGTGGATGAATCCATCAGAATAGATTATGGTCAGAACTCTCCCATCCAAGAGTGTCTGTGTAGGTAAGTGCCTGCTGTTTTTTTTTTCTGATGCTACGTAATCCAGAGAAGACCACTGCATACATTTCTCCTTTTTTGGTTAGATGTCCAGACCAGCTGGACAGATCAGCGACATCACCCAGCTGGACACACCCTTTTTTCAAACGCATAAAAAGATGCTGTTCGCTGGTGGCATCTCAGACCGGCACACCCTCCCTACTAGACAGCTTTGCTAACCCAGGAAGACAAGGTAACCCCTCCATGTATAATTGTTGTTTGTCATTATATATGCTGCATATTTATATATTTTCCTGTATTTTTTCAACAAAACAGCAATTTATATTACTTTTTTGTTTTACAGGTTTTGTTAATTTCGTTGAAGGTAAGTTTAAGCTTTTAAACTATTGTATCACTTACTCAAAGCAGACAATAAATATATAATAATTTCATCAACACTGCAAATGTTTACCATTTTTAGGTCAGTAACTGTAGATTTTAGGTCGAATACGCCATATCTACCATTGCTGCTAGGGGTATTTATTGTGTATGTTTATGCTCTGGATTAGAATCGTCAATGTCAAGGTCTGCTGCATATTCATTTTGTAAATGTTTATCAGTAAACATGAGTCAGTCATTATGGATTTGTTTATACATGTAGCAAACCAAAGCCCAAACATGGGAAGAAACCTCTTTTGGGCTGTTCTTCTCGCTTCACTGTTCATGTAAGTATGAAAAGTACATGTATGTTGTGAAACTATTTGCTATTGTTACTATTATTCATTTATGGTTTGCTATTAAAACATAGCAGAACTATGATGCACAACAGACCAGATCTAGATGAAACAAAGTAAAAAGGCATTTCGTTTTTAACACAAATTTGCCAACTCGATGGAATAGCTTACCACTTAACAAAGTTATGTTAAGTTTGCAATGTGATATGCAGTGTTCAATACAGTGTCAAGTCAACTAAATTAGTGAGCACCATAGATTCAGATAAATAGGATGGCTTTATCTTCATCAATGGCTTCTACTTCTAAAAGCGTGCTCTCTGCTTAATATTACAGAGTATACAGTCAGGACCAGTCCTTTAATGATAATGCAATCCTCACTCTACCACAACAATACAACACTGACTGGATGAAATCCATCGACAACAACAAGATAATCACCGCCATCACCATTCCAGGGACCCATGATGCCGCGGCTCTGCGTGGTGGCATATCTGGAGCCATTGCTATTTGCCAAGCCTGGTCAGTGGCAGATCAGTTAAGGGCAGGCATACGTTACCTAGACCTCAGGGTCAAAGATGACCTTAACATTGTCCACGGATCAATTTCACAGCACACTACATTCACTGAAGTGGTAAACACTGTGCAAAACTTTCTAAATGAGCACAAAAGTGAGGCTGTTCTGATCAGGGTGAAACCAGAGGGTAACAACAAAAACAATGTTCAAGTTAAAGTTCAAGAAGACATTACAACCCGGGGCAACATCTGGGCCAAGTCAAGTGTACCAAATATGGGTGAGGCAAGAGGCAAGGTCATTCTCTTACAGAAAAATGAGTTTAAACTAGGTATTCCAACATCTGGTACTGACAAAAGTGGGGATTTTAAGGTGTGTGACTATGACAAAAAAAAGAAGAAAATTGTAGAACATCTGCAGGAGGCTAAGAAGTTGACGTGTACCCAGAACAAGGTTAGCGATACGGTAATTGTGTCCTATTCTAGTGGAACAGGTGCACCATATGGGCAACTTTGTAAAACACCAAAAGCGGTGGCAAAACACATGAACCCCTGGTTAAATACCCATCTGGGTACACTCGACGGATTTTGTTTTGGAGTCATTGCTATGGATTTTCCTGGCATTGACCTCATTCAGAGTGTTATTCAGCTCAATGAACTAATCATACACTTCAAGAAATAATCGGAATTAGTCAGTCCCTGTGCAAAATCATAAAAAAACAAAAACAAAAAAAAAACAAAAGACAAAAAAAAAAAAACAATCATAAAAACAACAAAAATTGGTCCAAAGTATTCAGTCTCGGTGCAAAATCATGCTGAAAAAAGTTCTTATTCAATGAACTCTATTGCAGCACTACCATTTGCACACATACACACCCTTCTGCAGCTAGCAACTATCAAACCTTTGGTGTTTCTAGTTGAGGTTGTTGTTTTATTGGTTAATTGCATACCACTATATCATGTATACTGAAGTGTAATACTGGTGGAATGGAATGAAATTAATCTTTGGCATTTAAAGCAGTCTTTCTGTGGTCATTGTCATTTTGGGGATCTAATAAAATGGATTGGCATGCTTCAATTATCTCACACAAAGTATAATTTCTGTCATAAAAATGCATTGGGTTGACGTCTGCATCCTTATTCAGTGTGCTGTGGTCAAACCTAAAGGAACATGTTACATGAAGGCAGTACCATCCCCCAGCTGCTAGATACAGTGTGAGCAAAATGACTAAATTGCAGAGAATGAAGAAATAATCAACAGAATCAACAGGAGAATACACAAACAGTTAGGTGAGAGGTGGACACAAAACGAGTGGAAAAATATAAGTCTCTCCATGAAGCTTGCAAGATTATTGTGTTCAAGCAGGCCTATGTGATCATGTGAAATGATCATTTATTCTCTACATAATTTATAAATTGCGGGGTCTCTTAAAACAGCAAAGTATAGCTCCCAGCCCTAGCCTACAGCTGGTACAGGAAGCCGGTGTGAGTCATCGCCTTTGAACTAATGACATCAGTGATCTTTAGCGCCTACAATCATGTTAACAGTCACCCGGTGCACGTCTGCCACTGTGTGTCGGCTGGTGCGGGGATTGGAGAAGGAAAGAAGCGTAAGGGACGAGCAGAAGCTGCTGCTTACGAGGGAGAGGCTGACCAGGGAGCGTAAGGGAATCACCACCAGGTGGCACTGCAGCTCTGCTCTGCAGTCTGCCAGCTCTCGCTAGTTACCCAGTCAGTGTAAAACACAAATGGCGTGGCTGTTTAGAAGAAGCAAAACTATAACTACACAGTTTGCAAACGCCTGAGAGGCCAAAGGGAAGCGCACTGCACTTGAAGGTTGTATTTTGAAAGGGAACTCTTAGCTGTCACCTGCAATTGCACAAAACAAACATCTTTCAGATCTGCTGTTACTAAGAAAAGTGACATTATGTCACATGACATAAAAGGCCTTGGGTATTTTACTCCTCACTGTTTGCCCTAATGAGGACTCCTTGGTGAGTTGAAATGCGTTGGTCAACATGTGGCTTATGCATTAAAATAAAGGATTTTAACTAAGCATTGGAGTTCATCAAATGTTATAAAAATGACAGAGTACCAAATATATGTAGGACATAAATGATATACAGGTGTTCAAAATAGTATCTAAGATTTTGCTCTTTTTTTACAGGTAATTGGGATTGGTCACCCTAATGTTGTCGATGGCAAAAGAAGGTGCATACATAAGTTTGCCTGGCTCAAAGGGGCCCTAAAATGAAGGGAGATTAAACAGACCGTGAAGGTGCATTGTCATGCATGAAAATGCTCTTGCTGGAAATGTGAGGTTCCTCCTCTTTTTGCCAACAGACAGGGCCATTTCTAGGCAGACATATCCAGTATAAGAGGGCAGTCATAAATGTGAAGGGGGCATCATGCTCCAGCACTTTTTTTCTGTGCTTATAGTAACAGTGTTTTGGTGGACAGTCGAAGTCTGTGGGGCCACCCCCAGAAAAAAACCTTTAATAAATTAAAGGTAATTTCCTGCATTCTGGTGCATTTTAACAGGTTGTTGGATAGCTTAATGTTATCATTGTAAGTGAAAGGACAGCAGAAGGAAAACACATGCTTTACATAGACACATATGTTACGGAGCAGCACTGCTCAGATTCAATAATTCCTTATTACAGCCACAATCTGCAAGCAGTTGTTTACCTGAGCTGGTACTTCCTTCTCCTCACTCACCCACAGAATGAACAGACCCAGTATTTTAGATGCACAACCCCTCCCCCAGATTATACCATCATCTCAATTTACCCTAAAAATCACTAAATGACACCTCAGTCAATACTAATACAAACAATAAACAAGTTGACAATAATACACTCCATATGCATAATAAATACAACTAATTTCCCCTTGTCACAACTATTAATTCAATGTTTCACAAAAAAACCCGTACGATGTAGTTTGCCCCGTACCCACGCTGTATTGCGCAGACCTGAGGCACTTGAACTAGCCCTCGGCCCCACTGCTCGGGTTGGTCTGTCATGGCGGCGCGCAGGCCATTCAAACTTCCCCAAACAAATGCTGCTGCAAGTTCAACACCCGGATAAAAATGGATATTACATGTGAAACCAAAGACAACAAAAATGGGAACATGATTTTGTTTTTGACACCTCTCTGCAAAATATATTCAAGAGCCTCCTGTGTTCAGCTTTAGACAGGCCCCTACTTTAAATGACAAACTTGTCCACAACTATCTACCACCATCTTCTAAAAACACTTGGTTATCAAAGAGACCACAAGGCAGCTTCAAATGTGGTCACTGTAACCATTGTCCCAATATAGTTAAAACTAAAATGCTTGATGATACACATGGTCAAAGAACATATGAAATATCACACTTTATTAACTGCGAGGCAACTTTTGTGATTTATAAACTGGAATGCCCCCTCTGCAATGTTTTTTACATAGGAAGAACCAAGCGTAGGCTACAGGATAGAGTCTCTGAACACAAGTATGCTATCAAAACTAAAAATGAGAACTATCCTATGGCCCGTCATTTCAAAGACCATCACAATAGTGATCTTGCTATATTAAAAGCCATAGGCATTGACCACATACCACAAACAAGAGGAGGTGATAGATTAAAACAACTAAACCAATGAGAGAGCTACTGGATTTTTAAATTAAAAGCAACTTCATATCCAGGTCTAAATGATGAGCTGGAATACTGCCACTTTCTCTGAATACAAATACATGTTTGAAATCTATATTATCTATGTGTATGTTTTATTGTTGATATTGTCAAATGTTTCGCTTATACCTGTATAGAGACTGTGAAATGAGCCCCCCTCCTGACCGTTTTTGATATTTACCTGTGTTATTTTGACACTTTTGTCAATTATCCACTAGTGTTCTGTCATTGGCTAATTGGTCTCGACACACCTGAGGACACTCACAGAATGGATGTCTTTTTAACAGAGTTTTGCTAGACAACAGAGACTGCTCACTTCCTGACGAAGGCTTTATGCCGAAACGCGTCGAAGGAGTGTTTTAAATTATGACTTGCCCATTAAAATAAAGGCATTTTAACTATAAAGAAGATGAGTGCCTTGGTATATAAAAATGGACTAAGCCTATTACCAAAGAGCACCATCTCTATGAAAAACGAGCTCCAGGTAGCACTCCAATTGGACTGAACTCTCAAAGAATCAAAGTTGTTGAGCAAGAACACAAAAGATTTCTAATATTCTCACACTATGATTGCAACAGGTCTAATGTACAATCTCCAGGAGAAACACCGTCACGCAATATGCGTAAACAGTTAACCTGCAACACTTTCCTCTTGGCTTTTCAGTAGATCATGTTGCTCACTGCATACAGCTGGTTTAGGCTAGCTATGGTAGGCTACTTGGTACTACTTTCTGCTGAGCATGACCCTAAGGCCAGCAGTTTCAGTCCTATGTTTGTGGGTTACTTAAACAGGAGATTGTGTGGCACTGTTGTGTGGCACACACACACACACACACAAACACACACACAAACTGTAACATATAACAAAGTTTTTTATTTATTTATTTTTTTTAGTTTGTACCAGCTTTGCAACTGCAAGTTTTGCATTGTTTCCTTGTAAAAATGTTGATGTTTTTCTTCCACCCAGAGAACAGTGCAAAGAGGAGCAGAGCCTTGGTCTGTCAAAAATGTTATGCAGTCCAAGTAACTGAAAACACTTACAAATTTCATCGAACACTTAAGTATTGCAGCATTTCATTGAGCTTTATGCAGGGTGAATATGTGAAGCATGTACATTAAGCTTTACAATCGGTCTACTTTGAAAGACATTGTGACAATGCCGTCAATCCCTGCCTTGATCTCATCATGCTCCTGCACACTCGAGACCCCTTTGGGTGTCCCAGTCAGGATCAGGTCTCCCTCCTCCAGAGATATAATGTCACTGATGTAGTTAATCAAGTATGGGATGGAGAAGATCATCTGCGACGTGCTCCCGTTCTGCCTCATCTGCTCATTCACCTTCAGCCACAGCGTGACGTTTCCTGGGTCAGGGATCTTGTCTTTGGGGATGAACTCACTGACAGGGCAGGAGGTGTTGAAGGCTTTGGCCAGAGTCCAGGGGAGACCTTTGGACTTGCACTCTTCTTGGATGTCACGGGCAGTCATGTCTAAGCAAAGCACATAGCCAGCTACATGGTCCATTGCAGATTCTCGAGGAATCCCTGTTCCCGATTTACCAATGACCACCCCAAGTTCAACCTCATGGTGCACATTGCTTGAGTATGCGGGCACGATGATTGGGCTACCCTCTTTCAAATAAGCGGATGGCGGCTTCAGGAACAGCACAGGTTCTGTTGGAACGGCGTTTTTAAGTTCCTTTGCATGATCTGCATAATTTCTCCCGACGCAAATAATCTTCCTGCCCCATTCCCAAAAGCGTGTGAGATTTCTTGCAGTCATTATTCATCTGTCGAAGATAGAGAATAACTTACTTGCCAGCAGTGACCTCTGAACAGGACTACGAATCTGTCAGACTTCAACGCACTACGGCACACTACGGCAAGCCAAAAGGGACAAACCTTCTTGTAAATAAACATCTACCTCTCGACTATTTGGCTTTATTGCCGTATTGCGAATACATTGTGGCTACAGATGTAATCAACACGTCTGTGTTGTATAAAACCATTTATTGTCTTTTAATAATATTTTGAAATTTCTGATTATTCAATCAACCAGAATACGTGCGCCGCTCCCCCTCAGATGATTGGTTACATATGAAGGTCAAAGGTAAAAGAGGGTTGGACTGTACTTTAAACCAAACTTTCTGCTTCCTCCTTCTGCTGTTGCTGTAAATACGAGGGCAGCTGTCATATTGCTATGTTATTCAGGTCACTACTGGCGAGTGCCTGCACTCTCGGTGTTTTTGGAGCTGCTACGTATAAATTTGGTATGTTGCTTAATGGCCAAGACTATCTTTAAGCAATGCACTGTCACTGTCTCTCCTCCCTGTATCGCTTACTTAACACAACCTTTATTTGCGATACAGTTACAACCAGTCTGATGATGCAATGAACCAGAGTAATCTAGTTAGCGCAGGACTACTGATACGTCATTCCCAGGTCTAGTAAGGGGATAAGCACTGTTATAAGTGTTTAACTACAATAGATTTTTTTCAAAGCGAATAATCCTGAAGGGTTTGCAGGCTTTGGGTCAGTGGCGAATTGATCCAACCCACAACAGCAAAACAGTGTTCTTATGGAAGATATGGAACATCTGTGACAACTTTAGACGACCTGGCACCTCTACCGAGACGCTTCTTAACTTTAATTCATATTGTCCGGAACCGTTTCTGACAGCTGTCAAACTCAGGACAAACCATTTACCGCTGACTGACACTCTCGCTGCTAGTTGTACCGATTAAAATGTGTCAAATTCCTGTAGTGAATGCTTGTTCTCAGACTGTGTGACACGCCAGCCCAAGTCAATTCGTGGCTTTCGCTGCAGAACTATCGGGTAATCACAGTGGATTTGACAACTTCACTTATGCCGTATGGAAGTCTGAAGTCGAGATTAAAAAAAGACCAAAAGCGAACATTAGGTCAAATGAGGTAATTCAGCCATTATACACATATTGTAGGCAACACTGTGCTTCACCAAAGGGGGAGACAAATACCGATTGAGGTAAGCTGGTTTTGGAAGAACAGAGAAGGTACGAGTCAATGCATGGTATACTATGGTTCACTATAGTCTAGTTTACTATTTTACCATCGGCGTGTGCATATAGGTATTAAGTCTTGGTGTCAGTACATACACACTCTGATTATAAATGGCAATGTATTTTGGTGTTGGTTCAAAATTGTTGCTGTTATTGTTTTTTTAAGCTTTAAAATTAGGCCAATTTAATATTGTGCTGTGCTTTTCATCTCAGATTAGCTAGAATCAGTAAAGGTTTGTAAGGCCAAGCGTGAAGACTAATATCTCTTTGTCTCACGCAGTTCCATCTAGGATACAGGCTGCCTTGCTTCATTCGGTCGAAAGAAAATCCTCTTTTGTTGATTTAGTCAACATGAAGATTGAACTACTTCCAGCACTCTCAGATAATTATATGTACCTGCTCATTGATGAGGACACAAAGGAAGCAGCCATTGTTGATCCTGTGGAGCCAGTGAAGGTATGCACTGTAAACCGTTAACGTCGCCATACAGAGTTTTTCGATTTTATGACTCTGTATGTTATGTATAATTCACCTTTTTTATTGTTGTAAGGTTGTGGAGGCAGTGAAAAAGCATGGCGTAAAACTTAAAACTGTCCTGACCACACATCATCATTGGTAAGTTGATTGTCATCATATTTTAATATCATGTTAAGAGGCATCAGCAAATAGGTGAAATATAACAAAAACAAAAACAAAAAATATCTTCAGAATGTTTAGTGACTAACATTGACACTAGCTGTATATCGTGGCCCTAACAAAGGGTTAACAAGTATACAGTGTATAAGTGCATTATTACAGAACTGTCCATTAGGAATGAAAAAAGATGGTTATTTTTTATGTATTTTATTTAATTTCCTTGTAGGGACCATGCAGGAGGAAATGAAAAGATGGTAAAACTGGTTTCTGGGCTGACTGTCTATGGAGGAGATGACAGAGTGGGAGCCCTGACAAAGAAAGTAAAACATAACAACACATTCAAGGTATGTCAGCCCAACCTACAGTATGGTTCTTTGTGTATTAAACAGGATATCCATGAAGATTCTCATTTATCCAGATCATGATAGTCAGAAGAGCTAAGATGTAAGCAACTGAACCTCCTTTGGAGCTTGAAGATGTTTCACCTTCCAGAGATATAGGTCCTAGTTCCCCATTATCAGACCAGAACTGAATAAGCCTTTTTGCGTGAACGGTGACACATTTTCAGGCTAAAAAGAAGCCCAGTTGCTTACCAATTAGCTCTTTTGTTTAAAGCAGGATGTTACGTCATCCATAGAAGATGTGTCATCTAACCGTCTTTTCCTGTCTTGGCAGGTTGGTTCACTAAATGTTACGTGTTTGTTCACGCCGTGTCACACGACAGGCCACATCTGCTACTTTGTGACCAAGGACAATAGCTCTGAGCCACCTGCAGTCTTCACAGGTGCGTCCTTCATTTTGTACGGCTACCAATGATGAACGGCTACCACAGATAGAGCCATTTGTGTCACTGCATAGATACACACATCTGGTACTTTATTTCAAAGTCAAAGTTAAAGTCAGCTTTATTGTCAAAAACCATATGTACAAGTTGCACACACAGAATTTGAAATTGCAGCGCTCCCTAGGCCCACAGTGAACATTAAACATCTTATAAACAAGACAATAAGACATGATGACAAAACATAACAATATAAACACAATTAGTCCAATTATTTGACCTTTATTGATGCTTCATGCCTGTTTCTGTTCTGGTATGTCTGTTCAGGAGACACGCTTTTTGTTGCTGGTTGTGGGAAGTTTTTTGAGGGCACTGCAGACCAGATGTACAAAGCTCTGATCGAGATCATCGGCCAGCTCCCTCCAGAAACGGTAAACGCACCACTCCTAAACGGCATTCCCTCTAAATTAGAGTCATTTCAAACCTGTTCTGAATTCCTTATGTGTGAGGCACAGGCAATCACAGGCAAAGCTGTTTAAAGGGCCACATAGGCCCTGGGGGCTGATGGCTAACTACAGTAGTCACAATTAGGGTTGCAAATGGGGGGGGGGAATTCCTGGAATTTTTTTTGGAATTTTTCCGGAAACTTTCCATAGAAACTTTGGTAAGGGAATTTTGGAAATATTTACTGTCATAATTGGTAACTTTTCACAGGAATTATAGGAATTTTTTGCAACCCTAAGCGCAATCACATCGCCTGGTAACAAGGCTGCTAAATCCAGACTGTTAAATATCTTTTTTTTTTTTCAGCGTGTATTCTGTGGTCATGAATACACTGTGAACAACCTGAAGTTTGCACGCCATGTTGAACCAGATAATGAAGTCATTCGGAAAAAGCTAGCCTGGGCTAAGGTAAATATCTAAGACACAATTTAGGTTCACAAAGCGTTTGCCTCGGAGCGCTTCCTGGACTCAAAAAGTGAAATGTTTGAGGTGCTCTTTGGAAGGGAAAGAACTTGGGTTGCAGCAAAGGAAAAACTCCAAGGCACTCTCATTGTAAAATTAAAAAGCCTTTATTACTGTGGCTAGGTCACATTAATCACCGGTTAATGTGACCTAGCCACAGTAATAAAGGCTTTTTAATTTTACAATAAGTGAGAGTGCCTTGGAGTTTTTCCTTTGCTGCAACACAATTTAGGTTGTTTACACCCAGAAGTCTTACATTTGACTCATATTAGGTTTGTTTCTTAGGAAAAATACTCAAACGGAGAACCGACCATTCCATCGACTGTGGGCGATGAGTTTACCTTTAACCCATTTATGAGAGTACGGTAAGGTGCACTTGCCAACGACTTTAAATGCAGAGTTGTATAAAGTAGAAGTAGAAGTACTGTTTTGGATGTAATTACAATACAAGTAGTACGGTACTATGCAGTTGCAACTGCATAATACCATACTACCAGTGTTGTAATTACATCCAAAACAGTACTTCTACTTCTACTTTATACAACTCTGTTTAAATGCAGCCTCTCTTCTGGCTATGGTCGGGATGCCTGTAGTCATGCTGATCATTTTTGGTCTTGTGGATTAGAGAGAAGTCAGTCCAGGCCCATGCAAAGAAAGGCGACCCTATTGAGACGATGCAAGCCATTCGGAAGGAGAAGGACAACTTCCGCGTTCCCAAGGACTGAAATGGTCCAATGAGAGAGCTCCAGTCCAGCGGCGTTCCATGCTACAGCCTGCTCTCGTTTCCTACCACACTACACCACATACCCTGGGATGCCATCAGAGAGCCACTGCTGACACATGTCACCAGATAACAAAGCCATTTCAGCTCACTTTCTTTTAAAATTTTGTATGTTTGTTCTGTGGCATCACTGACATTTGAAACATGATTTGGTTCACGTGTCCTGTACACAATAGAGTGGCCTGTAAATGCATAGTTACATACAGAGATATTTTAATATTGCTTAAGTCTTAAAGTTGGCAGCCCAATAACGGGTAGCCATGTGAAATGTTATAAAATGAAAAGGAAAGCAGGGAGTACTTCAATTTTGTGCAACTCGGGCTGTAGGCCGAAGTTTTGCTATTTGTGTTAAAATACATTTGTGGTACTATTTTGTTGATGTAAATCTGTCATTATGGGATTCTACAGTTTTAATGTGGATCATCCAAGACATTGCAATACATTGTTTCATCTTCTGCTTTAAAGAAATAGATTTATCTTACATTATGTAGCTGTTTTGTTTTGAGGTCACCTATAGATTTCATGTGGAATGTTTAAATGTTAGCAGGCATATTTTGCACTTTGTGTTTTAAAAATATTTGTCAATATGATAACACAGTGTTTATCGTTAAAAGACGATTTAAAGGCTATATAAAGATGTTCAGCTAATACCCAAGTAAGTCTTTTATTGTGGTGCTACATCCAAGAAAGAAATATATGTGTTGAATTATTCTACGCCGATTTATAAGCCTACCACACTCTGAGATCAATTAGTATGGCTGGTGCATCTTCTGAACGTTTCCGAGTTAAACTCTGAACTGAAGCCACATACATGCATAGACGTGATGCTTCCGACAGAAAGGCAATGAAATAAATTCTTGCGGTGCGTATAATAAATTGGCTATTTAAATAATTAATATGGTTTTAATGACAACATACTCTACTGCAACATTTCATGAAAACGAAACAAGCTGACAATCTGGAAGTATGTGAACTCACATTAGGCAATGGCTGTTTGTAGGCGAAGCAGGTTCATGTATCTTAACTTTATAATAAAAAATGTCTTGTCACCTGGCACGTCTTACAGCAGCCTGGCATTGTGCACAAATCCACTCGGTGATTACTTCGAACCCCCTTTAGCCCTTTCACCCTCCAGCCATAACCCGAAACCCTGCATTTGAACTGCTGATGATCACATCAGTAGCGTAAAATATTTAAACTGACCCGTCTGGCAACCTCTTAGCCCCATAACCTCATAGGACCTTACTCCCTTGGTCCGTTGTCAGCTCCTCCTTGTGTGTGTGTGTCTCTCGGACCGTGGCCATGAAGGTGAAGGTGATCTCCATCCTCGAAGATAACTATATGTATCTCATCATTGATGAGCAGAGCAAAGAGGCAATTGCTGTCGACCCTGCTGTGCCACATCGGGTAAGTACTGATGTTCTTTCATACTCGCCACTGAAATCTTTTTCTGCAACTCGTTTCAACTTAACTGATGCAAAGAACACTTGTATCCAAAGCTTCTGCAGATAGTGAAAAGGGAAGGGGTGCTCCTCGTAGCGGTCCTCACCACACATCACCACTGGTAAGTCCAGCCCCGTCCTGTCATTTTCATAACATGTGTGGCCATTCTTTTGGACATGTCAGTTCCACTGACATCGCTCAGCGGGACGTAGGCCTAAACGAATCTTTGTAATGTCTTGTAGGGACCATGCAAGAGGTAACGAAGATCTGTTGAAAGAAATCCCAGGACTGAGAGTATATGGGGGCGATGATCGCATCAAAGGATTGACAGATAAAGTGACCAACTGTCAGGAGCTGAAGGTAGTATGTGACATAAGACCTCTACCATTAATACAACAGTTCAAACCATAAGAATGCCACCTAGGAAGAAAAATGTTAAGTGTGAGTTCACACGTTAAAAATACTAATGCTTTCCTTACAGTTTAACTCCATCAATGTGAGGTGCCTGTTCACCCCCTGCCACACAGCTGGACACATGTGTTATTTCGTGTGGGAGGATGACTGCACTGATTCCCCAGCAGTTTTTACAGGTGGGCAGCAGCCACATGTATTGTCCCTGTGTTATGATACAGCATATCTCTGTCCTCACATCTGGAATGCTGTTTGGATTGTCAGGAGATACGCTCTTCATCGGAGGCTGTGGAAAGTTCTTTGAAGGAACTGCGGAACAGATGCATCACAACCTGACTGAGGTGTTGGGGACCTTACCTGAAGACACAGTGAGTTTCCAGTGACAAAGACCTCTGAGCAATATGACGATGTGGTGTGTAATTATAAGGATATTAAGGCTTTGTTAACCTGCTTATGTATTGCAGAAGGTGTTCTGTGGTCATGAGTATACTAAGAGGAACCTCAAGTTTGCCTTAATGGTTGAGCCAGAGAACGAGAAAGTGAAGGAGATGCTGAGCTGGGCAAAGGTGTGTGTGTGTGTGTGTGTGAGAGAGAGAGAGAGAGAGAGCATATATCTGGTGTGTGTGTGTGTGTGTGTGAGAGAGAGAGAGAGAAAGAGCATATATTTGGTGTGTGTGTGTGAGAGAGAGAGCATATATCTGGTGTGTGTGTGTGTGTGTGTGTGTGTGTGTACACACACGCTAGGAGGAAGAAATGTGCTTAATGCGTTTGTGATGTGTTTAATGTGTAACGAAGTTGAGAATTAACACCCTTCTGTAACTTCTGAGAAGAAAAACAGAACCAGTATGGCAGGTTCTTGGAACTGACATTTTCTTTCTGTGATTAGGCCAGAGATGATGATGACACACCGACGGTCCCCTCAACATTACTGGAGGAATTCGAGTACAACCCCTTCCTCCGTCTCTCGTAAGTGTCTGTGTGAGTGCTTGCCTGACATCAAAAGATTCAGGGCTCCTGACGGTGGTCATCTCTAACAGTGGTACTGGCAGGTTAAGGGCTGTACAGACCATTTGGCTATGCAACAAGAGGCTAGATCTGTATAATGGAAAAAGGAGCAAGACCGGAACACTCCGTTTACAGTGTTTTAATGGTGCAGAAACAACACGACTGACGTTTCGACGCCACTGCGTCTTCTTCAGAGTCAAAATGCATAGTTAAGGCTAGACAACAAGAGGCTAGATCTGTCTGTTTTTATGTAACTGAGCTTTGGCAATAGTGCTACTGAAACACCCCTGCCAGTTAAGATTTCCTGAATTTAATCACCTCAGGATTCAATCCTGCAGGTACCGTATGTGCCCGTGGCGTGACCTGGAGCTGTGTTTTGTGATTAGTTTCACTCTCTCTATTCCCCCACCACAGAAACGAGGCCGTGCAAAAGTTCACCGGGAAGACGGATCCCGTGGAGGTGCTGCGGGTGCTCCGCAAGGAGAAGGACAACTTCAAGAAGCCCAAAGAGCGAGCGGCGCCCCATGCCATGATGGCCCTGGAGTGGGGGCTGCTGCGCTCCTGACACCCCTACACAGAGAGAACGGGACTGGCAAAGCATCTTTGTGAGGCTCCACACACACACAGACACACGCACACACAGACACACGCGCACAGACACACGCGCACACACGCACGTACACATACACACACAAAGAACAGAATGGTTGTGCCTCCATCCCCAAGGGCTGAACTTCATCCTGGTCTCGGGGGGGGGGATACCAGGTTACACGCATCACACCGAGGGCTGCCGTCTTATTATTTTAATTTTATTCATGTTTTATTCATCCTCTTTGAATTCTGCTCCCCTGATAGATGCATGACCCCAGAGTCACCCTGGCACTCTCCTGAATGACTCTGACTGATGCTACTGCTACTGTGTGTTACTGTAACAGGCAGGCTGGGATAAGTGTTTGCATTGCACTTGAACTTGAGAGTGTACACCAATGAGGCTAATATGCCAGATCGGTTCGTGGTTAATTTTTAATTCTATAAATGTAACATTACCCACACACAGAGATCTAATGTTGCACAGAAATTAAAAGAATTTATATCAAATTTGTATCAATGCAAAACTAGTCTCTATCGAGATTTGGGGGATAAATATAAACAAACACTTCATATGTTTAACCATTTCAAGGTTCACACGTCAAGTTAGGAAACATGTCTGTAACTCCGACTTACAAAGACAAAGTTGAAATCTAAATCATTATATTAAAAGGATTTTTAAAAAGGTAACATTTCTGAAATTAGGTCTTAAGAAAAATATTCACTTCCTCCTGCAGACGCAGGACCTCAGTAACACTACAAAGGATATTTAATTGTAATGTAATCTAATGCTTTGTTCTAAAAATCGATTGTTACAGTCCAAGGTTCAAACAGTTGGTTACCAGGGCGTCTATGTTTATCCTGCAAACAAAGCACAGTCCACCTGGTGTGGAACGCACTTTACAAACATGAGTTAGGGCCGGAGGTTGAACATGGATCCTCTGAGCATGTATCCACTTCAAGTTCATGCTGTATTGAATGCTAGATTTACCAGTCTGTCCTTTTTTTTGCTTTAGCTTTCTCCATTAAAGTTTAACTCCAAATACATTTGTACAGTTTTGCTTTATTTTTCTTAAGCAAGGTAAGAGTGACTTAATCTGATAATAAAGGCATTTTATTAAGTAAAATATTCAATATCTTTCAGTAATTCATTCAAGTCATGTTATAAATATGGCAGGAATGATTATGTACATGCTTGATTCATAAAAAATACTGTTGATTTTTGCTATAAACATAAATACACAGTGTACACTACAGATGGTGGAACCAGCTATTAATGAAAATCTTAATAATAATAATTACAATAATCGGTCCAGAAAAAAAAAAATCACCTGGACATAGCCTACATCACACAGTTCAACAACAAAAGGCCACAATGCCTTTTTTTTACTGCTTTTTAGTGCAAGATAAATATTTGTCAGCATGATGCTTTTATAACTTGATATTCTTCAAACAAAGTAAAGATACTATCGCTCAGTGAAATGAATCGGTCTGGAACAGGGCACCTTTTAGTGGCTTGCATTATATGAGCAATAAAAGCCCTACCCAACTGCTGTATTGCTGGGAGGGTCGATCAAAAAAACAAAACAAAACAAACAAACAAACAAACAAACAAACATTGCTTTGGTCAGCTTAGAGGATGACTATGAGATGACCTGTGAATGGCAACATGGCAACACCCTCGTATGCTTCTTTTCCAGTCCGTCTTTGCAGTGCTTGGGATGGATTTTGTTTTGTGCGCTCTTAAGCTCAGCGGCTTGTGGGAGATACCTCAAGGAGGTCGAGTGTCCACACGTGTTTGGCTGGGCTCTCAAATGTTCACCATTTGATGGTGAGGCCGTTGGTGGCCTTCTCCACGGCGTGGTACTGTGTGTGCAGCAGCTGGTGTGCCCGCTCCTCCCCGACGCTCCGCAGCCAGGTGTGGTACAGGTGGGCCACGCGCGCCTCCTCCTCAGGTGAGCTGCTGCGCTCCGCCTGGTACAGCTCCTCCACCTGCTGCAGCAGCTCCTTGTTGGACTGCTCCTGCTGGGGCTTCAGCTGGCCCCCGCCGTTCAGGCAGCCTGGTGGGGTGGGAGGTGGGGGAGGAGAGGGGAGGGGAGAGGAGAGGAGGATGGGTGGAGGAGGAGAGGAGGGGTGGAGGAGGAGAGGGGAGGAGAGGAAAGGAGAGGAGAGGGGAGGAGAGGAGAGGAGAGGTAGGGTGGAGGAGGAGAGGAGAGGGGAGGAGAGGGGAGGGGTGGAGAGGGGAGGAGAGGAGGGGTGGAGGAGGAGAGGAGAGGGGTGAGGAGGAGGAGAGGAGAGGGGTGGCGAGGAGAGGGGTGGAGAGGAGAGGGGTGGGGTGAAGGAGGGGAGGAGGAGGAGAGGAGAGGGGTGGGGAGGAGGAGAGGGGAGGGGAGAGAGGAAAGATGGGGTGGAGGAGGGGAGGAGAGGAGAAGGGATGGGAGGGGAGGGGAGGGGAGAAGAGGTGGGGTGGAGGAGGAGAGGTGTGCATGGGTATATTTGCAATACAAGAGTCTTTACCGTCAATAGCACAGTAAGGACAAAAAATTAATACTTCTCCATTCACACAAATTTCATTTTTTGCAGAGCAACATAATGCAGTGAGACATATACTGGTGCTTTGTATGCTTGCGAACATTGCATTCGATAAAGCGGCATACGGTAGAGCACTGTGCATGACTGGAAGGGAGAGGCAGGTTGAGTGTCTGTACAGTACTATACAGTTATTGAGTTGAACCAGTTGGACTGGTGGGGCGGGGCGGGGCGGGGCAGAGCAGGATTCTTTCAAATGCGTGATGACCCAGGGGCAGAAGAGGCAACAGAACCTGCTCATCGTATCTGCTTTTGACCAGTTTATGCTTTTGACCTCCTTAACAGGAATGTAAAATATTCTACTGTATCACCCAACACACAGCCAGTACACAACTAGAAAGCACTCGGAGAGCACAGACCTCTGCCAAGGCATGTCCTATCTCCCAAATAATACACAAAATCCTGCATCCAACCGTTAATCCAGATCACCACCAAAATTGAACCTTTTTTTTTATGGGCCCATTTCCAAACTTACCAGAAATGTAATGCAAATCTGTTCACAACTTTTGTGTGAAGTTTCTAACAAATAAACACAGTAACAAACCAACCAATGGTAACACAAAACATGGCCTCCTTGGAAGAAAGAAAATAAAAGTATTACATGCAGGTATAGGTATATTAAAATAACTGCAGAGGCCAAAAGAGAGAGAGAGAATAAGAAAGATGGACAAGAATGTGTGAATTATGTCATTTCAAAATTTTTGAATCTTTCCTTAGCTGGTGAAGAGACAAAGAAATGCTCCACACATAATTATTAAGAGGTCTAGAAAGACCAAAGAGTTTACAGTGTATTAGATTAACTGTTTCTGTTGATTACTACTCTGTGTATATCTTTGTACGTTCTGATTATACACCTTCCTAAAATGATTTCCTATATATTTAAACATTGTTAAAAAGTTTCATCCGTCTATAAATGTGTCACTCTGTCTGTTCCACGTGCAACTCTTGAACCATTAGTTCCACTAATCTCAAATTTGATAGATGTGTTGCTAATGGCATGAGTGAGTGCAATGCCAAGTTTCATGTTGTTAGGACAACAAATGGCAAATACATTGGTAAAATAAGCTTTAATTCCCTTTTGTCTGTGTGTCACTCTGGGCACCATAGCCACTCCCACTCTCACACAACACGGCTGCATCAACGGGCTCTGAACTAGTTGTGTATAATGTGTTTTTTAAAGTGCTTTACGTCGCTTTGGAGAAAAGCATCTGTGCACACGCACACACAATTTCTGTGTCTCTCTCTTTCATACCTACCCACTCTGCCATTCACATACCTTGGCAAACACATATAGACACACAAACACACGCACGCATGCACACACACAAACACATGCACGCATGCACAAACACACACAAACACACACACACACACACACACGGCGGCCAAGTCCACAACATGGCTGCATCAACAGGCTCTGAACTAGTTGTTTATAATGTGTTTTTTTTATGCTAGATGTCGCTTTGGAAAACAGCACCCGCTAAATACCAAAACATGCATCCATGGCTCGGGATGGAGCTTGTGCTCACCTGACGGACATGCCATGACCTTGTGCTCACCTGACGGACATGCCATGACCTCCACGAAGTGATAGGGGGACTTGGCTCTCTTCAGCTTCTGCACGAGGTTCTGAATATTCCGGAAACCGTAGGTGGCTGCAAAGCGCAGCAGGACTTCGCCGTCTTTCTCCAGGGTGACCTCTTGGAAGTCCTTGTTCCTGTCAAACGGGGAGGGTGGGTTATAATAATAATAATAATAATAACCTTTACTTGTATAGCACAGTTCATACATACAAGATGCAGCTCAAAGTGCTTTACAGTTTGGCAAGGTCACAAACAAAACAGCATTTCTTGCAGTCCAATGGCATCGGAGTAATTAATGTTATGGGTGTGTAAGTGCAGCCACACAAAGTAGATCTTATTATGTGCAACCCCTTCATTAAGGGTAGCACACGAGGGCCAATCTGTGGGTATGAAGGAAGGATTGTAGACACTAAGCACATTGTTAGTCACCAACTCACCAACTCCCACACCTTTTACTTCTGATTCACTATTCTATATATTTTATTTATCTTATACTTAATTTTACACTCATTTTATCTTTTATGCTTTTTATATTGTTCTTTGCTTTTATTTTTGTCAAGCACATTGAACTGCCTTTGTGTATAAAATGCACTATACAAATAAACTTGACTTTTTTCATTTCTCTTTTTCAACTTCAGTATGCACGTAGAGCAGACCACATTTTGATAAAAAAAACAGTTGCTGGTCACCGTGCACCAGTCTGTTTAGGTGGTGCATGTCCTGGTGACTATTTCTAGTTTTCATTTAACCACAATTAGGTATTCTGGACTGGATGCAAGTAAAAAACATGTATAATGCAGGGCTCACTTGAGAGTTTTGTAGGTGAGTTCCTTAACGTCCTCCCCAAAAAGCTCTTTAGCCGCATGGATGAATATGTGGTGCAGATAACCACCTGAGCCACTGCCAGCATGGGCCAAAAACTCCTCTCCACACACGTGGCTAAACCTAGAATTGGACACACACACACACACACACACACACAAACACACACACACACACTCTTTAATACTTTTATTTGGATCTTGACACTTAAAATTATCAAAGATCCAAACACTGATGGATGTGGGTTACAGGATTAGATACACACACACACGCACACCTTCATTACAACATTTACTGGAACTCCCAGTTAGATGACGTGGAAATTTCTTTAAAAATGTTATTTACATACATGGGGTCTAATGGCGCGGCCTCAACATCACTCAAAGAGACACCCTCCTCCTCCAGCATCTTAAGGACCTCGCCTGCAAGTGCCAAGACAACAGATGAACCCCCACACAAGAGAAATGCAGTGGGATCTAAATAGACATTGTTTTTTATATATACGTAGCCCTGTTTTTGTCTGTTTTAGTGTGTGTTTCCCCAAGAAAAGAAGTTTATCTTTTCTTTGTTTTATATGTTGTTTTGTATGTTGACGTCCTGTTTGTGATATTTTCTGTGTGGACCCCAGGAAGAGTAGCTGATATGTTTATCAGCTAATGGGGATCCTAATAAAATATCAAATATCCAATTGTTGTTTTGCTGTGCCAATGTCTTACCTGAAGTGATGACACAGTCCACCTCTCTGGTCTCGGCTTCCGCCAGATAGAAATCTGGTCTGGATGCCTCAAGCTTCTTATCATAACAGGGCATCACCGTCACATGGTAGATCCTCTGAGCAGACAGGCCCTGGAAAAAAAGAGTGAAACATTTAAATGAACTGAGACATTGAGAATCACATGACAAAAGCCATGAAGTTGCCAGGTAACCACCGTCACCAACATCGCTTATCTTACAGTCAGGCTCGCAAGGTGATAGCTGGCCAGACCTGATTCACACAGTTTATGTGGGAATCATAAAGTTAAATTGAACATCTTCATTAATTCATAAATTCAAGACCTATGCAATGCATTCTAAGGCCTCAGTGCCACTTCAAACTGTAAACACTGACAATGGTTACACTATCTTTTCAACTTTCAATGTCTACACATTAACTTTAGGATGGCATATCCTATGGAAATTCTGACACAGGGCTGGTGGACTTAGCCTGGGCACGCCCATACTTCCTTTAAAGCTGCATTTCAATTTCGCCTTGAAAGTCAGTCTGGCCAAGCTGCCTGTCTACACCGTTTCTACATTAACAGAGAAGCTGGGACCAATGAAAATCTAGCATTTCAAAAAGGTAATGACGTGGTAGTTCAGCGACCGGAAATCTACCTCAGTCACTGTCAACATGGCGAACGTGGAGCAACGGCAAGATTGCTGTAGCTGCTGTTTTGGAAGAATTCAAAGGGAAGTTATCTATGGAAATAGAGCAAAGGTTAGCCCTTGAATCATTTATTGCAGGAAAGGACGTTTTCGCAATGCTACCGACCGGCTTCGGTAAAAGTTTGATTTATCAGTTAGCCCTGCTGGTAGCCAAGTCAATGGGGCTTTGCAAGAACCCTGTCGTTGTGGTCATTTCGCATACGTCAGAGGACAGAGGAGTGTGATTGGTTGAATCTTCGTCCATTAGCAAACAGAGGCATTTGAAAGAGGCGGGTTAAGCCCGCCCTCTGAGAAATGGGTTTACAACACAGCTTGGCCAGACCAATGTTCGCAGAGCATTGATAAGTCGCGTTAGCCAGGCTAGGTGGACTGGGATTTCGGTTAGACCTCAGAAACACACTGTTGTCTGTTCTGTGCATCCATTCAAATGATCATGCAAATACCACAGGCAAATGACTTCTTCAACAGCTACATATTTAGCCGACTGTGGAGTCTGGGTTAATACCTGCTGCTCAGCGAAGTAGTTCTTCACGAGGGAGCCCATCATTTGCTGTGGGGAACGTGTCGTGCTGATGTATGGAAGTATGAACTCACCATGAGTCTTTTCAGCATAGCAAATCCAACCTATCCACACAAACGTCCACCAGACATACACATGAGAATGAGTCTTACAAAAGAAACTAAAACGTGAAAAGGGATTACCTATGTGTTGTTAAAGGGATTTTCTATGCACCAGTAGCCATTCATAATGTTTGGTCATACTTTGATTCAAATACCATTAAAACAACTGTTTTTTCAGGTTGGACAGTGATCTATGGCTAGGGCCAGATCAAATACTTCACCTGGGCAGGCGGAGGCTAGCATGGGCAATGCCTTCTTGTCATCCTCCTTCCGCTGGAAGCGCTGGATGAACTCTCTTTGGCTCTCCAACAGGCTGAAGTTGCGACTAAAGCTAGTGTCGAACACATAGTGAACGCCTGAAAAACCAAAACAAAGGGACACTCAATCAGACATTTCCAGATATATGCAGCATCCTGACAAAAACATACAAATCCTAACTCTAAACATCATAATGTATTTACATATTTTAGATACACATTTTTTCCGCACACCCCACCCTTAAAAGCTTTGAAGTCTCAGTGAAAATGTCTCGTTTTTAAAAAATAAATACATTTGCCAGTCAAAAAAACAAAATTCTGCAGAACCATAGTGTAGAGTAGACTAATGTAGACTAGTGTAGAGTAATATGAATTACATCTGCAGCTCAAACCAAGCTGTGGTGTAGAAAGGTTTATACCTGCTGCAAATTCAGTGTTGATGTAAGCCAATTTCAAGCACAAAATTGTTATTTCAAACACCATCATTCAGCTTTCTAGCCTTCTTATCATTAATGGTTTTTAAGCAAAAACCCTGCCACAAATTTGATCCAACCAGCTCTGAATCAGCTGATCATATTGAGCACTCAAGACAGGTAGATCAGCTACTCAGTGAAGTCACCTGTGTTTGAAGGAAAAACGTGGCAGGGTTTTTACTTTCTGAACCCAGGATTTTACACGGCTGCTCTTGGCCTTGAAAACACCATGCCGTGATCGTAATTTCTACTGATTTTCAACTCCCTTCCCTCCTGTCACCGATGGCCTCTGTCTATTCCAGTGGTTCTTAACCTGGGTTCGATCGAACCCTAGGGGTTCGGTGAGTTGGTCTCAGGGGTTCGGTGGAGCCTCGGTGGAACCGTTAATGCACGGTGCATTTTCTGCACCAGTAAAAAAATCATATATATTTTTTATTTTTTTACTAAAGAAGGGTTCAGTGAATGAGCATATGAAACTGGTGGGGTTCGGTACCTCCAACAAGGTTAAGAACCACTGGTCTATTCCCTGAGCTTACCCAGGCTTTTGAAGAAGGCGGTGAGCCTCCTGCCAGTGTCGCCGCTGCTCAGGCCAAAGTGTGCGGCTAGTGAGGCTCTGGACTGGGGCGACACGGACACCACCACCACCACCACCACCTGCTGCTGCTGCTGCTGCTCACTGCCACTCTGCTGCTGCACAAGACCATACATATATGTCACATGTCAACCAACCAACCAACCAGCTGATTAGGCACACACAAAATCAGTCAAGTTAACACAACTATTTCTCATGTCTGTCGTAAGTTGTCTGACGTAATAAACGTAATATGATGACGGGCTTGGTCTACTAAGTTAATACAACTAGACTGATTTTCCTTTACAATTCACTATTACTCAAGGGATGCACGTCTCATACACTACCACGTGGGACAGCAAAGGTGCTGCCAGGTACAAAACAAATAACAGACCTACACAGAGAGTATAGCATTCACTAGATAGAGTTATGCGCTCATTCAGGTTACCCCACAAGGTGCACCTTGTTTTGGCGAAGCACTCTGAACAGCTCCTCGTGGCTCTGCTGGGTGATCAGAACACTCTCGGCAGAAGTGATGCATCCACTGCATGCTAAGCAGTCGTTTAGGGTGATCTTGGCCTTCTCCAACTTCTGTTTTCTGCCGTCCTTGGAGTAGGAACAAAATATTCACGTTTTTATTCTGGCTTACGTTCTTTGAGTGTATATTGTCTGGGTGAGCACACGACTGAGTGACTTGTATGTAGATTATTTTGAAAACGACATGGAATTGCTTAACGTTCAATCAGATTCAAAAACCTTAACTTACCTGATTAACTTGGAAATAATTTCCATCATCTTCTATCTGAATTTTGGCCAATGACCGACCGTGTTTTTTCTCTACTTTAATAGGCTTCACACATTCCTGAACAAGAAGAATAATTCACCAGAATTACACAAGGTTATACGTGCACCATTCTGAATAAGCCAACAGTTGCCACACATTTGGACACTTGAGAATAAGAGAAACATGCAGATGTCGTTGGTTGTATATCAACGAGTTTTCTAGCATACATAGCATAATATACTAGCCTATGTTGTGTGGCAAACGTTAGCTCAACATAACCATGATCTACCTAATAAATAACAACCTACGCTTTAAGTGTGTATGTCGGATGGGACTTTAAGCAACACGGTGTAAATGCGAACCACTAAATAGTTTTCGTTTTCAGTGTACCTGTGATGGAGTAATGAAATCATCTAGATCTGTCAACTGTAAAACACCGCTGAAGTGCGACGCCATGTTTACTCAGTGTGCCGTAAAACTTTACTTCGAATGGAGGCAAGCACTGTCGCAAGATGTCGCTAAACGCTCAGCGCGCCAAGGTTTCACTTGCCCGTCACTTGCTTCTACTGTCTATGCTTTCAGCACACTAAATATGGCGGTTTTTATTTTCGATGTTATAAATACAAGATAAATTAAATAAAATATTTGTAACATGTACACAACCTGTATTCTAGCCTAGGCTCACTTCCACATAGCCTAACCAGCATTGTGTGTGAGTGTGTGTGCTTGCATGCGTGTGTGTGTGTGCGTGTGTGTGCAAACATAAGTCAAACGACTTCCCAACACCCTGTCACCGCCCACAACGCATTTCATGTTGGCAAATCAACATGGATACAGGTGCTGCTTTAATTATTACGGAAGTGTAACTCTGATGAGTTAGTGCCGTCAAACTAATTTGGAGGTTACCGGTATATTTCTGCAGTACCCTGCGTCAAACTTCTACTCCAACGCCCACCTACTGGATGGCCGACCATTGACCCTTGAAACGTTAACTGCATTAAGGTAACTTTATCGACGAATCAAAAGACGCTGTCTGACAAGCTGTAGCATATGTTGTTTCTCGCTTGCCAAGTGCTGCGAGGGAATTGTATCTTCAGAAGGTCAAGGTTTAGAATGCCCTGTTTGCCTAATGCACTTTTTAAAAAATAATTATCATATAGTTACATTAGTCTATAATTAACAGTTAGAGCAGAGACCGACCATAGTTGGCTACATCTTTCAGAAAATGCAAGATCTTGGATGAGATTATTTTTTTAGGTGACTACATGAATCATACTGTACATTATTTTATCCATCAAGTTGTAGGTCATTTGATTGATCTTATTTTGTTTCAGGTATAATAATGCTGAACCAAAGAACGCTGAGGGTGCTTGGAATTTGTTTGTTGATTGGGTTTACACTGAGGTATCTTCTTGGTGGGAGGTAAGTTAGGCTTTATCTTCTCAGTAGATGCATGAGTATGTTATAACCTAAAAGCACGCTTATTTCACAGCGATCCTCAGCAATGTGACATTTTTAGATTTAGAGATAATCAATAAGCCTGATGTTGTGAGAGGTCGAAAATATGTTTAATACTTTGTCTGCTCTCCTAACAATTATGCTAGTGGACAAAGGACAGCTAATTGCACAGTTGACACTTGACACACAGAGCATTATTTGTCTTGTGTGAGTCATATTGAACTATTCTGCTGCATAATGTGCATTTCCTCGTGTGATCTCATCTTTCTTTGTCAGTCATGCATATATGTCTAGTTTTAACCACTTGTTTTTTTTTTTTACCTTTTGCAACTTTGGTTTGTTAACAAGGTAATTGTTTTGCATTACTGTTGCCTCTTTTTCAATAACAGATCAGACACTGTTGCAAAGTCAGTCACATTACCTCAACATTTCTGGAGTAAAGACCTGCTGGATAAGAATGCAGTAAAACCAGAAACTCTGCATGAAGACAATGATGTGCAACAGCCCAAACATAAGGCTGGGGTAGCAGAGCCGCCAAAGAATGCACAGGAGAAGGTGCAAACTGAGAGCACGAATCCACAGCGCGTAGTGCATTTAGATCTGAAAGGCGCCGCACCGAAGGTGAAATACCTGGAACAGGTAGGTGACTTCACAGGAGTGAACATATATTCTTTCTCACAGTGCCCCTTTTGTGTGAGAAAAGAACATAAAATCATAAAGTCATAAAATAATAAATACACAATCACTTCATATAGTTGCTTTTTCCCCTCCCCATGCTGTGACACCACCCCCAGATCTTCCCTCTGTTCTCCTCTCTTGGGGCAACAGCAGTTCTGATGGAGTATGAGGATATGTTCCCATATGATGGGGACCTTAGTCTTCTCAGATCCAACTTCGCTTACAGGTCAGATGCTGTGTAAACGGGTGTATTCTTGTTTCAGTGATCAGTTTTCTAGTAAGTGACATTGATGACAAACTTATCAATCAACTTTTTCTGTTTGTTTTTTTTAAACAGTGTGGAGGATATTGCGGAAATAAAGAGACTGGCGAAAATTAGTAACCTTGAGGTTATACCACTGGTTCAAACATTTGGACACCTTGAGGTAAAGTGCTCTCCAATGATTAAGATTATGGCTAAGACCTGGGCAAGGAACGTCCACCTGTATTCAAATATGCTCATTTGAGCTGTCTGTCCAGGTGTATGAATACCTTTTCACAAACACAGATGACAAAAAAGTGTTTTATAAACCCTCTTAATTCTTTTGACAGTTTGTTCTGAAGCATGAAAAATATGTCAGCCTGAGGGAGGTGGAGGAGTTTCCCAACAGCCTGAATCCCCGTATTGCTCAGTCCCTGGACCTGGTGATAGAAATGTTAACACAGGTCATGAAGCTCCATCCCGAGGCCCAGCACTTCCACATTGGAAGCGATGAGGTCAGTCAAGACTAGCATTATTACCTCCTTACAGAGCAACCGGCTGAATTATGACCTTCACATGACCTTGACAGGGGCGCCGCACCTTGTGTGGTAACATTTAAGATCAGGACAATTCAGGGGGCCCACCAGAGCATCACAGAGGCCCACAGTGGACTATGATATCGTTGGGGTGGGGGCCCACAGTGGACTATGATATGGTTGGGGTGGGGGCCCACAGTGGACCAGATATGGTTGGGGTGGGGGCCCACAGTGGACCAGATATTTTTGGGGTGGGGGCCCTGCTTACAGACTTTATATGCTGCCATGTGCGTTGGCTGACTGATACAGAGGAGAGCAACCAGTGTCTGCCTGGCCCTATCCAGTGAATCAGTGTGAAGTTAGCATGAGGTCTGTTCTTATTATATAGTAATAATAATAATAATAATAATAATAACCTTTAGTTGTATAGCACAATTCATACATACAAGATGCAGCTCAAAGTGCTTTACAGTTTGGCAAGGTCTCAACAAGACATTTCTTGCAGTCCAATGGCATCGGAGCAGTTGAACACAATAACGAAATGGCGCAATGACATAATGACGCAATGCCCCGTTAATGCGGGCTCTTGCGTGAACACGGGTAGAAAGCATTTGTTGCATCTTGATGGCGCAGGGAAAGGTTGTTCAGGCGCCGTTGACAGTTCCTGTTTGTGTCCGTAGGGGCGACAGGGGTGAGGAATTGCATGTGGTTTGTATAAATAAAATAAAAAGGAAGAAACCTCAGGCAGAACGGCGTCCCCTAGGGAAGCCCATCTGTCGGGGCCTATGGTTGACTGGGAGGTGGGATTGTAGTCGGGTTGTCTATTGGGTGAATCAGTACAGGTGACTGCTGTCAGACTGCTCGTGGGGTGGAGCAGTTAATGTGGCTGTTGTAGGTCTGTTTGAGTGAAGGGGGGAAGGTGGACTTTGGAGGGGGGTGAGGGGTCCGTTGCGTGACTGCTGTCGGTCTGGGTGGTTGGGGATGGGTGTCCTTGGTAGGGCTGTAAGGTATAGGCAAGGTTAAATAGGTGTGTCTTGAGTTGCCGCTTGAAGGCGTCAATGGACTCGGTTTGTCTAATGCATTGTGGTAGAGCATTCCATCTCCTTGGGCCGTAGTCCGAGAAGGCTGCTTCCCTGATCCTTTTGGGTGGAGCTGGGACCCTCAGGAGGCCAACTTCAGCAGATCTGAGGGCCTGTGCAGGAATATAAACAGATCGTGTTTGTCGCCTTTTTTTGGGCTTGTCACCTTTTCTCTGACATGTTAGTTTAGGTTTCCCAGGTTAAAGTAGAGAGCCTCGCATTTGTCTCTGGGGCCAAGAAGTAAAACCTCTGTTTTGTCCTCATTTAATTTTAGAAAATTGTTGTTCATCCATTATGTGTAATAGCTGTTAAGCAGGAGGTAAGAGCGTGTAGGGCAGTGGTTTGGTTTGGTTTGACTGATATGTAGAATGGCCTCCCGTGGTGTACAGGGGAACAGCACTTATTTCAACAAAATGCAACAGCTAAATTTTCTTCAAGGACATCTGTGTCTTCAGGATGAAAGGCTGTCTCTGATCGTTATTGCATGGGTCTTCTAAGAATTAATTTTATGACGTCTTTCTAATAAGGCTGTGCTGCAGGTTCCCTCTCTGTTGTGTCTACATTTAAGCCTTGTGTTTTCCTTTCCTCTCCTTTACTCTGCAGGTGTATGGCCTGGGAAAGACCAAGGACTCCAGGCAGTTGCCCAAGAGCAGTGACGAGGAACTTGGGAAACTCTTTCTCGGTCATGTCACTGCCGTGGCCAAGTCCATGACTGAAACATGGCCCGGTGTACAGCTCCTGATGTGGGACGACATGCTGAGGAAGATCAGCATTGATGCCCTGAAAGGTACAGTCTTTATCAGATCACATTGGTATTTACACTGATAAGTAGCTGGTGTCCGTTTACACACTCCACAAGCCTTTGTTTTAATTCCTCAGAATCCGGTTTGCCAGCACTTGCAGCTCCCGTGGTCTGGCAATATGCGCCACAGCTGGATATCGCAGCGATAAGTATGTGTCTTCTTATATATATTATAGTATATATATTATTTTAATTACCAAGGGTGTAACAACACATTGAAGCACATAGGGAAGTCTGTTGCATAACAAGACTGCCATACAAGAATCTGCCCCAAGTTATCATCATCATCATCATCATCATCATCATCATTATGTTTACCCTGCAATATTAATCTGACAGTGCTATTGTTTGTTTACTCTTTTATTTAGACAGCTGGATATCTAAATATCAGGATGCAGGGTTCAGAGATGTATGGTTTGCAAGTGCATTTAAAGGAGCAACCGGCATTGACCAAAGGTGGACGCAGGTTGGACCCCACCTACATAACCACTTATCTTGGCTGAAGGTTATGACGTCCTACGAATACCCCCAGATAACTCTACGAGGCATTATACTTACTGGCTGGCAAAGGTAAGAGAACACACCATAATTGCATTTGCCAAGTAGTAAGGTGTACAGCAACACTACGGTATTATAAATATTGTTGTTGCTTTAGTCTAAAAAAACTTCAAATTTCTGGATAAGGGAAATTATTCAAAAGTATAGAGGGTGGGTTTTTTTTTCCCATGATTATTATTTCTCTGATGAGCAACTTGAACCCCTTTACCTTACCTTGAATTTGACAACCGAATGGTCTCTGCCTTTGTAAGTCTTTTAATATACATCTGTATATATCAGCTGTCTACTCTAATCACAGTGAGATACAGTCTGATTCTTTACTAATGCTTTTTAGTACATTCTGAGATAATAGCGCCCTGACATGTTTTGCAGGTATGATCACTTCACTGTGCTGTGTGAGCTGCTCCCAATAGGCATCCCTTCCCTAGCGGTGTGTCTCCAGACCCTGCAGCATGGTAGGTGTGATGAGGAGAGGGAGTGGTTGAGAGGAGGGAGAGTCAAGGGGGGATTATTACTGACTTAGAGTGTCAGTAATACTGCATAGTCATATTCTAAGGGAAATATTCAGTAGTGTGTATAGCACCATTGTTCTGTATAGTATTGCTTGTGTAATAATCAATTTTCTGTGTGTGTGTGTGTGTGTGTGTGTGTGTGTGTGTGTGTGTGTGTTCAGGTTCTTTTAATGAGAAGGCACAAGCAGAGGTTCACCATATTTTGGGCTGTGAAATGAAACTGGACAAGGAACTATGGTATGCATAAACAGTACCATATAACAAACTAAAAAAAATGCCCTGTAGAGGGTGTCCACGTTTGTTGATGAAACTTTGGCTAGAGATCCAATGATCAACCCTTATCTTACAGTATTGGCAGTGGTGCTTTTGCTGGAGCGGATCTTTATCATCTGGTGCATCGTATCCATACAGGCTTCAAGTCGTCCGTAGAAACCCTCATGCAGAATTCGTATGTTTTTTTTTTTTTCATGTGCTTTTAAAGGCTTATGTTTCATTCACAGGAAGTTGTGTTTGTGTTTGGGGTTCATTTGCTTCTCCATTTTGCAGTACAGTACGTGTTTGTTTTTACATCAGTGTAACCCACTGCTTTTCCAACCTGTGATACAGAAACCTGAGGGGGGCTTTCAGTCGCTACCACCGGAAGTACAACTTTGCCAATCCACGGAATATAGGCTTCTTTCAGAATAAGGTAACAAGGTTAGTAATAACAGTAGAGGTAAGGTAATCTTTAATTTCCCCTTGTTTGCTATTGGGTACACAGCCAGCAGTATAGTACAAAAGCAGCTATCCTAGCTATTTGTATTCAGTTGAGTTAGCAATAACAGCTAATAATAATTTCTCAGGAAGACCGCCCCCCCCCCCCCCAACATTATCCAGTCCTAGATTTTGGGGAATGTAAGGCACTGTTGCAGGTTTTTATAGTTAAAGGTTAGCTAAATCTATGGACCCAGACCCAGTGCCACGGAACATAGGCTTCTTTCAAAATAAGCTAACAAGGTTAGTAATAACAGTAGATGTGAGGCAGAGTGTGAATTACTCCACAATTGTACCACCTTTTTACAGAGGGGGGGGGCATTAATATGTCAGTACCCCCCAACCCTGCTATTTTTGTCTCTATGGGCAGTACTGGGTCTTGATCAGGGGCTACCATACGCCCCACTACCCCCTGTTATTTGAACTATGATGTGAGGTAAGGTCATCAATTATATTCCCATGTTTGCTATTGGTTGCACAGCCAACAGTATAACACAAAATGTCACAAGATTTAACATAACCACACAGCATATTAGACGGTTATTGAGCATCATGCTTGTTGTGTGTTGTATTTTTTACCTCAGATGCCTTGAGAAAGGCCCATGATTTTGTTTTGTGTCCACAGTACTATGAGCGAATGGAACACAGTGATAGAGAAACTGCGGGATCAAATGGAGGGGATCTATTTTCCTGACACAGTGGAGGAGTGGATGGAGGAGAACGTTAATCACCACATGGACCAACTCCGCACATTGGTGGAAGATGTCCAACGCATCGCCCAGCGCCGTGGCATGGCAAAGTCGCTAAAAGCTTGATGAAGAGCGTGAGCGTCTCATTTCAAGTGGAGCAAATGAGTTTTAGTCTGAATGGCAGAGCTCAGTATAAGTCATATCGTACAGTCTGTATCATCAGAAGCTAATCGGACAGAGGATCGTACGAGAGACAGAGGAGACAAAAATAATGCCATGTTGAGCAATCTTTATTTATCCAAAATGCCTACCCCCCAAAAATGTAATATGTTGCTCTTAAAGAAATATTGCTGATATATAGTGCTGTACAGGATATCTGAATCCCCTGGCATTAACACCATACATCACATGTGAAGGATAGGAGTGCCAGTTAAGGATGATTGATGAGTTGTTTTAATGTAGGTTTTGTAAATGGCTATCGAGTACCCATATCGAGGCGGTTCTGAGGGGGAAAAAAAGGCACACTGGCACTTTACTACCATAGCGAGACAGGCAAGTCAAGTCAAATTTATTTGTGCATTTCATACACAAAGGCAGTCCAATGTGCTTAACAAAAATAAAAGCAAAAGACAATATAAAAGCATAAAAGATAAAATAACTTTAAAATATGTGTAAGATAAGTACACAGTCAAGAGCCAACAGCTAACAGCCAAGGCATTCACTTTGTGACCCCAGCACTAGACTTTACACAGGCACTTGTCCACTGTTAGGTAATGTAAAAATAACACTTAGAAAAAAAGATGTGATAATGTGGTAATTATGTCATTTGGCACTTGTCCACTGCTAGATAATGTAAACATTTTTTACATGTACATATGTACATATAACATCATAATTACCATCACATCTTATCACATCTTTAAATGCATATATATAATATGGATGTACACATGTATTTATATATATAGTACTGTGTGTAAGATTAGATAATTATAATGATGAATTAGAATGAATTATATGAGATGCACCACGTTGTGGTTTTATGCCTCTATATTACCTTAAATTGTTTGTTTACATTGTATGACAAATCATGTAGACTTCTCATGGAAATGAAATGAATGTATTTAAAAGCTTAAAGTGTGTTTAAGGTGCATTTCACTTGAGCCCTTAATATACTGTAGTCAGAAATGCACATTCAGGGACTTGCACACTCAGGGGATTTGTCAACTGTACAGGGTATACTGTTAATACGATGCTTTACAGGGCAGGGTTTTGGGGAATACTATAGTGGAAATTCAGATGGTTGGTTTCATTTGTTCTGATTGGGTTGGAAGTTTGTGGTGTTTTAATGTTGTCTAGATACATTTTTGAACTACGGGGAAGTGGTGTCTCTGTAAATATTGCTGTAAATAGTAAACACAAAGTTGCAGACAAAATGTAACATGCCAACAAACAAGGTGGCTAAATGTAAAGTAGAAATATTATTGTTAAAAACATCTGAAAATTAACCTATAATAACGGTTTTTTTTTTTAATCTCAAATTTAAAGCCAACGCACAATGTTTGCTGCAAAGACTGTTAATCTTTTTTAGCAACATTTTTTATATGTTTATTAGGGTGTGATTAGGATTAACAAATAAACATGCTTTGAGTCATTTTTGTTGAACTTGTTTCATTCTTGTCATTAGCATCTCAAATTCTGAGTTAACATTAAAAATGCTTTGTGAGGTCACAGTAACCAATTAAAACAATCTAGCCCAAAGTTTTCAACAATGTTTCAAATGTTAATTTCCTTGTATCAGTTTACTCTAACATATCAGAACTCTGTAAATGGCAAGGATGCTCTATCTTGTGACTTTGACCTCTGCATTCTGATTGTCTCATCTTTGAGTCTCTGTGAGACATTTTAGGCCTCTTAAGCATGTGCTCTTGTGTTCACAATAATCACCCTACCTTGTGAGATGTATACTATGCTCAGTTAAAATCAACAGTCTGATAGGGACAAATGGGTGTAATTGATATGCATGATGATATGATAGGATGTTTTTAAGGACATAGAATAGACTAAAAAATAGTCTAAATATCCTCTATCCCCAGTGTTCTCACGTGTATTACTATTATTGTTGTTATTATTATTATTATTGAACGACGTTTACAGTTTGGAAAAAAATGTTTCGCCTTTTCATGGAGTTGGCTGGCCATCTACTGGCTGATCTCTTTTGCTGGACTTGCTTTTTTAGTTGTTATGACTACGAGGTCGTAAATCCGCCATGTTTTCACTGCTCTAGCGTTGCGACAGAGACGGAGAACTCGAACGACATGAAACTCGAAAATAATAATACGGCAGAAACAGCGAACGGGCAAACGGATCACGGCAACATCATCACTATCGAAACGACGCTAGGAGACGAGGGTACTTGTAGATATTTTCCCTAATTTTGTGTTACTCGGCATGAAACTGACCTCAACACTTCGTTTACATCATGGGCCTTGATTCTGAAACCTGCGGCAGGCTAAAATTGTTGCTAGCTTGCTAACCTAGCTTACAACGTTGAGTAGGTTTAGCATAGCGCTAGGGCTTGTGTGCAAAACATTAGGTAGCCACGTCAACTGTAGGCAGTGTTTTCCTCTTTTATCCCAACTGATTGCCTAAATCTGGGTCCATAGATTTAGCTAACCTTTAACTATAAGAACCTGCAACTGTGCCATACATTCCCCAAGATCTTTGACTGGATAATGTTGGGGGGATCTTCCTGAGAAATTATTATTAGCTGTTATTGCTAACTCAACTGAACATAAATAGCTAGGATAGCTGCTTAACGGTACACAGCTGGTTAACAAAAAGGTGGTTTATCAGGCCATCGGATAAACTGTAGATATATCTCTCATGAACGTTTATTCTGATTGATATTTTTAATTGCTCACCTGTCCTAGTTTGTCAACAAACCTGTAACCTCCACCACGGCCATGTTTGTTGCTGCAATAACATTGGCGTGCTCAGTTATTATAACCCTTTCTGAGTATTTATAGTCATGTGCAGCTCCTCTCAAGCTATACCCAGTTCCTAAATCCCAATTCCTAAATTGCAGATGAAGATGTACACAAGTGTGGACGCTGCCAAGAGGAATTCTCCTTATTGGAGGCCTTCATACAGCACAAGCTGCGTCGAAGCTGTCAGCGTTCTCAAGAACCCCCCCAAAAAGAGACTCAGGTAAAGGCAGTAAACGAGTCGGTGTATTTCATTTCATGTCAGGTCCAGTAAGATGGATCTACATTCTATGCACTTTACTCCCCCCTTCCCCATGCACAGTTTTAGACAAACAATCACCAATTTTACTGCATGTCCTACTCTACCCAGTATGTCTATGCATGTGACAATAAAACACCCTTGTATCCTTGTATGGACTTAAAAGTCCAGTCCTAAATCAGTGGCTCTTAGAATGTCCGCAAAGCAGTGCTGGTGTTTGCCATTGCAGAATACTGCTGGTGATGACGGACATTCGTCTACCTCGTTAAGAGCAGTGGAGAGTAGTGACCTGTCGTCAGTCGAGCCAGACAGACCTGAAGATCCTGGTATGTTATTCAAAGAGGTATTTTGTTTTATGCTTGATCCTCTTAATCAAAAATGAATGTCATTCCAGTTTTGCATGTTCTCATCAAGCTCTCACCCAAACCTGTAAAATAAAACCCTATTTAAGTATTTGAAGTATTAAAGTGTTTTTTTCAGTCAGAAGTACATCACCATATAGATCATATATAAAATATTAAAATGTTTATTTAGATGAAGCCATTGCTGCTGCCTCCCAGCAAGCAGCGGCTCAGGATGAGGAGTCTAACAAACAAGGCGCCCAGGTCTCTGATCCAGATAACTCCAAGCTCGTGTTGAGGGTTAACGAGGAGGGGCGCTTCATCTGTCAGCTCTGTGAGAAAACCTTTAAGACGGTGAGCCACCTTCTAGCATACGGTGCCATTTATGCTGCACTCCCTCAGGCCTTATAAAAGCATTTAATGTCTAAAAACCATGTTTAACCATGAAGTAAGACATAACAAAAGCACGCTTTATCGCAGTCCGCTAAACAATGCAGGTCCTTTCTCCTTGTTGCAGCCAAACATCCTGAGGACACACATGTCGACTCACAGCGAGAAGAAGGACTTCCGTTGTGACCTGTGTGACACTGCCTTCAGAACCAAGGGCTCACTGATCCGTCACAACCGTCGGCACACAGGTGAGACCCGTCCCCAGGTGGTGCCTGAGGTGTGTTTTCTGTGCCCGTGGCCTCGTCAGGCTCAATGCTAACTCTTTATCCATGTTGTCTTCCAGATGAGCGGCCGTACCGGTGCAATCTCTGTGGTCTCTCCTTCAGAGAGTCTGGCGCTCTGACTCGACACTTGAAGTCCATCACTCCGTGCACAGAGAAGATTCGCTTTAGCCAGTGCAAGGAGATCCTTGTCGGCAAAGATGGTGTACGGAAAGGTGCAAAATGAGTGCTATGAGTGCATTCTGTGTCCAGTTTAGAGGTGTTTTTATTGTTTGTAACCGTGTTCTGTCTGTTTGTAGAACCTGTGGCCGAGCAGTCTCCCACCGCCCTGCCACAGCAGGAGGAGCAGCAGCCGGTGCCCGCGATCAGTGTGGTGGAGGAGGCCCAGGGGCTCATCCACATCCAGATGGTGCAGGAGCCAGAGCACACCCAGCAGGTACACGTTCCCAGAGCACACCCAGCAGGTACAGGTTCCCAGAGCACACTCAGCAGGTACAGGTGTGCTCATAAGTCAAAGGACAAAAACATACTTCTAAAAGTATTCCAAGGCACAAGCATGCTTACGTATACAAAGCACCACAAAAACACACATTAATGACTAGATGAGATGTAATGATCAACCATGCACTCTTGACTTAGAGTATACAGTTGTGCTCATAAGTTTACATACCCTGGCAGAATTGATGATTTCTTAACCATTTTTCAGAGGGTAATTTGGGTCGTTTCTGTTGTCATTATGATTTTAAATAAAGTAAACACAGGTGGTTGACAATAAATGAGTTCAGCCAACACTAATCATGAGTGAAAGGAAAGTTTTTGTGTTATCATGCATATTCTCTAAAAAATAGTTAAGAAATCATTAATTCTGCCAGGGTATGTAAACTTATGAGCACAACTATACCTCCTCCTTCACTGATCTCTAATAGTGGGAGAAGTAGCACAGAGAGTTTTGATTATCAGTGAAAAGAAAGAGAACCCTGTGTGGTTTTACAGAAGTTTCTTGGAGTCTGTGTGAGTAGTTTACAGTTACCAGTCATTACACATAACTGAACACTAAGTGATAAAATTAAAAGTAGATTATTGGAATGTACAAAGTGAACCCTTGCAGAATTACAAAAAAACTATTTTCTTTAACTGTCATTGGTTGTGCTTCTTTGACAGGAGGCTGAACATCACAAGCATGAAGCCATTGAAGAAAGCAACAATCTGATATGCCAGGCAATAGTGAACTCGGGCATTGCCCTGGAGGCAGAGCATGCAGGCCCAGAGATGGAGGTGAAGACGGGCCCGGAGCCTGAGCCCGGAGTGACCATGCTGGCTGGGCTGGCCCTGCAGAGCCCCGGGGCCGAGAGTCACCAGGTCACCGACATCCAGCTATCGGAAGAGTGTGTGAAGATGGAGGACGATTCTGTGCTCAGCTCAGGGGTAAGAGAAGTCAGTCACCTGCCTTGGCCAATCACACATTAGTGGTTTTGATGTGGTTTAAAGTGCAGGGCCACACTTAAGTGTTGTGGTTTTAATCAGCTGTGAGCTAAATGTTTTGCTTAAATACAGTAATGCAGGTGGCAAAATGCTTTTACCAAAATAATGTGTACAGTGGTTGAAGCTGTGGCATTAAGCAGATTTTTCCCTGAATTGAAGTTTGCAGGTTCTCGTTTCAGGAAAAATGTGTTAAAGAGCAGATATTGACAGTGAAAAGAAACATTTAGGAAATAAATAAATAATTTTAATTTCTTTCTTGAATAGAAAAATGTTTATTCACTTTTCATACAAAGAAAGGAAGCCTTCCTAATATTAGGGCCTGCTCAGAAATGAAGGCGACCTTGAGTCAATATTTTGTAATGATACACTCATTTGCATTTACTAGTTTGTGGGTAAAGTATAGCCTAGAGATCATGTTTGTCATATATTTATTTCTCTGTACAGGAGATCTCAGAGAAGGAGGAGTCTGTGAAGCCTGCAAAGGTCCACAAATGTCCACACTGCAATCGAGTCTTTAAGGCTCTGAATTACCTCCGCTTCCATGTCAAAGGCCACCTAGGTGAGGATCTGGAATGTATACGTAGTAGTACACTGGAATGTATACGTAGTAGTAATTATAAAAGAACTTTAATTGGATGTTCTGGTGCATAACTTCGACTTGGTGTTTCAGAGAGAGCATAGTCCTTTTGGAAGTCATTACATTACATTACATTGCATTTGACAGACGCTTTTATCCGAAGGAAAGATAGTAGACAGACATACTGTAGGATGTTCAAACAAGCATGTAATCAGGCCTCCACTCCGCTGCCCTGCAGGCTACAAGCCCTTCAAGTGCATTGTGTGCCAGAAGGCTCACATCACCTAGTTCTACGCTTCTCTCACTGAAAAACTGTAGTAGACTTTGTCTAGAACTGTTTAAGAAAAAAAAACAAACAAAACAAAGCTGCAACAACACACTGGGATGTAGACATGGTAATAATTGTAAAAAAAAAACTTTAATTGGAAGTTTCTGTTGCATAATTTCCACTTGGTGTTTCAAAGAGTCCTTTCTAATAGTCCTTTGTAACTCAGCAAGTGTTGAAGATGGTAGACAGACATAGGATGCATTTAATCAGACATAGGATTGACATAGACAAACATAGGAACAGGGGCGATTTTAGCATCTGGTCTTTAGGGGTGCCCGGCCCCCAGTGCTTAGACACGCAATACTTCTCATTAAATGAGGCGAACTAGTACATTTATAAATGTTGGAGTTGTATTCATTTTGCCAGGGGGTGCCATGAAGTTTCACGGGGGTGCCTTGGCACCCCTAAAAATAGCCTAGATTCGCCCCTGCATAGGAACAAGCCTTTAATCGGGCCTCCGCTCCGCTTCCCCTGCAGGCTACAAGCCCTTCAAGTGCATGGTGTGCCAGAAGGAGTTCCTGACGGGCTACCTGCTGAAGAAGCACATGGAGGTGCACCTGAGCGAGCGCCGCTACAAGTGTGGGGAGTGCGGCAAGCTCTACAAGACCATCGGCCACGTGCGCGAGCACATGAGAGCCCACTCCGACGAGCGGCCCTACCACTGCAACCGCTGCATCAAGTCCTACAAGACCAAGGTTTGAAAGACACCCTTTTTGTCTCTCTCTCTCTCTCTCTCTCTCTCTCTCTCTCTCTCTCTCTCTCTCTCTCTCTCTCTCTCTCTCTCTCTCTCTCTCTCTCTCTCTCTCTCTCGCATACACACATACACACACGCACACACACACACATTTTCTATACTTAATTTGATTCTGCCTTATTAATCAACATTTATCAGTAATGAAATTTTCTGAAATTTGCACACACACGCACTGGAGAGTTGCGAACCTTCCTTGTGGCACGTTTGGCTCTGATGCACTTGTGTGTAAGTGTGGGCTGTTGTGCTTAAAGAAAGTGTGATAATTGCCACCCAGTTTTGTGATTATAAAACATTTTCGGTTGTCGTCCTTAGAAGAGCAGGCAAAGGTCTTACTTAGTAGTATGTACTTCACTGGGTCAGCCATGTGGTTGACTCATCATATAATTCGATATTCTGTGCTTTGTAAGTTTATACCTTCCGAATGCATTGATGTTTGCTCCCCTTTTTTCCCCCACCCAACCTCACCCCCACCCCACCATATCCCAGAATGCCTTGCAGGTCCACCAGAGGACGCATGGGCAGGAGAAGCCCTACGTGTGCCCCCACTGCTCGCGGGGCTTCCGAGAGAAGGGCTCCCTGGTGCGCCACATACGGCACCACACGGGGGAGAAGCCCTTCAAGTGCCCCAAGTGTGACCGCGGCTTCGCCGAGCACGGCACACTCAACCGACACCTCCGCTCCAAAGGTGTGTGTCTGTGTGTGTCTGTGTGTGTGTGCTGGGTGTGTGTGTGTGTGTGTGTGTGTGTGCTGGGTGTGGGTGTGTGCTGGTGTGTGTGGGTGTGTGTGTGGGTGGGAGATGCGTCCGCTCCAAAGGTGTGTGGGGAGGGGGGGGGGGTGCGTTCATGCGTTAATGTCTGCTACTGTCCTGTTCTGGACATGACTCGGCCAAATGACTCCACCAAAACTTGCTCAGTGTTTTGCAGACAACTGCTGTTTCTAGGACTGTGTGTCTGTGTGTGGGTGTCGGGGTGTGTGTCTGTATGTGTCTGTATGTGTCTGTATGTGTCTGTCTGTGTCTGTCTGTGTCTGTCTGTGTCTGTCTGTGTGTGTGTGTGATTACCTGTTTATCTTTTACTTCTTATTTACTGTCCACAGTACAGATTTGCACTAATGCACTGCACCCAAATTGAAATTGCACAAGATACTAAATATATTTGGTTATATTTTTGTGTGTGCGTGCATGCGTATGTGTGTGTCAGGCGGCTGTCATGCTGGCCAGAGGGAGTCAGAGCAGGCCGTTGCAGTGGCAATGAAGGACCAGCAGGGGGCAGCAGAGAGCGTGGCCACGATCATCGCTGAGGACCCCCATGCTGTGCTGGTGGAGTTCTCCTCCGTGGTGGCCGACACGCAGGAGTACATCATCGGGGTGAGGCCCACAGAGGCTTCTCTGCTCTGCTCATTCGTGTAGACCAGGCCTCTTCAAATGGGTGGCCCTGGGGCCAGATGCGGCCCTTGAGATGATTTATAGTGGCCCCCGAAGTGTAATGTAATTTAGTTATTACACGCGATAATGAATTAATTGATACCTTGGTAAGTCATATTAATTGCCCGGCCCCTGGTTTAGTTTCAGTTTGATGAACTGGCCCCAGTCCCAAACTAATTGAATAGCCCTGGTGTAGACATTTTTTTGGGAGGTTGTCTTGTGTCTGCTGTGTTTTCCCTGAATGCTGTTTCTCCATCCGCATCTGCAGGCAGCTGCAGAGGAGTCAGTGCAGACGGAAGAGATGGCCCTGCTGCAGGACAGTCAGAGTCAGGTCAGTTCCTCAGGCTCCATTTTCTGTTGCATTCAGCAGAATGATGGAGAGTCACCGCTCATCTGTAACAAGGTGCAGGATCTAGTTGTGACCTCAAGGATGAAAAGGAAGAAAAGTCTGCACACTTTAGGTCTGTGTAATAGATAAAAGCTTGCAAGACCAGTAAAGCTTTATCTATTTCACAGACTTCAAGTGTGCGGACTTTTCTTCCTGTTGCATTCAGCAGAAATAAGTGCACCAACTTGAAACTCTTTATAAACTATAAAAAGGAACAGTTATAATTTCACTGACATGAAATGCAATACATGCTGCAATACATGTTGAGCACAAGAATTAACGAAATGTGTGCTTGACTCCAAATAATAACACTGTATTTCTGATAATCTGTTTATTCTCTCAAATATTTTTTTAAAACCATCTTCTGAGAAAAGTTGTAATTTTCAGTTATTTAAAAGATTAGACTATTGGTATTAAGGCTGCACATACATCAAGATTAGTCTTTTGGCAAACCCAGAAGCGTGGGCCTGGAGCTTAATGACTCTCTCTCGTCTCACTTGTGTTCGCTCTGTGTGGCGTTTGCTAAAAACGGGTGACCGCATGTAGGCTAATTGCTTCTGTAATGTGGTGCAGTAGTTTAGCAGTAGCAGAGTCTGTATAAGTCGCTTTTGATAAAAAACATCTACTAATTATCTGATTTGGATCTCACAAGTTTAAGCATATCTGTTAATTAAGAATATAAAAAAAATAGTAATTGTTTTTTTTTTCTATGTAAAGCACTGAACAAAGGCACATAAGCCTTTAAAATTTTTATTTTCTGCTGCATAAATTATGTGACGTTTTAGTGCATTATATTAACATAATAATTGTTTTTCGAGTATTTGCACAATTCACACATACATGTGTCCTTTTTTGAGCATTGTCTAGTTTTGAACAAAAGTCTAGAAGAGCATCATTATTATTGTTATTATTATCATCAGCATTATTACTATTTTTTTTTAATATTGTCATTAATACTAATAATTATTATAATAATAGTTATAATTATAATTGTAATAATAATAATAATAATAATAATAAGTTATTATTTTAAATCCCGCCGTCTCATGTCCGTCATGTCCCTTATGTCCCTGTTGCAGATGGGCACCCAATTATATTTAATTATAATTGTAATAATATTAATAATAATAATAATAATAATAAGTTATTGTTTTGACTCCCGCCGTCTCATGTCCCTTATGTCCCTTATGTCCCTGTTACAGATTGTTATAATTATAATTGTAGTAATAATAATAATAATAATAATAATAAAAGTTATTATTTTAAATCCATGTCCCTTATGTGTCCCTGCTGCAGATGGGCACCCAGATCATGAAGGTGGTGCAGCAGATCGTGAGCCAGTCCCAGCAGCAGGGCGGGGGGGGGCGCCACATCATCGTGCGGAACGTGGCCGCCGGCGAGGACGGGGGCACCGCCACGGCAACCATCTCCGACACTGGCGACACCATCACCATCGCCACGCCCGAGAGCCTGACGGAGCAGGTGGCCCTGACGCTGGCCTCCGCCATCGGGGACGGCACCATCCTCACCGAGGCCGCCCCGGAGACCACGGTCACCATGGTAACGGGCCCGGGAGGCGAGGCCCAGGAGGTGGAGGTGATGGAGCAGGAGCAGTTTGTCATCGCCACCATCCCGGACGAGATGGAGATCCAGACCGTGGTGGTGTGAGGGAGACATGGACACAAACCGGACGTTTACTCATGACCTGCAGCCCTGAATGCACCTGTGCACCTGTGGAACTAGATGCAGGCAGGGATGCTTATTTACAGGGAGATGGTAATGCTGGAGAAGATTAGGGAAAGAGCAATGCCGTACACAAACAAGCGAGAGACTTAAGTCGCACAAAAATGAATGAATGAGTCAGTGAGTGAGTGAGTGTTATTGATACTTCGCCTTCTGCTGCCTGAAGAACAATTGTTTTGTGTTTTGGTTTCATAAGAAGCTTTTCACAGTTTACTTTTATGCTAATAGCTCATGATTAAAATAGGAAATAACAGACACGGCTTCATATTAAGCTATTTTTTTCCTTCATGAGGTCACAGAGCTCTTGTTGTGTTCATTTGGTTTACAATAACCCGCTATCCAGTCCCCCTGCCTTTAAGTGGCCTGGACCACACTGATGGAGAGTCAGAGGTGAAGCGCAGCCTGACTGAGCAGTGTTGGCTCTAGTCTGTAACAGCTGGGCCATCTGTGCATTGTCTGCCTGTACATGTGTTTACGCACTAATGAAGCCAGGCCATTGAGACTGTTACAGCACTAACAGAGATTTGTTCACGTACGTAGACAATGGCCATCGATAATCCCCTGTGTTAGATTGTACCTAACCAGCCCCAGTGGGACATGTAAGAACAGGTACATACATACATTATCGTGACCGTCGACCTTGTGAGCCTTTAAAACAAGAACAAGAGCTCTGTATGTAATGTTCATTATGTAGTACATTGCATTATGTGTCAGTTACACTTGCTGATTCCCTGCATAGTGCAGTATATAATCAGTGAGTGAAGAATTGCCCAAAAAGATTAAGACAGCTGAACGAGGTCAGAGCTGGCCAAAATGCCTCATTGGCCTTGGCATCGGTTTGTGTCCAGGATGCAAGAGCTGAATGTGAATGAATGCTGATGCCCTAGTTGGGTAGTATTCACAGTATCTGTTTCTGTGCAGCCATCATTGCCACAGTAATATTGTTACCCCCCCCAACACACACACACACACACACACACACACACTTGGCTATCAGCTTTGGTGTCAGCAGGCATGGACAGTAATATTAGTAATATTTACTTCAAACGGTCCAGGTTGCATTTCTGTTTGCTTTGGGGCTGCTTACGTTGTGGAAGCTGATATACATTGGTGCATGTTTGGGGAAAAGACTATTTTAGTATTGCCAGTGGCTAGGCTGATGACTGTGAACAGGAACATGGGATGGCTTCATGTTTTTCTATTAGTGGATTTCCACTTTCTTTAAAGGGTCTTAACCGAAGACTTTCTCTGTATGCCATTGCAGTTACAATGTACAGTAAAGTCTCTGTTAGAGGCGCCATGCCAAAGCACTCCTATGACTTAAACCTTAAACTTGTTGTTCTTGCCATTGCATTATATTAGTTCCAAATGTACCACTCCTGGTGCAGTCCCTCTGTCATCAACTGCAGGACTTTCAAGCTGTTTTTATCATCAGCCAATATCCTCATTCAATCTGTTGGATCTCATTAAAGTCTTTTTTTCCCAAAGTGAAATGAGTTGTCTTGGTGTAATTATTTCCCATTTGCCTGGTAATTCCTAAAACTATCAAATGTCTGTTAGTTTTCACAAAAAAGCTGTTTAGTTAGTGACCAAGTATGTTGGTGAGCAGATGGGTAATTAACTGTGTCCATGTGTGGTAATCACATAGTAATGACTACAATGTTAATTTACCGGACTGCCAAACTCATCCCTGGCTTCAGAAAGTAAAAACCCTGCCACATATTCGATTCAACCATTTTCCTGAACAAGCTAATCCTAATGAGCACACAAATCATCAGATAGGTAGATTGGCCAATGAGTGAAATAAACTGTGATACGTGTGCAGACAGAGGGGGAATATATGGCAGGGTTTTTACTTTCTAAAGCCAAGACTGACACCTCTGAAACTCCACGTGAGCCCCTAAGGAGGGTTTGGACAGCAGGTAAAGAAGATGTACTCAGTTGGTCACTTAAAACCTGTCACTGCTCTAAGAGGAGACCCTGTTCTGGGCCATCTATGAATAGGACACTGTCCCTCTTCATCTTTTCTCTCTTTATCACTTGTCTTCTTTTTTCTTTTCTTTTTTTTTCAAGGAAATGTGTCCCCTTCTCTGTGTAAAGTTTTAAACAGTGTGAAGATGGTGTGCATGTGGGTGACAGGTGTTCTCAGTGGGGGTGGCAAGTGATGGCATGTGTCCTCATCAGTGAAGAGAAAACCAGGGCAGAGAAACCAGTCCTGTCCACTATGAAAGCTCCTTTCTTCCGGTTAAAATCTCTTCATGCTGGGTTTGTATGTGTGTCTCTTCATCACATCAGTGTTAACACTAGAAAATGTGCTCACAAGGCCTTGGTTTCCAACCCATCATCCTCTTCTCAAAGGGCATATTAATGCCGTCTTGATGTATAATATCAAGGGCACAGTAATGCACACAATAGCTGTAGGGGGAGGCGTCGTTGTGCATTAAAGATGTGTCTGAGGATCTCAGGTGTAGTATTCTCACATGACTTAAATGGAGCACAAGGCCTAAAATCAAGGCTACCTGCCCCTCTTATGGCTCAGTCTGTTGATACCTGTCACCTTGACTTCTCTGCCTACTTAAGACCCACTTTTTTGTTTATTAGCAAGCCTATATCCTGAGGAGTTGTGGATGAAGACAGGGCAAATGTTGTGTTTCATCAGTTTGGAGCAAGCCAGTAGTAAATTGCCACTAAGTGTTTTGAAAAGGTTACTATAATCTCTGGATCGCACGTCAAATGTAAGGAAATACTAACACTCATGACAGGCCGATAAGCTTTTCAAATATCTGATTTCACATCTGCCGCTAATATTTTGTCATTCCGGAGATGTTCTGGCAGTTTGACAACAAAAATAGATGTGCATGGTAAGGGCTTTGGGTCCGACTGTCCTAATGATCCCACATCCACAGGGCAGACCCCCGGGGCTAAACACAGTCTCCTATTGCACACGTCCCTCTGTGGAGGTGATCTGGGGCCAATCAGCGCAATCCTGCCCGCGTCTGGCATCGCTGTCGACGGTCGCGCCTTTGCAGAGTGACGCCTCGGCAGAATATTTGATCTGGCAGCGCGTTTTGGCCCGTGTGTATGTGACAGCAGTGGCCCAAACAGATGCAGCATTAGTGGGTCTTAGAGCCGCGTCAACCCACATGACGCACGGTCCGGATCGGATCGACTTCGGACTTCCTTTGGCAGGCTGTGCTTCTGTGCTGTGTGCATGTAATCACACTACTGCTCATGTGTGCTAGCGGGCCTGTCCAACCTTGGCCCCCACCCCCCCACCCCTCCCCCTCCCTCACCTGCTCCATATGTCGCACAGTGACACCCAAGCTATGTTCTTCATGCATCTCGCTCCCTTTCTCTTGTGTCTCCGGCGAGCCAGACTCTTTCTGGGTCAGTCCTCAGCCCTTAGAGAGACCCTGATCCAGAAGAAGAAGAGAGAAAGAGAGAGAGCGAGAGAGAGAGAGAGAAGTGAGAGAGTGAGAGAGTGAGAGAGTGAAGGGTTGGGGAGGGGAGGTATTTATAGAAAAATGGGGCTTCGCAGCACCTTTCCTCGAGAAAGAATCATTAGAGGACCCAGCTAGTGAGTGTGTCCCAGTTTTGTTCCTTCCTCCCTCTCCACATTGGTCTTGCGCAGAGAGGAGAGGGCCGGAGCTGGACTGACTGACTAACCGGAGCGACCGATGCTCCACCAGAGTTAGTCAACGTCCACCTGATCCCCTCTCTCTCCTCGTCACCCCCTGGTCACCTGCTCCACGTCGCTCTCCGCTCTCCCTGCCCCACTCGCCGATGGCTGACCCTGGGTACCAGAGCCAGAGCCACCCATCCAGATCCACCTGCTGCTGCTGTTGCTCCCACCACCACCACCACCACTGAAGAGATGGAGACCATGGGCAGGAGCCCCAGTGCTCAGTGAGACCAGGCTGAAGAAGAGGGGGGGTTGGCTGGTGCTGGTGCTGAAGTTGGTGGGGGTGGTGTGGGTGGTGGTGGGGGGAGGAAGGAAGGAAGGAAGGAAGGAAGGAAGGAAGGAAGGAAGAGGGGGCCATTGCTGCGGCGGCAGCAGTGGCAGTGGTGGTGATTTTATTTCACCCGAAACCCGAAGAGGACGGAGGTGGACAGCCGCTGCCGGTTGTCTCCCTCTCTCCTCTGGCCTGACGCACCGGCACGCTGAGGCGGTCACTGAGCCTGAACATGCGGCGCTTCCTGAGGAGCCAGAAGGGCCGGTTCTCCCTGCGGCAGAGCCGGTCCGGTTCCTCTCGGGGCTACCGGAGCGCCTCCAAAGACTTCTGTGAGTCCACGCCATCGTCGCCCTACTACGCCTGCGGTAGTACACTGCTTTCTATGCGTGCCTTTTTTATATTATTATTATTATTCAGGGCATGCATACTTTGCATGTGAAATGGGGTACTTGAAGCTAGAGGTTGGATGTAAGTGGGATTTGATGATGGTGTGGGTTGGGTTGCCAGTTGCTTATTTTTATTATTCAGGGCATGCATACTTTGCATGTGGCATGTGTGGTACTTGAAGCTAGAGGTTGGATATACTGTAAGTGGGATTTGATGATGATGATGATGATGTGGGTTGGGTTGCTTACCAGCTGTGGTCAGTGCTGTGCTGCCGGTTTTGCAGATAAAGTGTGGCAGAGCAGAGCTGTGTTATTAGTGATTGTGCTCCACTGTGTTGTGTTGTAAAAGTTCTCTCGTTCACTTCACTTCACTTCACTTCGTGGAGTGCTGCAAACTAATTGTCAGACATGCAGAAAGAGAGATGTGATGAAGGGCAGATCAGGCGTTTCAGCAATCACAGTGTTAAACTGTGGTGGCATTTGTGCCTTTTATTTTTATAGCATGACCTGATTTAAATTCAAATGAGGAAGCCAGTGCTTTGAAACCTTTTTTCGGTACTCAGGAAAGGAGCCTTTCATGGCCAGTGAGAGTGCATCGGGTTTACAGTAACACTTCATTTGCTTTTTTGTGTCACTTTATTTGCCTGTGTTGTCTTTGAACAGCCTGGTTTAGTTGCAGAAATAGTTTTCAGTCCATGCACTGCACATACACACAGAACATTAATACTGTCTTCAACAGTGCACACAATGGTAGCCTATAGATTTCGTGTACATGACCAAAGAGTACTGAATCCCTGCATATCGAGGACATCCCGTTTATATTATTATGGGGACATCCATACTTACATATGCCTGTCCCTCCTGTATGTGTGAGCATATTTGTGTGTGGGGCAGGTGGGGCGTGAGGGACTGAGGGTGGACACTAGGGCTTTGACAGAATGAGGGGAGAGGCGGCTGCAGTGAGCAGAGGAACAGGGCCAGCAGACCTGAATAGCACACTTACTCAGAAGGCTTCACGCAGCAAAGGACATTGTTTGTTTGTTTGTTTGTTTTTTTGAGAACTATCTAAACAGAGCAAGTGTGGATATTAAAATACAAGACTGTTATTATGTTTACAATCCCGGAGTTATACGAGCTTAGTAAGTTTCTTTTACCACAGCTATATTACATCATCGGTATTTGTCCTTAGCCGTGCTTCATATGGCTTTGATGCCGTAATGCACCATGCGTGTTTGTGGGGTCTGTAAGAACACAGATTCAAATTTTTTAGTATTTTTAAGCGTCAGATTTGTAAAAGGGCTAATATCTTTATGTTTTCTGTGTGTGTGCATTTGTGTTGTATTGGGTGCGTGTGTGTGTGTGTGTGTGTGTGTTTACTGTGTGTGCATTTGTGTTGTGTGTGTGTGTGTGCCTGTGTGTGTGTGCTATGCGTGCCTGTGTGCCTGTGCATTGTGTCTGCATCACGTATGCAGCCTTGAGCATGATGCCGCCGTCTAACCAGGGCTGGCCGGAGGACTTTGGCTTCCGTCTGGGGGGCGACGGGCCGAGCTACATCCTGTCGGTGGTGGAGGGCAGCAGCGCCCACATGGCAGGCCTGCAGCCCGGAGACCAGGTGCTCGAGGTGGACGGCCAAAACGTGTCCACGCTCAGCCCCGCGGCGCTCATCGCCCTGGCCAAGACCATCAAGACGGTGCCCCCCAGCATAGGGGTGGTGTCCCGCATCGAACAGGTGCCTCACACCTAATAAGATCATACCTGTCTGAGGCTCATACCTGTCTGAGGCGCATACCTGTCTGAGGTGCTTACCTGTCTGAGGCTCTTACCTGTCTGAGATCATACCTGTCTGAGATCATACCTGTCCGAGTTCCTTCTGCCACTTATTATTACATTTTTGTTACATTGCATTTGGCAAACGCTTTTATCCAAAGCGACTTGCAAAAAAGGAGGACATAAGCTGACTTAATAAACAGCTGTCTTTGGTCACTGCTTTTGTGTGCTTTTGGACCTTTTTCAGTTCTGTCTTGAGTTTTTTTAGGATGACGTGAGAGGAAGTGAATGAAGCATTAATGGAGACATTAATGGTGTGAAATGTATAGTGTGATGAGAAATTAATGAAGTGTGCAAAGAATTCAATTTAACATTGAGACAAGTAAATGTCAAATACAATATAGAATGAACTGTCCCTGGGGGATTGGTAACTGTATTGTAAGATAAAGCTTCTCAATCAGAAGCAGGGGCTGGTGTCATTACCCTAAAGTGTAAAAAAAAAGATTCCATAAAGAACAAATCAAATCCAGGTTGGACAATCCCGTTTTGGTGGAAACGTAAAGCCCAGTTCCATCTTCTTTTACGGTTCTCCAGTGAATGGCTTGGTGGAGTATGGAGGACTATTTAAGAATTAAATAGTTCCTTTAAGTTACATGAAAATCCTCATTAAAAGCACATTACTCTGGAGACCCTGACTCACCTCCCAGGGTTACATCATTCATATTAATAAAGCCCCCCCCAAAATAGAATGGCTGCCTAATGATTTAACGGCATGCAGCTTCCTCTGGGGTGGGTGGGTGAGGCCACTGCATTTCCTGTGTGCAATCCAATCCTGAGGGGAATTCATTCTCACTTCACGTCAGACTGTTGACAGGAAATGTGACTTATATACTGTAGTTATCTCATCAAAGGTCTTCGTTTAATGAAAGAACTTGCTGACAGGTATCCAGCACCAGTGACAGCTTATTTCAGAATGAAATGAAAGAGTGCTGCGAAGAGCACTTTTGTCACTGAAATGATTGCAGAAAATGGCTATATTCAAACTGGCTTAAAAATATATTAGCTTGCTTTGTTTGCACTGATAAGAACTGTTTGTGGGTGATTTCTGGAGGTGCAGCCAATCCTTCTTATAATCAGTTTTGCCAGTTCAGTTTTGCCTGAGGCCTGCCCTTACACTTTCTTATGAAAACCCTTTATTAGTATAACACCTTTTTTCTCTGTTTCATCTTTCTTCATTATCCTAAGACATCACACCAGGTACTGATGGCTTGATGTAGCAGATGTACATATTAGATGGCAGGTGTATGAGTTGCCTGCACAGTTTAAATTACCCCCCAATCAAGACCCAAAGAGACAAAAATAGCAGTGTTGGGGACATATTAATGTAGCTAATATAAAACGTAAAAGGTAGTACCATCTATAAAAGGTAGTACCCCACTGTAGGCTGAGGCCTACCCAAACCTTTTCAAAATCCATTATGCTAGTTGAGTTTTGTCACAACCCCGCCGTTACCCCTCTATGTATAAAAAAGAAGTATATCACTTTTTAAAATTATTTCATCCTTCTCGTCCTCTCCTAAGATCGACATCACCCCGGGCCCTGATGGCCGTTTTGGCTTCACCATAGTATGAGACAGGCCTACTCAAGCCTTTATAAAACCCATTATGCTAGTTGAGTTTTGTCACAACCCTGCCCACCCCTCTATGGATAAAAAAGAAATATATCACTTTTTTATTATTTCATCCTTCTGTCCCCTCCTAAGATTGACCCGATGGCCGTTTATCACTTTTTTATTATTTTATTCTTCTGTCCCCTCCTAAGATTGACATCACCCCGGGCCCCGATGGCCATTTTGGCTTCACCATAGTCGGCGACAGGCCTACCCAATTCTTTTTATGTATAAAAAAGAAATATATCACTTTTTAAAATTATTTTATTCTTCTCTCATCCTTCTCTCCTCTCCTAAGATTGACATCACCCCAGGCCCCGATGGCCGTTTTGGCTTCACCATAGTAGGACACAGGCCTACCCAATTCGTTTTAAAAACCCATTATGCTAGTAGTCTATGTATAAAAAAGAAGTATATCACTTTTTAAAATTATTTTATTCTTCTTTCATCCTTCTGTCCTCTCCTAAGATCGACATCACCCCGGGCCCCGATGGCCGTTTTGGCTTCACCATAGTCGGCGACAGTCCCCTGTTGGTGGAGGACTGCCTGCCCAGCTCTCCGGCGGGCCGCTGCGGGCTACGGGCGGGCGACTACGTGATGGAGGTGAACGGGCTGCCGGTGAAGCAGCACGAGATGGCGGCGGCCATGATCAAGGCCTCGCAGGGCCGCACGCTGCGTCTGGGCGTGCTCAGTATCAACCGCTGGCAGCGGCGCTCTGCTAGCGCTAGCATGAAGGAGGCGGCGGCAGCGGCGGCGGCGGCAGTGGCGGCTAAGAACGCCGCCGGCGGCAACATGGGCACCCCGGGCAGCGCCTCGGCAACCACGCCCATCAGCCCACCCCACATGAGCGGGGAGAGCGTGCGCCAGGACCGCAGACACAAGGCCCAGGAGTTCAATAAGAAGGTTAGCGTTTACTGAGGTTTCTCTCTGACATGCATACATTTACTACAGAGCATATAGTTCATGGGATGTCAGACATGCCCTGACCTCACTCTTTGTTTGACAGAGTCATTGGGAGCGCTCCTATAGTGTCCTATAAGTGTTCGAGACTGGAAGGACGCAACCTGAAAATATTGCAAGCTGCACATTTTTATGTTGATATACTATCTCATAAGATGTGTTGTAGTTAGCCCTCATATGCACAGAACAGTTAGATCCTGCTAAAGCAATGCTCTTGACAGATAGATAGGCTATATACCTCCCAGCAAGCACAGAGACATTTTCAGATACAGGGGGTATCTGTCAATGTATCCGTCTTGTTTCAAACAGTTGATGTGACAGGCAAATAAAGTCCCTTAAACTGCCCGTCCTCAATGCATGAATGCCACCAAGAGAGCCAGGGCCATGTCAGGGCGTCTCTGAAGTCGACTCTATCGCCCCCTACAGGTGGAGGAGATCCTAGGGGATGAGCCCGAGGTGAAGGAGCGTCTGTTTGACGTGCTGAAGCAGTACGCTACCGAGAGGGACGTCGAGAACCTGGCCTGCCTCCTCCCAGAGATCCTTATCACTGAGGAACATCAGCAGCTGATTGACAGTGTGAGGTATGTGTTTGTGTTCTTCACTGTAAGTGTCTCTGGATAAAACCATCAGCTATGTGTAATGTAATACAGTATGTCACTAAAGTGAGTACAGCCCTCACATTTTTGTACTTTTTTTATTATATCTTTCCATGGGAGAAGTCTAAAGATATAACACTTTTACAATGTAAAGTAGGCAGTGTACAGCTTACACCTACTTTACATTGTATCAAAGTGTTATATCTTCAGACTTCTCACTTCTCACTATAATAGAAATGTACAAAAATGTGAGGCTTGTACTCACGTTTGTGACATACTGTATATAATGTAAAAGTAGGACACACCTTGTGTCCTTGAACAAGGGTCAGGGGTCATTGGAGGGCAAGAGTGCTTCCTGTGAAGAATGAGTGTTGGTTTGGTTTAATTTCAGTATGAGAATGTTTTAGTTGGATTTTTCAGCACAAGAGTGTTTTTGATTTGTTGGGTTTCCAGTATATGACTGTTTTAGTTTTATTTTTTAGCATGAGAGTGCTTTTGATTTGCTGATTTTTCCAGTATATTCCAGTATATGAGTGTTTTAGTGTGATTTTCCAGTAGATATGAGAGTGCTTTTGATTTGTTGGAGATCGGTTCAGGTGAGCGCACTCACTGATGGCAAATACAATGGAGGAGTGGATGAAAGGCGGCAGGCATTATTAAATCATGGCCCTTTCAACAGCGGCTATCATGAGAAGACTTTTAGTGACAACAGCTGCTGAGTTTTGTCATAATTGGGACACCTTGTGAATATTTTACTTTGCTGGCACAGTTGTATAAGAGTCTAAGTGAAGTCTGTTGGACGGATGAAAAAAGTACAGGAGTTTTGATTGGTAGCACTTTGAGGTATGCTGGGTCTTTGATGTGTGTGAGTTCTGTTTTTCGAAGACTGACGGAATGCATGAGATGTTTTAAATCTGAGTCCACTCCTTTGTAGTGGTTTGTACATCTGTGTGTAGGCTAGCTGCTGTGTAGTTAAAGTCGAGGCTGATTGAGATGCTGTTAATTACCAAGTGTTGAATGGAGGTTGACTTGCTGTTTTTGCTTTTCCTGTAGTAGCCAATTGCCACCTCATTTCAGCTGACTTGCCAAAGTGTACGAGGAGCTGGATGTATTGATTTTGAGTCCTGGCCAACACAACAATAACTATTGTTCTTAATGAGCTACCTTGCCCGTCCCCCCCTCCCAACCCAACCAATCCTGGCTGAGATCTTTCAGTTGTGTGACAATGGGGAAATGCGAAGAAGAGGCACAGTGCATCCTAAATGGGAGAGAAGAAGAAATCAATCCCTCAGAGGACAAAAAATGTTGCTTGCTTTTTTTGTTGTGCGAACGTGTATCCAGCATCCCTAAAGAGAGAGACTAGCTGTCTTTGATCAGTTTGAACACCTAGCCTGTCACAGATGAGATGTGGATCATCCCACGTAGGTAAAGGAGGCTGCCTGCTTTGAAGTCACCTGCCTCAGATATGATGCTTGCACACACACACAGAGCCCAAATGAGGGTGTGTGCTGCGTCCCCAGAGAATAGCCAGATGTTTTTCTCTCCGCACTGATTGGAAAAGTAGGAATACAAACACTTCGGCTCACACATCCCCCCCCCCCCCACCACCACCACCACCACCACCATGCCTTCCCCCCTCCCCCACACACACCCCCACCCCGACACACACCCCCACCCCCACCCCCACCCCGACCGCCATGCCTTCCCCCCTCCCCCACACACACCCCCACCCCCACACACACCCCCACCACCACCGCCATGCCTTCCCCCCTCCCCTCCTTATCTGCTCTGCCTCTCTCATTTGTCCAATATTCTTCCCTCTTCCTCTTCCTCTTTTTCCCCCCACTTTATTTTCCCCTCCCTCGTCCCTCCCTCCCTCCTTCGCTCCCTCGCTCTCTGGGGCATATGTGCAGTATTAGTGCGTATCATAGAGTTGTTTAATCACAAGCCGCCTCCTCCTCCTTTTTTTCTTCTGTTGCGGCGCTTGGCTGTGCAGACTGCTCCTGTTGTGTCCAAGCCTGTTATTCGTGTGATATGTACTGTGCAGAATAACTTGCTCTGCCTCCCTTTTCTAGCTTTGTATCCCCCCTTTCCATCTCTTTACCTCCGCAACCACCTCCCTCTCTCTTGCTCTCTCTGCATCTTTTCTCTACACCAACCATATGCAATGCACACTGTAGTTACAGTATGTGGTGAATTTGTTGAACCAATAGGATTATGAGGGACGTCAGTGATGAGTTGTCTGAGGTGAGTTGCTCTCTGCTGCTGTGTGTGACTGCCGTTCTTCTCGCCCCCTCTTTCCCCATTGGCTACCTGTACAAAGGCCGGTTATGTGGACCGATAGCTGTATGTTGTTGTGTGCTGTAAGCTGAGTTTTGTACACATTGCTGGCTCTCATGTGTAGGCTGATTGATTGTACTGGATGTGTGTACTGGAATGTGTATGTACTTACTCATGAGTGCTTAATGTGTATGCTTAATGTATATGCTGCTTTGGTGATGTTTCCAGTGAACATATGTTTCAAGAGACTGTTTTACCATTTTTATATGGTGCCAGTTTAGTTGGCAGTTTGGTAGTTTGGTATTGTCATAAAATAATGAATTCAACTTGAAGAATGTGAAGGGGTCTCTGAGCTACTTTCCCAGTGTTACATAATCTTCGCTAATTGCACTTACAATTTATTGCTACTCTTGCTGTTGCTAGGTCTGTCTCCCATCATCGTCATCACCCAAATGATGTAGTTAAGTAGTAACACTTGTCTGCCATTTCCCAGATATTCTGGCTGTCTGACAGCATTTAAACCACTCTGGAGAGGCTGTTTCGATAGTTTGGATGGTTTAATGGATAGGATTTTTGTTTTTGTCCAAACGTGCTTTACAGCTCTTGGCATCCTGAAAAAAAAAACCCCTAGAGCAATAATTGTTGGAATGTTGCCATGCCAAGAGTTCTGAGCACTTTTAGTATCATTTCCTCAGTGCTCCTGTACCATTAACTACGCTGGGTGCCATTTTGATGCTTCAAAGCTCTATGCCCTGCTCTTTTTTTTTTACACAACCAAAATGGTTCCCCTCCTCGGTCCTCAGTCGCCGCACGTGCGGGCACTGGTGGCACACTTAAGCGCTCAACGTGATGTTCCAGCCCTGAACTCCACTCGGACACCAGGGGAAAGGGCTTTTTTTGGGAGGGTGTGGGTGTGTATGTGGGGGGTGGGGGGTGGGAGTGGGGGGTAGTGGCTGAGCTGAGCTGTGCTGTGCTGTGCTGTGGTGCTTCAGGCAGGCAAGCCGGGTGCCCAGTGCACAATGACCCATTTGTGTGTGTGTGTGCTGGAGATGTATTCCCACACGCCCGACTGGCTCTCTGCAGCTCTCACGGCTGCCCATCTGTCACTGCCCAGATGTGGCCATTTTACCTGGGGTGTGTGTGAGTCATGCTTATGCACTACAGCATGTGAAAGGGCCAGATAAAGGCTACAAATTACACACCCAGGAGAAAGTTTTTTTTTTTACTGTAGACAGAGATGTTAAGTTCATATTTTATTCTTTATATTTTTTAAAAGGTAACATGTTTTTTCATGCACTACATCATATGAAAGGGACAGGTAACTGCTACAAATCACACACCCAGTAGAAAGTCTTTTCTACTGCGGAGAGAGCTGTTGAGTTCATATTTTATTCTGAATATTTTTAAAAAGGTAACATGTTCCTATGTGAACAATCACAAGTATGTGTTTCTGAACTGTTTTTTCCTGCAACCAAGTGACCAATAGGGCAGTGGTCTGCTGTGTCTACCAGGGCAGCATGACAGTAAGACTGTTCAGAGCTCAGCCTTTGGCAAGCAACCCCAAACGTTGGAGCATCTCTGGCAGTCAAAGCCTGGATTCGTCACACCTAATTCTGGAACAATCTTTGCACTGCCAGTTTAGGTGCCAGGGGAGCTCCTCTTCTCAGTGCCTTTACAGGCTCTTCTGCCACCAGCCTATTAGAGACCCCTCCCCTGGCCTTGGGTCTTAGCCCAGTGTGGTGTGGGGGAAAGCAGTGGGGATGAGGAGAGATGGTTAGAGATAGATCGGCGTGGGCAATGGTGCTTTAAAGGGAAGCTTTTTGCTTTCTGTCATATGTGCCAGACGATTACACTCTGGGTCTCAGGAGATTCAGCCTGGTTGCTTTGTAACCGCAGCCCCCTAAAGTAGCACAGCACTAATGAAGTGACGGTAATGATGGCAATTAGGTGTAGATATAACAGATATAACAGACTCTCATTATGTTTTTAAAAGCCAGCAGGTTTGCCAGAAGCTGGGGATAATTATAATGACAGATATTTACACACTGTGAAATTAATAAGAGCTAATTTTCTGACTTGTCTTGGTTTGATAAGAAAAGAGCAAAAAAAAAACTAGATTTGCGTTTCCCAGAAATTACACAGGGCTTGCAAAGCAGATTTTTAAAAGAAGTGTACTTACAAATTGACAATAAAAAAAACTACACAGTCAGTCAAACAGATAATCAACTAAGCCTTCACAATTACTACTCATTTTCACACTTGTCTACAATGTTCACTTTGTCAAAACCTTTGATACAGTATGCTCTACCAACACAGACACACACACACACACACACACACACACACACACACACACACACACACACACACACACACACACACACACAAAACAAACTTGAGGTGGTTGCTCTGCCATTGCTAGTGTAATCATAGTGGTTGCTATCAGTCCTACGTTACTAGGGGAACCATGTTAGTTGCAATGTTGGTTGCTAGGACGTCACTGTTAAAGTGGTTGTAACAGCATGAAATTCCATTTGCGCAGTCCAGAAAAGAAAAAAAAAGAAAGGTGGAAATTTAAAATAGAGAATGACTGACTGACAAGTGGAAGAAATACTGAATATACTAAACACATACTAGTGGAAAACTATTGATGTTGAGGTTTTTTTAGATGGAATAATAACAGTAATAACAGTAATTAACTACTAGAGCCTCACATCGCCTACCAGAGGTGTTTATGTGTTAAATCAGAAGTGTCAGAAAAACCCTGCCACGTTTTCTTTCTAACACAGGTGACTTCACTGAGTAGCTGATCTACCTGTCTTGAGTGCTCATTATGATCAGCTGATTCAGAGCTGGTTGGATCAAATTTGTGGCAGGGGTTTTTACTTTCTGAATCTGGGACTGACAGCACTGGTTAACAGTATTAAGAGTAGAAAATGAAGTAGACCTAATAAGCATAATAAGGTAAAGTAATTAAAAAGCATGGGTCTGGCAGCCCCCCCCCCCCCCCCCCCCCCCCCCTGCAGCTATACTGTAGGGTCCCAGGGGTACTTAAGGGCTGCCCATCACAGTGCCTCTCACTGTCCTCTTCATGGAGCAATATTTATATTGATGTAGTCATTCATATAGCCATTCACCCTGACGCAGATTGTAAGAATGCAACAGAAAGAAAAGAAAAGAAAAGAAAAAAGAAAAGAAAAGTGGAAATGAAACATAGAGAATGACTGACTGGCAAGTGGAAGAAATATTGAATATAAAACTAATACATACATTATAGTGGAAAACTATGACTACTAGTGACTAATTTTTTTTTTTTAGATGGAATGAATAACAGTATTAAGAGTAGAAAATGAAGTAGTCATAATAAGGATAATAACTTATTAATAAGGTAAAGTAATTAAAGAGCATTGGTCTGGCAGGCAGCCCCCCCCCCCTCCTCCTGCAGCTATACTGTAGGGTCCCAGGGGTACTTAAGGGCTGCCCATCACACTGCCTCTCACTGTCCTCTTCATGAAGCAATATTTATATTGACGTAGTCATTCATATAGCCATTCACCCTAACGCAGATTGTAGGAATGCAAAAGAAACAACAAAAGAAAAGAAAAGAAAAAAAGAAAAGTGGAAATAAAAGATAATTAATGAGCATTGTCTAACAGGCAGCCCCCCCCCCCTCCTCCTGCAGCTATACTGTAGGGTCCCAGGGGTACTTAAGGGCTGGCCATCACACTGCCTCTCATCAGTACCAGCCAAATTAGCCAGCACTGTCCTCTTCAGGCCACTTGAAACCTGACCAGCCACTGCCACTGCTGCCACTGCTGCGTACAGCCACTGTCCTCGGAAGAGAGGGGGGAGAGAAAAAAAAAATCTGCTGAATTACCCCCAGCGGATGCACTCTATTTTTACACAGCCTACTTCCTTTAACGCTGCTGCGCCTCTCAGCTTTGTGACGCACGTCTAAAAAAGTTATCTGAAAAATTCAAAGCGCGTGGTGAAAGTCGAGTGAAATGAAAAGTGGTGGTGGTTTGAGTGGTGGTGGTTGTTGTGGCGGCGTGCGGTGCGATGTCAGATAACTGAGATCTGTAATTTTTTATTTTTATTTCATTTTTTTGTGCTATAATCGACAAAATATCTCATTAGATATTCAAGCACCTGGATTCAGTCAAAGACGCCAGTATTCAGCCTTTCCGTGGAGGCACAGAGTCTCTGGATTGGATACCAAGGGAAGTTTGTCATGCTTTAAAACTGTGTGAGAAGCACAGGAGGACAGTTTTTTTTCCAGGTGCGTGTTGATCAGTGTGAGAGCTGTCCAGAGATGCCGACCTGCATACGGGATGTGACCGCTGCTGCCTCTGCTGCCGTGCGTAACATGAGAGGATGCTGCAGGGGTACCTCGGTCCTGTCTCCGCTGCTGGCCTCTCTCAGGTCGCCCCTCTATCAGCTGTCAATCATCCTCCCTCCCTCCCGCACGTGCGCGCGTCGCTGGAGGAGCCTCTGACCGTCCGCGTCTCTGATGCCTCCGCATGGCCGTACGCTCGCCCAGATGCAGAAGGGGACTCCCTGCCTCCCTGCCTTTTGATCTCTCCCACTCACCTTTTTTCTTGATGTTTTTTTTCTCTTCTTCCTACTCTTCTTCTTGTTTTTATTCCTCCTCTTCATTTCCCTGTCTGCCTCTGGCTTCTGGCTTCTCTCTCTTCTCTCCTCCTACCACAAAACTCACTGCTTTATCTTACTTCCCTCTCTCCCTTTTTTTACTCCCTCGTTCAAGCACCTTATTCATCTTTTATTCTTTCTTGCTTTCGTTCTGTCTCCCTCTCTCTCTGCCTCCTCCACTGAGGCAGCAGGCACCTCCCTCCTGCTAGGACTCAGCCAGGCATCCTCCTCGTCTGTCAGGAGACCCGAGGCAGATCTGAACTTAGCCCTGCTGGGCTCCAGCAGCTGAGCTTCCCACAGAACCTGCCAGTCAGTCAGTGTGGTCCCGATCGCTAACAGCCAGAGTGACTGTGCTGTGCCCTGACTAAAGCGTCAGCTTTTTACTTTTTTCTCTTTTCTTTTCTTTTCTTTTCTTTTTTTTTGCTCCTTCTCTTCTTCTTTCCTGGAGGGATGATCTTGATCTTGAGGGTGCTTGGTTCCTGAAGAGCTGGTAGCTTTTCCCAGAGAGACAGAGAGAGAGCCTGATCCAGACTTTCATTTTTTGTGGATGTTTGGGAATTCTTCACACATCTGTCCTCTCCTCTTTTCGTGTTCTGCTGAATGATCAATTATTTAAGCGTTCATGGGGACGGGGAGTTTTCAAAGCGGCGACAGAGTATCTGCCACATAGTTACAGCCTGAGCCTGCAAACAGACAAGGGGAACCATGGGGAGGGACAGGAGATTCTCCAAGCACTTTCGGTAAGGTGGACCACTGAGGCTTATATTGTTTGTTTGGTCTTCTCTTTTACTCCTGCATGGACCTCAGGGTAATCTCCTTTTGAAGGGAAGGCTGGGGAGGTGTGTGGGTGGGCGGGCGGGTGTGGGAATTAGGGGGAGAGGGGGAGAGGGGGTGATGAGTTGTTGCATTCTCCCACTGTCAGGTGTATCAGAGCTGCCTGTGTCAGGTCTCAAACCAGAGCAGTGACATTGGTCGATGATTACATGAATAATCTGCATAGTTGTATTTAATGTACAGAACTGCTGATTTTCGTGCAGTTTAGTGTGTTTTACAGACCTAGACAGTTGTGTCTGTTTTCTTAAACATAAACAAAATACCATCTCATACATCAAAATGGCATGTCACTGTCCCTGTCCCTGGATCTCTGTAAGTTCTCTCTAAGCCTCTTTCTCTAGTGGGAATACACTTTATTTGTGTTGAGGAGTGAAATTGGTTGTTTCTGCATTTACCTCAGTATCATTGTCAAGTGTTAGCTCATTTCACATATTTCATCTTAGTGGTTTTGTGTTGGTTGTGGTTTTGTGTTGTCTTTAGGAAGTAGGAAGAACTTGTGTGTTGTTTTGAGAAAGAGACGGGCTATTGTGTCCTTTGTGTGTGGGACTGATGATGAGACTGTGAACATCATGTCATCACAGCTTTTGTTCGCACACAGTCATGCCTATTAATATAGCATTATGCATGCCCTCCCTGTGTGAGTCCACAACAAGCTGTCACTTGCACTTCCCAGCTCTTTAAGGATGCATGTCATTATGCCCTCACACACACACACACACACACACACACACACACACACACGCACACACGCACACACACACACTCGCACACACCACACCACAACCTCAAAGCACCCACACACCCACGCACAACACTCTCTCTCACAACCACACACTGAAACACTGCATGGTGGATAACCATGGTGGACAAGCCCTGCACACACATGCACAATGGACATAATCAGATACACAACACTCACAAATATACATAAACATACACATGCATACAGACACAGACACTGTACACACACATGCACTCATCCATACACACACACATACACACACACTCATGCATTCTTGCATTTGAAACCTTGTAAAAACTCCAGTCACATACACACAGTCACACACACACACACACACACACACACACACTTACAGCAACAGCAGCAGCAGCAGCAGCAACAGAAGCGGTGGCTCTGGCGCGTGTGTGTGCTCTTGGAGTTTGGCTGTGGAGGGCTGCAGGCTGTGCTTTCTCAAGCCCTTCTGCTCTCCCTCTCTACTTTTCCTAACTGGGTCTCAGCGATAATCCAGGCCTCGCTCTCCTTTTTATAACGCTCTCTCTCTCTCCTTGCTCTCCTTCGTCATTCATTCTCATTCTCTTTCTCTTTCTCTTTCTCTTCTCTGCCGCTTTCTGCTTGCCCTTGTTCTACAAGCCCCCCTTCCATTCCACACGGGTAATTTTAGACTTCTTTTGACCTCCTTCTAATTGAGGGCATCCCAACCTAAATGAAAGTTAAATGTAAGAACCATTCTATGGCATGTATGCATGTTGCCTCTTGTGGACTGTGGGAGTAGGAGATGTCACTAGTAAATGTTGCTAGTACACGCGTGTGCACATGTCCTGTGAGATTGGCGCAGTATGTGTCACAGTCACTGGTGGTGATTGATAGCCTTCTCAACTCCCGACAGACACACTCACACACACACACACACACACACACACACACTCAGTCAAGAGGAGCCAGCAGGGGTGAGAGTTTCCCGCCGATATGGCAAAGTTTCAGGTTTCACATACTCAGACATCCCCCTCCCCACCCCCACCACCACCCCTCTCTTTTAGGGGAGCTGGATTTGCCTCTCGTTGGGAAAAAACGCCCCTATTTGCCTATTGCCTACATGTTTAGCGCTGACGTGGTTAAGATGGCTAAATATGGGGAGCAGATGGGTGGGTTTGAGCCTGAGCAGGGCCAGGTTGGTTAGTTACCACCTGCTCACTGGAGCCCAGTGTGACACTGCATCTGTGCAGGACTCTGGGGCCCAGTGTGACACTGCATCTATGCAGGACTCTGGAGGCCAGTGTGACACTGCATCTGTGCAGGACTCTGGGGCCACGACTGTGCTGCCTCACCCAGGTGTTCCTCTCTCTTTCTTTTTCTTTTTCTTTCTCTTTGTCTTTCACTTTCTCTCTCTCTCTCTCTCTCTCCCTCTCTCTCTCTCACACACACACACACCTACATTCTCCCTCTCTCTCTCTGTCACACACACACACACACACACACACACACACACCTACATTCTCTCTCTCTCTCTCTGTCACACACACACACACACACACATACACACACACACACACACACACACACACACACACACCTACATCCCCCCACCTCTCTCCCTCTCTCTCTCGCTCTCTCTCTCTCTCCTTCTCTCATTCTGTGGCCTATTTAAGAGCCGGTGTTGCGTAGCTGGGCTGGGAATGTGGGGCAGGATTGGGCACACGGGCCGACCTTGAGAGCCGGTGCGCTCCTTGTGAGTAATGTGCACAAATTTAACTCCCACAAGTAAGCGGTGGCGTCTCTTTCTGCCACGGGGCGAAGTGGGGCAACGATGAGCCCAGATACAGATACACCTGCCAGAACTCACCTGTCAGAACTCACCTGTCAGAACTCACCTGTCATACCTGCTGGTGGTGCTAATGACTGCTGGTGTTGACGAGTGCTGCAGACTGATGATGATGGTGGTTATCAGAGGTGTCAATCATGTCTTTAGAAAGTAAAAATGCTGCCACATACGTATTTTACCAAACCAGCTGATCTTAATAAGCATAGAAATCATCAGACAGGTAGACCAGCTTGTTAGTGAAGTCACCTGTGTGATTGACACCTCAGGGGGGGATAGACGGATACTTAATTAACTCATAAAGTGTGGTCCTGTCAGTTGATGACTGGTGATGACTTGGTGATGATTCATCCTATGTGATTCTTAAAGGGGTCCTTCCATCGTGATTTGTATTCATATTTCTGTGTCGCCACTATGGTTGAATGCATTGTGCGTCATTTCTGTGAAAAATTATGTCCTAGTTCTCTTGTTTGACGCGGTGTTCTGTAAGCTAGAACAGGTCTAGTGGTTGAACAACTGGCTTTTACGGTGTCCCACGTGAATATCCATGACGTGTCAATAAGGCACCTCTGATTGGGCAAATTCGCTGTCTTTCGTTCACCTAGCTTCTGTCCACAGTTCTTCCTCTGGGATGTGAGCGTGCCATACATGGCTCTGGGCGGGGCTTACAACCTAGTGACGTAGATAGGTTTAGCTTGCTCTGATCCGCTCGTTTTGGTTAGCTTGACCATTCAATGACCAGTAAAACCATGAGGATCGCATTTCACGTCTTGGAATGCTGCGTGCATATACTGCTTGTTGTGACCCACCACATTGTAAATAGAGCTACTAAAAGTGTTTTTTGATGGAAGGACCCCTTTAAGAATGGTGATTACTTGATGTAGGTAACCTTTTCATGAAATAATTTTGTATGATCAGGAACATACATACAGTGCATATATGCATTACATAAAACTGTGTCTTTATTTCTATTGATTGTCTAATTTTATACTATATGTGCTGGTAGCTAAATATAGAAGTGAGCACATTGATTCATAAACGTTGGTGCCCACCTGTGATGGTGTGAATATAGTCCGCGGTTACCATGGAGACAGGGGTTGAACTAACTAATTTATAAAAGGTGGGCTATTTGTGAATCACCTGCTATTTGTGGCTGAACCGAGACCCTTCTGTCTCCACATGAAGGGATGTGTGTGTGTGTGTGTATGTGTGTGTGTGTGTACACACGGGGGTGGCTGAGGGGGAGTGCTGTTTATTTGCCACAGACAGACTGAAATGTCTGGATTGCTCATTAATCCCCTGGAGTTCTTCCTGTTTTGTTTGTTTTGTTTGACGCAGTCCTCTGTACAGTACAGCAAAGTAGAACAGAGGGTTTTTTTTTCTGACGTCTGAACATACTCACAAAGGTCTTTTTTATGTTTTTTTGTATCAGTTTGATCTGTTTAGGAATTCATGTTTTATTCAGAACTAATACTATAATCTCTATTTTGGCTTAATGAGATGCCCATCATTGGACGTTTTAGACCACAAAGATTAATGCTCATTCAAACTGTTTCCAAGTGAGGATTCTTATTTTCAGCAACTTAAATCAGAGGTGTCAGTCCCAGGTTCATAAAGTAAAAACCCTGCCACGTTTTCCTTCTAACACAGGTGACTTCACTGAGTAGCTGATCTACCTGTCTTGAGTGCTTATTACGATCAGCTGATTCAGAGCTGGTTGGATCAAATTTAAATTAAAATAGACTAAAATACACGTTAACAAGTTGGATGGAAACCCGATTTCAGAGACCCAGGCAGTCAGAGAGGGATTATAGAGATCACTTCACAGCTGAAGGTTTCAGCAGCCTTCCTCTCCTAATCTCTCTCTGTGTGTTGGCTCTGTCATCACTTCCTCCCACACCTCCCCATGTGTCCGCCTGCTGCCAGAGGGCAGAAAGAGCCTGTGGGCTGGGCTAAGTCGGGCCGGGCCCCCATGGGAGCAGTACTGCACTCCAGCACCAAGTGGAGGAGCCCTATTCAGCCTCACATTGGACCCGACCAGAACCAAGCTCGCAGCTTCCCAGCTGCCTCACTCAGGTCCAGAGGTGTCAATCCCAGGTTTATAAAGTAAAATCCCTGCCACAAATTTGATCCAAGCAGGCAGCTCTGAATCGGCTGATCGGAATGAGCACTCAAGACAGGTAGATCAGCTACCCAGTGTCCTCAGTCAGCTGTTGTTAGAAAGAAAACGTGGCAGGGTTTTTACTTTCTGAACCAGGGGATTGACACCTCTGCCAACAACAGTTAGCCCCTTTTATTTATCTAAGCTCCGAACCAAACATACATACAGAGGTCACATGTTGTTAAAGTAAACCATAATCTATCATGGACCTTCATATCTCCATATCTCCTTACTTTCTGAGCCCAGCATTGACACCTCTGCTCGGTCCTGACATCCAGTGTCAGAGTGTCCCTCTAAAGCCCTGTTTCCACCAAGCAGTACAGTACAGTTCGGTTCAGTTCGGTTCGCAATTGTTTGTGTCTACATGGTAAGAATTTTTGAAGCGTACCTAAATAACCGTACCGAACTGTACCATTTTCTGGCACCCTTGTGTTGGGCTACCAGTTTGTGGTATGGTTTAGAGACACGCCCGTTGCTGTGATGACTCTACTCTACCTTTGGCAATGGAAACAATCCGTACCGAACCGTTAGGTCCCGAACCGAACTGTACTGTACTGCTTGGTGAAAACAAAACTTAAGAGCCCTTTCCACTCCCCCCAGGGGCTGAGTGTGCCCTGGCCCTCATAGTAGGAGGTGCCATAAGTGACTGAGTCAGTTCCACTGCTCGCAGTGAGTCATTAGGCCCCAGATTGCTGGAGACCTACATTAGCAGTGACTCACAGAGGCACTGAGTGGGCACCAGGCAGGAGAAGTGTGAGGAACAAAGTGATTGACTGGTGCTATAAGCTCTCACTTCACTTCATCTCAAGGTGCGGTGCACTTTAGTTGTTTTGCTTTTCCTTTTACGTTTTCATTTTTATTTCAGGTTTGATGCAAGCTTAGCCTTCCTAGCCTCTTTCTTCCTATGTATCTCTGTCTCACGCGTGCACTCTCTACCTTCCTCTCTCTCTCTCTTTCTTGCTTGCTCCCTGTCTCTCTCTCTTTTGCTTTCTCTCTTGTTCCCTGTCTCTCTCTCTCTCTCTCCCTGGGAGTTCTCCTGAAGTAAAGGCTCTGCTCTAAGGTGGTTTCTGCCTGCGATGCAAGTTATTAGAGTTAACCTGACAGAGAGGAGTCCACTAATGTGTGGCTGATCCCAGCTGGAAACACCCCCCCTCCGACACACACACACATACACACATATACATACACACACATACACACACAACAACAACTTTTTTTCTCACTGCAAGGTGCCTGAGGCAATAAATTCCCCATGATGCCTCATGGTGCTTATTCCTCTCATCACCGTGTGTGTGAAGGGCTTTAGTTTCTGCATCACTAACCAGTCAGACCCAGTCAGTGAAACCAGCGCTGAAGTGGAAAGTTTGTCCTGTGAATAAGCAGCATCTGAACTACTGTACGCCATGGAGATGATTGGAGTTGAAGGGGAGAAAGTGCTAGAAAAAGACAGAGGGATATTCAAAAGAGCTAAGTTGTATCCAACTGGACTTGTTTTACATTTCATCCAAAAGGCTAAACATCTTCAAGCTACTAAAAGAATTCCAGTTTGAACTGAAGAAGCTTTTAGAACTGAAGAAGCCTTTTGGATGAAAGCCGAACTGAAGAAGCTGAAGAAGCTTTTTGGATGAAAAATGAAACGTCTTCAAGCTACTAAAAGAAGTCCAGTTGCGAACAACTTAGCTCTTTTGACTAACATGACATGGATGAATGAGAATCTTCACAGACAGACAGAGGAATATAAAGTCTGTCCTTAGAAAAACAAGTGTCTCTCAGGCATGGTCATGCCTGTAGCTTTAGCACTGAGATAATAAGTCTGTTTCCTCTATCTCAGTTTACCGCTCACTTGTGCCCTCTCCATCTTCATCTCATTTTGCTTCTGCAGTTACTTCCTTTACACTCTTCCTCTTTCCTTTTAATTTTGTTTTCAACATCTCCCTGACGATTTCTAAAAGGGGTGCACTGAGAATAGACAAAGTGAGAAAAATCTCATCTGTGATCTGGAGAAAGATTGTGTCTCTCTAATGATCCATCTCACTCTGTGGGCGGGTGGGGAAACAGCATTACTGGATGGTTTCGGCTGGACGCTGTTTTTTTTGTCTCTTCTTGTCTTCTTCTCTTATCCTTTCCATCTGTTATTTTTTATTAACACAAACCTGTGTTTTTCCCTGATGGAATTTTTTTTCAGCACAATATCACACACCCTCGCTCTGTTTCTCCCACATCCTCTTCTTTCACCCCCCCCCCACCCACCCACCCACCCACCACACACACACACACACACACACACACACACACACACACACACATCTTCCTTCTTCATCACACACCTCTGTATTTTTTTCCTGATGGATTTTTCTTCAATATCACACATTTTCCTTTTTTTTCTCCACTCGCCTCCACAATCCCACCCACCCACCCAAGCACCCTGTCATTCCAAGCACTCAGCGAGCACTGTGTCTCTTCCGGCGTCATTCCGGCGACATTTCTCTACCTGTCCATTACCTGGCCCTCTCCAGCTGTTCTGCAGTTATTTGCACTCCTGGACCTCAGCATGTCCCCTCCCTCCATTTTCAGACCCTCTTTCCCCCCTCACCCTCAGTTAAAGACAATGAACTGCTTTTTGCACATTTTCTAGCACCTTAAAAATGTAATTGTATTTATTTTATTTATTTATTTATTTATTGATTATTTACTTGTTAAGTTCTGTTAGCACAACCATGCTTTTGTATTTATTCAGAAAACTGTAATAAAAGTTTTTTTTTAAATTCAATTCTCCCCTTTCACTCCCTCTCTCTCCCTAATTTCTTGTTTTTTTTGTCTATTCCCTTCCTCTTACTACCTTGTTCTCCTTCTCTCTCTTTCTCCTTGTTCTTTCTCTATTACCTATCTTTCACCCTCTCTACCTTTCATTCCCTCTCTCTCTCTCTCTCTGTCTCTCCATCCCTGTACCTTCTCTCTCTCTCTTTCTCTCTCTCTGTTTCTTCATCCCTGTATCTCCTCTCTCTCTCTCTCTGTCTCTCCATCCCTTTATATCTCCTCTCTCTCTCTCTGTCTCTCCATCCCTGTATCTCCTCTCTCTCTCTCTCTGTCTCTCCATCCCTGTATCTCCTCTCCTCTCTCTCTCTCTCTTTCTCTCTCCTTCTCTCTCTCTCCCTCTCTCTCTCTCTCTCTATCTCTCCATCCCTGTATCTCCTTCCCTCTCTCCTGTCCGTCTCCCTGTATCCTCCTGTCATGTTTCTCAGGATCTTCATCCCGAAGAAGCATCGGCAGCGCTTCGACGACGTGGTGTCCCAGAGCCTGATGAGTCGCCTGCGTGGGCGGAGCTTCAGCGAGCACCGCCACAACCGCCTGCGCCGGAGCCGCAGCGAGGACCACCCCGAGCGCCTGCTGGTGTCCACGCGCGCCAGCTCCGTGCCCCGCACCGCCCACGAGGAGGGCCTGCCCCCGGCCTCACGCGGCCTCCGCAAGACCACCTCGCTCATCGCTGGACACGCCAGCGCCGCGGCCAACGCCAACCGCAGGTCAGAGCCGTGCAGTGATTGGTCAGAGTCACGCAGTCATTGGTCAGAACGCCAACCGCAGGTCAGAGCAGTTCAGTCATTGGTCAGAACGCCAACCTCAGGTCAGAGTCATGCAGTCATTGGTCAGAACGCCAACCTCAGGTCAGAGTCGTGCAGCCATTGGTCAGAGCCATGCAGTCATTGGTCAGAGCCGTGCAGTCATTGGTCAGAGTCACGCAGTCATTGGTCAGAGTCACGCAGTCATTGGTCAGAACGCCAACCGCAGGTCAGAGCCGTGCAGCCATTGGTCAGAGTCACGCAGCCATTGGTCAGAGTCACACAGTCATTGGTCAGAGCTGTGCAGTCATTGGTCAGAGCCGTGCAGTCATTGGTCAAAATGCATTCAGTCCACAGCAACACGACACACAAGTGCATTGGACACCAACACAGTAGTGCATATGGCCACACCCCAAACTCACCATTGCCCAATGTGCTGGCCCACATGTCATTATTATGTCATCGGGCAATTCATGTGACAGGACATGAGCAATAGGCTAAATATTTTGTACAGTGTCGTCACAGCCAAAAGCAGCAGATGCTCAAATTTCATGTAATTACACGAGTAACGTCACATTGTACTGGCGTTATGGATGTGACGAAAAGTCTGTTTTTCATGGAATTGTCCCATCGTAATTCACACACACTTAATCATGTCTATCAGCCAGACAAATATTAGCTTTGTTTCCACCAAGCAGTACAATACAGTTCGGTTCGGGACCTAACGGTTTGGTATAGAACGTTTTTGTGCGGTTCGGTACGGATTGTGTTTCCATTGCCAAAGGTAGAGTACAGTCATCACAGGAACGGGCGTGTCTCTAAACCGTACCACAAACTGGTACCCCAACACAAGGGTGCCAGAAAATGGTACGGTACGGTACGGTTATTTAGGTACGCTTCAAAAATTCTTACCATGGAGACACAAACAATTGCGAACCGAACTGAACCGAACTGTACTGTACTGTACTGCTTGGTGGAAACGGGGCTATTGACTTTCCCCTAGGGCCAATGTATAGTCCAGGCGACAAGCACAGCTTGACAGAATATGACATCAAACAGATGAAACTTCTGTCTGCTAGTGTGTCTCAGAACTTACACATACATCAGAACATTGGACGGCACTTGCCTACTATAATTGGATAGCAGCTCAAAGTTCTGGGTTCTGGAGTGTTGCTTTGATCATGTGCAAGAGGCATCCTTGTTTAAATGTGTTTGAAGACGTGGTTTCTTTCAGAACGGATTTTTTTTGTGCAGGCACCGAACTATAAAAAAACCTTCAGCTCTGTGATGTCTGTCAACAACTTTATTTTTTTTTGTCGAGCAACACTTCCTGCCTGGACTATAAGTGGGCCTTAAGTTTATTCATCAATAATAACAATAATACTCACCCAATTTTTGTTACATAACTGTGACTTGCATATTATCTGTGTCCTCCCAATGTTTTTCGTCACATTTCTTCTCCTGCAGGTCATGCTAAGCAACAGTTGTACTAAACTCACATGACTATGTTTATTGGTGTTTTTGTTATATATATATTGTTGCATTTGAGGGTTTTAGTACGCATGTATGCAAATACAAATGAAGTTCTCTTGATTTGACTTGATCTCTGCTTTCCACATATGGTGTGCAGGATACAAAACTGGCCTGTGTTTGATCTTACCACACACACACTGGGTATATGTTTCAGTCACCGTTAAATTTCCCTTTCCCTTTAAATCAAACCATAGACTGCACACAAATGTGTTTATCATCTCTGTGAATTGTAATTAAATGATATGATTGCTGTTGTAGTTGTCTTAGAAAATGCACATGTCGGTAATGTATACATTTTGCTATGCTACACTGTGAAACGGTTATAGTATATAAATATCTCATTACATGAATCAACATTCCACAGCAAACTTTCATATAACACAATATTTTCATATTCTCTTTCTTTATTTCTTTATTTCTTTCTTTCTTGCTTTCTTTCTCTCTCTCTCTCTCTCTCTCTCTCTCTCTTTCTCTGCCACTCTCTGTGCCATATAAACAAACTGCCATTTCCCACCTGTTTGTGGTATTCTTGTGGAAAGTCTGGTAATAGGGCTCATTTATGTGTGCCAAGTCAGTGAGTAGTTACCACACTCACAACCCCCCTCTTACCTCTTATGTAGTCCTTTCCCCCATAAACCTGCCATTAAATGAACGTTGATATTTCTCATATACTTGCTTTCCTTAAGAGCTTGTTTTCTTCTCCAGCCAGATGCAGCTGTGTGTGTGTATGTGTGTGCATGTGTGCGTGTGTGCATGTGTACGTGTGTGTGCGCGTGTCTGCATGCATGTGTGTGTGTGTGTGTGTGTGTATGTGTGTGTGTGCATGTGTGTGAGGGCATAATGATATGCCTCCTTATAGAGCTCAGGGGTGGGGGGGTGGTATGTGTGCCTTGCTGGGTGTTAATTACACAGTAAGGTGCTACAGCGCTACCTGATTGCTCACCCGTCAGTAACCTGTCAGTACAATCATACCTGCAGACACACTTCACACACATACACACACACACACACACACACACACACACACACACACACACACACCTGATTGCCATCCGTCAGTACAACCATACCTCCAGGCACACTTCTCTTTCTCTCTCTCTCTCTCTCACACACACACACACACACACACACACACACACACACACCTGATTGCCCACCCATCAGTAACCTGTCAGTGCAACTATACCTGCAGGCACACATCAGCTCAATTATGCAGATGTTTTAGCACTTATCTGTGCCTCTACCCTCAAACTGGTCTAGGATCTGTTACACTGTTACAGCTACTTTAACCTCCAGCTGGAGCAGGTATAACACACTCCACATGCTTAGTGTGTGTCTTTTTGTTTTTTTTATTCTGTTAGAAGCATCATGTCCATATGTCAATTAGTAAATTGTTAAACAGCTAAAACATTGTCATTGGGTACAGTAAAGTCTGAAATTTTAAACCAGAGTGTAAATTGTCAGAACTTGCTTCTGACTTCTGGGGTTACGTGAATGTGTTGCCCTCTATGTTTTTAAGAGGACAGATGGCTTTTATTAGCTGGTGGATATCAAATGTTCCTAGGTGTCATGCTCATCAGATAAGGTCATCACTTGTTGTGTGTTGGTGTTGTGTTCAGGACCCCTTAGAGATGAGGGGGATTTATTTCTGCTATCCTTTTTTATGACCCCTCTCAAGATTCCTGTTACAATTTCTATTCCCTCCTCTCCTTTCTCTCTTTGTTGTGTTTCCCCTCCCTCAGGACTGTGAGAGTGTACAAAGGCAATCAGAGTTTCGGCTTCACCCTACGCGGCCATGCACCAGTCTGGATCGACTCTGTCATACCAGGTTAGGACTCAAGGGGGGGGCATTTCTACTACTATACATTATTTATAGCTACGTAAGAGGGACAACAGCAAGCTAGTTTCATATTTATATGTGCACTATAAATGCATAACTATATGTAAATAAATCGCTAATCCTCTCTGCCTCGATATTAGACAATGTCAGAAGGTCCTATCTCTATCCTATCCAAGTGGGCTTCATTTTCGAACACGGTGCACACAGAGTGTGTTTTCTGTGTAAAAGAGAATGAGTGGAAACGATGAGTTGAGTTGGGAGGGCGACTGGAGGGTTTCAGGCCCAGCTTGGAACCTGCTTGTCACAGTCGGACACAGGTGGTGGAGAGGCTCAGGGAGGTGAAGTTGCCAAGGCTTGAGGCTTTCAAACTTCCACAACGAGAGTGAGAGAGAGGAAGAGACAGAGGGGAAGCGGAGGGGAAGAGGAAATATGACACCATGTGGGAATGTGTCAACCCAGCAGATTGATACACCAACGCTTCACTCAGGCCTTATTTGACTTTCATATGATCGTCTGTCTGTTGTCACCGTGCCCGTATGAATTCTCAACACTTTTGTTCTGTCCTCTTCACATCTCTAGAGATCGTGTAATCTCATTTTCAATGTCAAATATTTCCCAGGCACAGTATGTCCTATGTTAATATAGAGCCCCTTGCCTTCTGTTCCCATTATGTTTTAGTGTCCCCTAAGATGTGTCCTCACAAGGTGCCATTTTCCACTATCTGTGTATTTCTTCTCAGAGTGAGTTTTTCTTTGTTCCTCCCACAGGTAGCCCAGCAGAGCAGGCAGGCCTGAAGCCTGGAGACCGCATCCTGTTTCTAAATGGACTGGACATGAGGTGAGCACAGGCAGGCTTTCATCCCACCCTGTCCCACTAAAGGCCACCGCACACCGGTTCTGACAAAGTGCAGAGCACTGCTCTGCCAACATTCCATTCCATTGGTTTCAATACAACCCCGCACACCAGCACCGAACTCTTCCGACACCGCCGTGTCGATACGATTGAGCTCTATTTTTGTCGGGAGCCGCTGGCTGTTTATCCATGTTATATTGTGACGATATTAACCGTTTCTGTAGGTCCATACAATAAGTAAATGCATAAACAACACCAATGTTAAGGTTATGATATAATCTGACAACTTCTGATAGATTTATTGTCAAAATTAATCTGAAACCCATATAGACTCGAAAACATAGTGACCGTTGATAATCCTTGGAAGACGGTGATTTGAAAAAGACTACTATGACGTCTGCGGCTATACAGTGCGCCGCCAGTGTGCGGGGGTAACCGAAATTGTCGAATTCCAGAGTGCTCCGCAATGCTGTCGGAACCGGTGTGCGGAGGCCTTAAGAGCCCACATCTTTTCAGTTCTATGTGTAAAAAGCATTTTTGCACACTGATAATACTGAAAAGTGCTATTTGGAAGTCTGTGTAAGAGTGCTGTTTAAAAAGTGTGAAAGTACCTGCATCTTTTTCTGTCTTTTTCCGAGAAAGGCCATTTGTTATTTAGCTGCGGTAGTAAAAAATAGTAAAAAGGACTGGGAAAGGTCAGCGGGGATAAAAGCTCAATTGAAGCTGTCCAGTCCCTCAGAGCCCTTTGAAACACGTGGTCCCTGCTCTTTGACTCTGCTTTTTCAGCCTGGCTCTCTGTAAAATACACACAATTCTAAAACGACAGATTTATAGTAAAATATTAGTGTTTTTGGTGTTTACTTACAACTGCAGCTAGTAATTTACATATTTCAATACTCCATCATGGTCTTTCTCTTTGAAGCTTTGTAAATGTCTCTTCTCTCTTTTATTCCAATGTGTGTAAGTGTTTGTGCATGTCTGTGTGCCTTCATGCATGTGTGCATGTATGCTTGTCTGTGTGTGTGTGTTTATGTGTGTGCGTGTGTGTGCACTGTGTGTGTGTGTGCATGTGTGCACCCTGTGTGTGTGTGTGTGCTCCGTGTGTGTGTGTGCGCCCTGTGTGTGTGTGTGTGTGTGTGTGTGTGTACATGTATGTGTGTAAATACAGGTGCATGTGTGTGTGTGTCTGTGCCTGTTCAAACACTTGGTTCGGTCTCAGCACTGTGTCCTGCCCCCCCCAACAGAAGCTGCTCCCATGAGAAGGTGGTGTCCATGCTGCAGGGCAGCGGTGCCATGCCCACGCTGGTGGTGGAGGATGGGCCTCCCATGTTCGTGCTGCCCGACCCGGAGCTCCAGGCGCAGCAGCAGGGGGGTGGGGGTGGTGGTGCCTCCCCCCAGGGCCGCTCTCGCTCCCGCTCTCCCGTGCTCACCTCCCTGCAGTGGGTGGCCGAGATACTGCCCCCCAGCATCCGCGTGCACGGACGCACCTTCAGCCAGCAGCTGGAGCACCTGCTCACCCCCCAGGAGCGATACACCA
>CM059266.1:5031912-5041912 GCA_030347295.1 Setipinna tenuifilis
CAGGCACACACAGACACTCATGGTGTCACTCTCTGCATGAAATAGAGGCGTACACATTAAAAGTTTAAAGTATGTGCTGGACGTTACATCACTGGTGGTAATTAAACCGGTTTATCCACTGTAGCTCTCAGTGTGTGGACGTTTAATCATGTTCATCTAAGGTATTTCTGAGTCCAGCACCTACTTTAAACTTTTAATGTGCATGCCTCTGTTTCACTGAGTTAATGTTTGGGTGGAATGTGACAGTGATGGTGTGCTTAGAGTCGGTCAGGGGATGGATGATTAACGCCACACTTGCTCTCCTCTCCCACCCAAGCTGTCGGCAGTCTATGCGGAGCTGGAGAACGCGTACGCAGGGAAGCGGTCAAAGTCCCTCAAGTCCCGCCCGCCGCCTGCCCCCGACACCTTGGTTGACCCCTTCCCCCACGCCCCCTCTCCCTCCATGCGGCAGACCTCAGGTAACTGGTGCAGTCAAGCATTTACACACACAGATGTATACACACAGACACACATACACACACACATACACACAATTATGCACACACATATGTAAACATACACACACACACACACGCACACACACACACACACACGCACATACACACAGTTATGCACAACACACACGTATACATACACACACATACACACATATACATACACACTCACACAAACCACAAACACACACACACATTTTCACACTCACAGTCTCACTCATGCAGAAACATGCAGATTCCAGGAGGTTTTCTAACACTGTACACAGTATGTAATCAGCACGCTGATCTCCAGAGGATCTCTGAAATTTGGGGTGGGGAATCTTTGCCATGTGGTAAAGAGGGTCGGCAATAGGATTATGCTTTATCTTTTAGATTACATAATCTGTCACCTCATGTGGGTGCAGCATTAACTAGGCTGCGTATCTGTAAGAGGAGGCAAGGTGTGATTACTCAACAACACCAGGCCCTTTCCAAACACATGACAGATTAACCCCAACGATGATTAGTAGTGTCATTACATTACCAATCACACTGCTCATCATTTTTCTTTCTTTCTTTCTTGCTTTCTTTCTTTCTTTCTTTCTTTCTTTCTTTCTTACTTTCTTTCTTTTTTCTTTTGTTCTTTCTTTCTTTCTTTTTTTCTTTCTTTCTTTCTTTCTTTCATTCTTTCATTCTTTCTTTTTTTCCTTCGTTTCTTTCTTTCTCCCTCTTTCTTTCTTTATTTCACCTGTTTTGCCCCCCCTTCAGCTCTCAGTGCTTTTGAGATATCTCCACCATCCACAGGATTAATAACAGATTTTCTTGTCTGTCAGCCAGGAAATGTAATATGATTATTTTTTCACATTTCCTGGCTGGTTGTCAAAGATTGTTATCAGAGATCCCCTGTAGCCATAAGACAAAGAGTGTGGAGTGCAAACTGCCCTATAGTCTTTGATTTAAAGCCCCACATTGGCACCACATTAGTCATCAGAGGCAACATGTTTGTGAATATCAGCCTTAACCGAGGCACAAGCACTAAAAGCCTTATTTTGAAACAGTATATTGCATATGCTTTACTTGTCAACATCCCTTAGAAGACATTTCCACAGACAGGGCATCGGGGAGATTTACCCAAATGAAACAGATCTGTGCCAACATCTGCTGCAGTTCCGTATCAGGAATCACACTAATGTGTGTGTGTGTGTGTCTGTGTGTGTGTGTGTTTGTGTGAGTGTGTCTGATTTATGCGTCTACATGCCCTTGGGTACCGTGTGTATCTGTGTGTGCACATCTTCCCTTTATTAACTGTCCGTGTGTGTGGTTGGGTGTATGCATGTGTGTGCGTGTGCATGTGTATGGTCATGCTTGTTTGTGTGTTCATGCCTGTCTGCGCATGTGCCTGTGTGTATGTGCATTCACGTGTGTACTTGTGTGTGGGCGTGTGTGTGTGTGTGTGTGTGTGTGTGTGTATGTGTATGTGTATGTGTATGTGTATGTGTATGTATGCGTATGCGTATGCGTATGCGTATGCGTATGCGTTTGTGTATGTGTGTATGTGTATGTGTATGCATATGCATATGCATATGCGGTATGTGTATGTATATGTGTATGTATATATTTATGTGTATGTGTGTGTGTATGTGGCCGTGTGTGTGTGTGTGTGTGTGTGTGTATGTGTATGTGTGTGTGTATGTGGCCGTGTGTGTGTGTGTGTGTGTGTATGTGTATGTGTGTGTGTATGTGGCCATGTGTGTGTGTGTGTGTGTATGTGTATGTGTGTTTGTATGTGTGTGTGTATCTGTGCAGGCAGCAGGAAGGGTCAGCCCCAGCCCCGCCAGTCCCCGCAGCCCTGGACCGAGCCCCTCCCCGAGCCCCAGTACTACCCCCCTGTGCTGGCCTCCCAGACCAGCGCCGAGTCCAACCCCTACATCAGCCTGGACAGCCCCCCACCCTCGCCGCCCGACTTCGCGCCCAGCCCCCCCCAGCAGCGCCTGCGCAAGCGCTACACCTTCTCCCGACCCCCCCGCACCGTGGACACTGAACGCTTCCTGGACGTCCTCAGCCAGCAGCTGGGCCAGCCGCCCATCGCCCCCGACGACTTCCTGTGCCCAGAGAATGACTATGAGGAGGTGAGGGTGGAGTGTGGCGTGGTGGGAAGGGTGGTAAAGGGCTTAAAGCAACACTAAGTAGTTTTTTTAACCTTTCCAAAATCCATTCAGTGGTTCATCAACTCCTAACAGGGTGAACGGCACTTCTGAATTCGTTTTGCGTCCCTCCATGGGCTATAACCGCGCTATGCAAGTTTGCAGAAGCGGATCACTTCTGTAGTTCGAATGTAGGGCGACCAAAGAGGAAAAGTGCTTTAGTGTTGCTTTAAGTGTTTATTTATTTATTTATTTATTCATGTATTTACTTATTTGGTCACACTTTGTTTGGATGGTCCTATATGTTTTAGACTATCTACAGATGCCGATGCTATTAAACAATTTGTTGAGACTTTGTTTGATTAAGTTAATAGTCAGTTAACAATAAACAAAATAAAACTCCATTTCAACAAACTATCTGTTAAGTCTATGTGGCTGTCTATGTGGCTGGACTATCCAAATTGAAGATTTTCTTTCTTATTATTTATTTTTGTACTCATTTTTTAAAGCCTTCTCCATGTAATGCTTTCTTTCAGTTTCAGGGAATAGGAGAACACAATAGCTGTTAGCTGTAGCCATACAGTAGGTGTTTGTATGCAGCTGGTCAGTCACCCAGTGTAGATGTCCTTAACTTCCTCTGTGTTATTCCCTGTAACATCGTGTCCCTGTGGTCTGTGATTGATGGTAATACTAGGATGTTGTCCAGATGGGCTTCCAGGACCTGGAGGACGAGGAGGAGGTGGAAGAGGAAGAGGAGGACCTGGAGGAGGAGGAGGAGGACCTGGAGGAGGAGGAGGAGGAAGAGGAGGAGGAGGACGACGAGGGCGAGGAGGGCGAGGAGGGAGGCGTGTTCCTGCCCCCGGAGTTGAGCAGCGCCAGCGAGCTGCACAGCGGCCCCAGCAGCGAGGACGCCAGCTCGCTCACCTACTCCTCCGGCTCCGAGCCCATCCCTCCGCCCCCTCTCAGCCCCCCTCCCCCACCGCCGGTCCAGTTCAACGACGCCCCCGGACCCCCCCGCGGCGACGCCTCCCCAGGCGGGGGCGGCGGTGGGGGTGGGGGTGGCGGTGGTGGCGGTGGGGTGGCCTACACCCCCGAGCATGGAGGACGAGTGCTCACCTTCCGCCGGCACCCCGGACCGCCACCGCCGCCCCCGCCCCGCTCCAACCCGCCCCCCTCGGGCCCCAAACGGCCCTCGCTGCACAAGGTGCTGCCCACCAGGGAGGACCTGCTGCTGGCCCAAGCCCAAGCCCAGGCCCAGCACCACCAGAACCAGCACCACCAGCAGCACCAACAGCTCCACTCGCTGCAGCTCTACCAAGAGCCAGTGGGGCACCTCCAGGAGCACCGCTCCCTCCCACCGCAGCCCAGCGAGCAGGCAGCCATGCAGGCCGCCATGCAGGCCCAGCACCATCAGTCCCTGCCCCCCCTGCCCAGCGCGGAGGCCGTGGCCGTGGCCCACTACCAGATGCACCAGGCCCAGCAGGCCCACCAAGCTCATCAGGCCCACCAGAGCCACCAGGCCCACCAAGCTGCCCACCAGGCCGCCCACCACATGCACCAGGCCCACCAGGTCCACCAGAGCTACCAGGACCACCAGGGGAACCAGGCGGCCAGCCACCAGGCCCAGGGGCACGGCCACCACCACCACCACCACCGGCACCATGCCCCCAGCCCCATACAGCAGATCCAGCACATCCAGCACCACCACGTCCAGCAGCCACCTCCCCAGCTCCCCCAACACCAGACACAGCAGATCCCCATCCACCAGACATACCCCCCCGCCCAGCCGGCCCACCTGCTGCAGCAGGTGCACCAGACCCACCCCATCCACCACTCCTACTCGCACCCCATCCACCCCAGCCAGCAGTACCAGCCTGTGCTCACCACCTTCCAGCCCCTGCCCCCCCAGCCCCAGCCCCCACAGCCCCCACAACCCCCACCCCCGCCCCAGCAGCAGCAGCAGCAGGTCCATCAGTCCCACCACTCAGCCAGCCAGCAGGCCCGCCAGAGTCCCCAGCCCCAGGCCATGGCCCAGGCTCAGGCTCAGGCTCAGGCTCAGGCTCAGGCCCAGGCCCAGGCCCACGCCCACGCCCACCACCACCACTCCCAGCCTCAGCCCCTACGATCGGATCACCCTGAGCTGGAGCCCCCGCCACCCCCGCCGCCTCCACCCCCCTGTGAGCCCCCACCGCTGCCCCGCCAGCCCACTCTGGACCAGAGCCACATGAGCGTGAAGCGTCTGCGCTGGGAGCAGGTGGAGAACTCCGAGGGGACCATCTGGGGACAGGTGAGTGCAGGTGATAGCAGCAGCAGCAGCGGTGGCACTAGCATCACCCACAGGTGAGCACAGGTGAGCACAGGTACCCAGGCAGCTGCACCTGCGGCACAGCCTTCAGGAGCTGAAATGAGTTCAGCCAACAGAAGTGTGAAGATGGGGGTGATAGTAATTGGGACATCTATTCATAGTGCATGGCTAGTGTCAGGGGTGTGCTACCATGCACAGGCAAAAGATTGTAACTTTAATTTCGGGGGGAACATTTATTGGAACATTTTTGGAACAATTAACATCAAAGTTATCATGTGGCCAAATGTCTTAAGTCAATTTTGTTTGTTTTTTTGGGGCAAAAATAAGATGTATTTGGCATAACACTGACAACACATTTTTCCCAGTTTCACACACTGGTAAGTTACGGCCTTTTGCTGTTGTAGGGCAGAGCTGCAAGCCTGTGAAAAGAACAGGTCAAGGCACCATGCCAAACACAATGGCCAAAATTATCCTGATAGAGTTTGACTCTGAAGAAGAAGACGCAGTGCCGTCGAAACGTCAGTCGTATTGTTTCTGCACCATTAAAAACATTATAAACTGAGTGCTCCGGTCTTGCTCCTTCTTCCAGAATACTGAACAGTGTCCTGGACTGTGAGCACCAATCGAGGTGAAGCGCATCTGACTCCTAGTTACAGGATATTTTATTTATTGGGCAAGGCTCAACATTTCCCCTGGCAGCATTAACACTGCAGTGTTAGTAGAAGCAGGAAAAAAGGGCTTTGATATACTGTAGGAGAAGTGTGGATTCGTTTGTGTTCAGTGAAGCCAATCTTTATTTCTCCTCCTTACCTGCAGATGGGGGAAGATTCTGATTTCGATAAATTGAGCGACATGGTGAAATATTTGGATCTGGAACTGCACTTTGGAACTCAGAAGACTCCAGGTGTGTAGGATGGTGTTTGTGTGTGTGTGTGTGTGTGTGTGTGTGTGTGTGTGACTATGGGTGTGTGTGACTATGGGTGTGTGTGGGTATGGGTGTGTGTGTTTGTGTGCATATTTAGACAAAGGTCAAATTAGTATTATCTATCATGTCATAACAAAAACAATTAAAACAACGTGTGTCATTCTTTGTGTGTGAAAGACATCTTAGGTAACAGCCCATAACTGTTCTTAAGGAATCGTTACATCTGAAGATGGATAGCAGCACTACCCCTGTGTTTCGCCTGAATCTATCTGTGCATTTGTGATCCATTTTGTCATCCCATTGCCTGTGGTGGCGCGCTCCAAATGTTTTGCTCTGTTACAGCTAAGTATCTCATTTAGTAATAAAGTGAGTACTAAGTATTTGCCCCCATGTGTCATTTCTGCCCAGACACCCCCCCCCACACACCCTCTATAGCTCCATTCCACTGCTACTGTATGAAGGGTTTGTGGGCGGAGGTGCCAATCCCGAGTTCTGAAAGTGAAAACCCTGCCACAGATTTGATCCAACTGGCTCTGAATCAGCTGATCGTAATGAGCACTCAAGACATGTAGATCAGCTACTACTGAGTAAAGTCACATGTGTTAGAAAGAAAATGTGGCAGGAGTTTCTGTACTTTCTACAGTACTGGAGTACTTTATGAACCTGGGATTGACACCTCTGCTTGTGGTGGGATTGTCCAGACTGCCTTTACTATCTGTGTGTCTTTCATTGGTTTGAAGTCACTTGTCAGCTAATAGCCAACATTGTATTTGTGTAACGATCTGTCTGTAAGTAACTGTCTCTCTCTTTTTTTCTCTCTCTCTCTCTGTCAGTTGCCCCTCCTGAGCCCGTGCCTCAGCCTGAGACCTTCAAGAAGACTAAAGACGTGGTGGAGATCCTCTCCCACAAGAAGGCCTACAACGCCTGTGAGTAGAAAGCAAAGTGCATGTCAATGTGAAAATGTGATAAGTCTTTAATCGGCTGAAGATGTCTCTGTCTCAGGTAGAGGCTTTCATTGGCTGAAGATGTCCCTGTCTCAGGTAGAGGCTTTCATTGGCTGAAGATGTCTGTCTCAGGTAGAGGCTTTCATTGGCTGAAGATGTCTCTGTCTCAGGTAGAGGCTTTAACTTGCTGAAGATGTCTCTGTCTCAGGTAGAGGCTTTCATTGGCTGAAAGTGTCTGTCTCAGGTAGAGGCTTTCATTGGCTGAAGATGTCTCTGTCTCAGGTAGCTGCTGTAGTGCTTCTCTGTACTGCGGATCATCTCACAAACCCATGTTGATTCCCCTCGACACCTGAACTAATTGGTTCAGGAGCTAATCTGTGTCAGACCACATCAGGCCACTCTGACGACTGGCTGGCTGACAGGCTGAGAGTCGTGTGTGGGAGTGGGTGAAATGAAACTAGGTTCAGTGTGTTAGTGGCCTATATATAGCAGGCCGTGGTGACCTGCACTAGACAATGAGGAATATCATTGATACCCTGCTCTGATTTTATGATTTGTCCTGTATTGCATTGTATATTTTCTTGACTCTTTTTGATGTTAGTATTGTGTTTCTGTCCAGGCACAAAGTGTGTTTTTAGTACAAACTGGACATTGTGTCCACAAGTTGGGCATTTATTATGCTCAGACGTGCTTCAGATAATGCAGTTTTCCCTCACTGAAACTTTGTTCTTTTTTGTATCTTTACCCTTTTTTCCAGATCGTTCTTCTTAGCAGTTCACTAAATCAGACCTCACTGAATGTTGTCATGTTGTAGCCTTCAGTTGTGTGTACTGTAGTGAGCATTATGCTACCATATAATACCATATAAGGCTATCTCTAGTTGAGTTTGCATTCAACTTACTTGCATCAGTATTTGTCTTAACAGAATGCATATTTGGCTTAAGGGGATGCACACAAGTGGCCTTTTCAGAATATCAATTAAAGGTTTAATACACATTTCTAGTATTTCCAAGTGAGTATTTGTCATTGGAATAACTAAAATATGCATCATCAAGCTGGATGAAAGCTTGGTGTCTGTTCCTGACCTCTGCCTCAGCTGACGTGCTGTTCTTGACGCCCCCCCACCCTCAACCACCACCCCCCCCCACACACACACACACACACACACACAAGTGGCCTTTTCAGAATATCAATTAAAAATGTAACACACATTTCTAGTGAGGATTTCCAAGTGAGGATTTATCATTAGAATAACTAAAATATGCATTATCAAGTCCGATGAAACCCTGTTCCTGAACTCTGCCCTGCCTCGGCTGACGGTGCTGTTCTTGACCCCCCCCTCTACCCCCCCGACCCCCCCCTCCCTCTCCACCTGGCAGCCATCTTGATTGCCCACCTGAAGCTGTCTCCGGGGGAGCTGCGGCAGGTGCTGATGACGCTGGCCACGGAGCGTCTGGAGTCGTCGCACATCAAGCAGCTGCTGCTGTACGCGCCGGACGAGCACGAGGTCAAGCAGTACGAGCTCTACCGCGAGCAGCCCGGCAAGCTCAGCGAGCCCGACCAGTTTGTGCTGCAGGTACGCCAGGGGTGTGTGTGTGTGTGTGTGTGTGTGTGTGAATTAGAGCAGGGGGTCAAGCAGTACGAGCTCTACCGCCAGCAGCCCGGCAAGCTTAGCGAGCCCGACCAGTTTGTGCTGCAGGTACTACTGTAGGAGTGTGTGTGTGTGTGTGTGTGTGTGTGTGTGTGTGTGTGTGCGAGCCCGACCAGTTTGTGCTGCAGGTACTACTGTAGGGGTGTGTGTGTGTGTGTGTGTGTGTGTGTGTGTTTGGGTCTCTGTGTTAAGAATCTAAGGTCTTTGGTGTGTGTGTGTGTGTGTGTGTGTGTATGTGTGTGTGTTAATGATCAATGAGTGAGCCCGACCAGTTTGTGCTGCAGGTACTACTGTAGGGGTATGTGTGTGTGTGTGTGTGTGTTTGGGTCTGTGTGTTAAGAATCTAAGGTCTTTGGTGTGTGTATGTGTTTGTGTGTTAAGAACCTAAGGTCTTTGGTGTGTGTGTGTATGTGTGTGTGTGTCAGAGACTTTCTGGTAACACTTAAGGGTACAATAAGGGTGCATGAATATACATTTATTAATGTATTAACTACTGTATAACGCACAAGACGTTAATGGTTAGTACATACATGAATCATTACAAAATAACTATCCCGAAATAGATGCCCAAAGGCATCACCAATATGGCCACTGAGTGCAGAGACTGGTCTAGAAGGCCTTTGATCGTGCTGCCTGTACAGAGGCACTCATAATCACTTGGTCACTTGCTGGTGAATGTGAAGATCATGCAAGTACATGATCTGTTGCTCACATACCAAATCACTCTGTGGTGTGAACTAGAGTAGGGATGTAGAGTAGGGATGTTGTATGTGCTGCACCTATTACTCTGAAAACTGCACATCAAAAATGGCTGTGTGTTTGTGTGTGTGTGTGTGTGTGTGTGTGTGTGTGTGTGTGTGTGTGTGTGTGTGTGTGTGTATGAATTAGAGTAGGGATGTTGTATGTGCTGCACATATCACTCTAAAAACCGCACATCAAAAATGCCTGTGTGTTTGTGTGTGTGTGTGTGTCTCTCTCTTTCTTACTCTCTCTCTCTCTCTCTCTCTTACTCTCTCTCTATCTATGTGTGTGTGTGTGTGTGTGTGTCCATGTCCATGAGCACAGATGCTGTCGGTTCCAGAGTACAAGACGCGTCTGCGGAGCCTGTTATTTAAGACGTCGCTGCAGGAGAAGACCGAGGAGATGCGTGGGGCCTACGAGTGCGTCTACCAGGCATCCATGGAGCTCAAGACCAGCAAGAAGCTGGCCAAGATACTAGAGGTGCCCTCCTCTCCTCAGCCTCCCCCCCCAACAACCAGAGGTGGCAATCCCGGGTTCAGAAAGTAAAACCCCTGCCACAATTTTGATCCAACCTGCTCTGAATCAGCTGATCGTAATGAGCACTCAAGACAGGTAGAGCAGCTACTCAGTGAAGTTACCTGTGTTACAAGAAAAATGTGGCAGGGTTTTTTTACTTTCTAAACCCGGGATTGACACCTCTGATAACAACAGTTAGCCCCATTTAATTATCTGAGCTCTGAAGGAAACATACATACAGAGGTCACATGTTGTTAAGATAAACCATAATCTGTCATGAACCTATCTCCTGAAGACCTAT
>CM059266.1:5046912-5084412 GCA_030347295.1 Setipinna tenuifilis
AAGGAAGGGTGTACAGTGCATCAGATTCTGAATGGAATGTAATACAAAAGACGCATAAACTGCAGAACTCCAGATAAGCCTTGCAACCATGTCATTTTAGCTGCTCATGATAAGGCTGTTTTGCTGGGCTTTAGTAAGAACTTTGATAAGGGGCCGTTTGGTTATAAAGGAACTCTGTTGTGTTTCTTTGGCCTGTACTGTATTGAAAAAGTGTGGTCTACCAATGCTGTCGGTCGGTCTGTCTGTCATGAACTTGTAGACACGTTTCGACAGCTTTGCTGTTATTGTCATTACCTGTGTGGGTAATAAAAGACTTACATTTTAACCAGCGTGTGTGGAATGTTGAATGGGGCATTTGGAGTTTGATCCTTGGTTCCACGGGTCCAGGCTGTTTCATGAGACCCGTTAAGTCACTGAAGGCCCTGACGCACTATGTGAAGTTTTCCTGGTCGGAAGGTCGGAAGGGGGAGAGAGAGAGAGAGAGAGAGCGAGAGGGATCTGATCCAGTTGTGATTTTCACTGAGGTGAGCCTGCCTTCTTATATATTTCAGCCTGTGCCTTTCTTCTCATCATCTGTTGTCTTTCACTCTGTATAAACAGAGTTCAGTTATGTGTGTGTGTGTGTGTGTGTATGTGTGTGTGCACGCGCGCGCGTGTGTGTGTGTGTGTGTGTGTGTGTGTGTGTGTGCGTGTGTGTGTGTGCATGTGCATGTTTATGTATGTGTGCGTGTATGTGTGTGCATGTTCACGTGTATGTGTGTGTGTACGCGCGCATGTTTGTCTGTGTGTGAGTGAATGTGAGTGTGTCTGTGTGTTTTTGTGCATGTGTTGTGCTGGTATAAGTCTATCCACGTTCTTACTCTAACGTCCCCAAGGAAATTGCTATATGCCTTCGTACACCATGTATTTATGTGGCTTTGGTGGCTACTGATGCTTGCTGTTTTGTAGAGTGAAGACATTATCTTGCAGTGATGTGTGTGTTTTCACTACATACAATGGCTTGAAGTAAAGCTTCTAACAGTGTGGCATCTTCTGGGAGGTTCTAGAAACTTTCCCACTGGATAGGAAGATAAGCCAGACAAGCTATACATCTCTATTCAGCTGAGTTTTCTGTCAGGAGACGTGTCGTGCCATTTCTGTGTGTTCTGTGAAGGTTGTCTGATTGTTTCTGTCTGTGAGAGTGTAAACATTGCCTCCATGTTTTCCCCTGGATACTGCGACTATAAAAGATGGATTAAAGATAAAAGATTTTCCTGGATACTGTGACTATAAAAAATGGATAATCAATCTGTAACCTTGACGGTAAACTTGATAATCTGTAATCTCAGCGCACATGGGGTGTGTTAGCAGGGGTGTGTTAGCGGTAAACTTGACATCTCTCACTCCAATTTAGTGCAGGAGGTGCTTTCAGCGTCCAAAACTTTGGTTGACGTTTTTGACCACAATTCGACCACAATGGAGTCCACCGCGAGCCCCATCATCACCATCACCACTCCTCCTGGGGGTGAGACGGCTCCAAGATCCCTGGCCACCGCTGATATAGTGGTGCTCGTTGTTTACTTTGTGGTGGTGCTGGCTGTGGGCTTGTGGGTAAGTCTGCTCCCTGCTACCTGTCTACCCTACCTGTCTGAGTGCCTTGCTCCAGGATGACTCTTGAAGTATACTTCTAAAGAGTGAATATTACCCTTTTTAAATCACTAATATTATATCATGAAGGATTATTTTAATATGGAGTTTAATATGCATATTCTAGCATGTTTTAGAACTTTAAACCAATTATGATTTTATTTATTTGATCAACATTGTAAAACTCTTGAAGTCTTCTTCTGAAGAGTGAATATTACCTTTTTTAAATCACTTATATTTAAATCACCTACTGTATGTTGAAGGTGAAGGATTCATTTTGACAGTGTTTGCCTCTTGCACTGCTCCCTCTGTTCCCCTGTTCTGTAGTCTCCCCCTGTGTATAAACAGGTTTAGTTGTGTGTGTGTGTGTGTGTGTGTGTGTGTGTGTGTGTGTGTGTGTGTGTGTGTGTGTGTTTTGTAGTCCATGTGGAATACTAAGCGAGGCACTGTCAATGGCTATTTCCTCGCAGGCAAAAACATGACATGGTGGCCGGTGAGTATGTCAAATACAGCATCCCTCACCTATTACATTACATTACATTTACATTACATTACATTAATTACATTTACATTTACATTTCTTTACATTACATAACACTTAGCAGATGCTTTTATCCAAAGCAACTTACAAAAACGGAGTACATAAGCAAAGGGAGGTGTAAAGGGACACAGAGTAGGGACACAACAGACATATGTACTTCTGCATACGGACAGAGAGAGAGAGAGTTGGTTTAGTGATTGTTAGGTAGGGACTGATGTTGCTGTTCTAGTCGCAACTGGTAGGTCATGCAGGTACAAACGTGCTTGTGTGTCCCCATACTGTATGCAGGTAGGAGCCTCACTGTTTGCCAGTAATGTGGGCAGTGGGCACTTCATAGGCCTGGCCGGCTCAGGGGCCGCCGCTGGCATTGGGGCTGTGGCCTACGAGTGGAATGTGAGTATCCAATCAAATACAAGTCAAGTCAAGTTTATTTGTTTGTTTGTTATTTTTTTGACGCATCTGACTCCTAGTTACTGTTCAAGTTTATTTGTATAGCGCATTTCATACACAAAGGCAGTCCAACGTGCTTAACAAAAATAAGAGAAAAGAACAATATAAAAGCATAATAGAAGATAAAGGATAAAAAGTGAAACATGTCACAACTTTATGTGTTCTGTGGAGCTTATGTATGTCTTTTTGTCTATGCATGTAATGTGTCTAAGTGTATGTGTGCTCATCCATAAGGGCCTACTGATGGTGCTGCTGCTGGGTTGGCTCTACCTGCCCATCTATGTAGCCGCAGGGGTAAGAGATTGACGTAGCTACTTAAAGCCACACACACACACACACACACACACACACACACACACACACACATACACACACACACACACACACACACACACAGATTTGGATTATTTTATTTGGGAGGACCAATACCAATAACAGCAACACAGCACCCAAATATTTACAAAGACCATTTTGTGGCTCCCACATCAATACGAATACTGAGCTGACCTACAACCACACACACACACACACACAAACACACACACACACACACACACAGTCCACTGCTGTCCTAGCATACAGTAGCAATTGTTTTACCAACTGTCTACCACATCCTGCAGTGTCCGTAGTGTTACATCTCATTCTGTTTCCAGGTTACCACTATGCCTGAATACCTCCAGAGAAGGTTTGGGGGCAAGAGAATACAGTTATTTATTGCCGTTTTGTACTTATTCATTTATATCTTCACAAAAATATCGGTGAGTAAAACACACCAAATGCAATGATGTTGTGAGCCCTGCCTATGTGATAAATGTATTATACAATGCATAGTAGGAATATGTAGGCCCTTTGATTTATACACAGATTCAAAACTAGTTCTTGATAATTTACCAAAGCAAATGTTCCAGTACAGATGTCCACGGCATAGTAAATGTTGCTGTGAAGGGGAGCCTCCTGTGGGGTGGGTACTGTAGGTAGACATGTAAAGTGAAGCCTGTGTCTGTCCTGTTGGAGTGGGTAGGTGGACATGTAAAGTGGGGAGATAGGTGGACATGTAAAGTGGGGAGATAGGTGGACATGTAAAGTGGAGCCTGTGTCTGTCCTGTGGGGTGCTTACTGTAGGTGGACATGTATGCGGGGGCAGTGTTTATCCAGATGGCCCTGCAATGGAACATCTACCTGGCCGTGGTGGTGCTGCTGAGCATCACAGCTCTCTACACCGTAGCAGGTAGAGTACGCAACCCCAACCTAGAGTCACCCATCACTACATCCGCTGCTGAAAATAGTTATAAATAGTATATAGAATGTGTTGCATAGAAATAGAGTGTTTAAGTGTTGCGTAGAAATAGAGTGTTTAAGTGTTGCATAGAAATAGAGTGTTTAAGTGTTGCGTAGAAATAGAGTGTTTAAGTGTTGCATAGAAATAGAATGTTTAAGTGTTGCGTAGAAATACAATGTTTAAGTGTTGCATAGAAATACAATGTTTAATGGTTGCGTAGCTGCTAAAAAAACATTTTGCAGCTTATATTGTTGAAACTCCATTACAATAAGTCAAAGGACTGCTTGCAGAGTGACGTGAAAGAAGCACAAAACTTCTTGCCATTGACAGCGGTCATTATACTTTTTTGTTGTAGTGGCCCATTCAAAGTCACTGGGACATTCGTCAGCATTGTACAGAGCCATATAATTTAAAAAAGCACTTACAGTACATACAGTATGTCACAAAGGTGAGTACACCCCTCACATTTTTGTACATTTTTAATTATTATATCATTATATCTTTCCATGTGAGAAGTCTGAAGATATAACACTTTGATATAATGTAAAGTAGGTGTAAGCTGTACACTGCCTACTTTACATTGTAAAAGTGTTATATCTTTAGACTTCTCACATGGAAAGATATAATTTAAAAAGTACAAAAATGTTAGGGGTGTACTCACTTTTGTGACATACTGTAACTCTGGTCAGTGTGAGGAAAGCACTTTATACAGTAAATGCAGTCAGCTGAAATTAACCATTTCCTGTGACCCCTTAGTGCATTTCCTGTGACCCCTTAGTGCACTTCCTGTGACCCCTTAGTGCATTTCCTGTGACCCCTTAGTGCATTTCCTGTGACCCCTTAGTGTATTTCCTGTGACCCCTTAGTGCACTTCCTGTGACCCCTTAGTGCATTTCCTGTGACCCCTTAGTGTATTTCCTGTGACCCCTTAGTGCACTTCCTGTGACCCCTTAGTGCACTTCCTGTGACCCCTTAGTGCATTTCCTGTGACCCCTTAGTGCACTTCCTGTGACCCCTTAGTGCATTTCCTGTGACCCCTTAGTGCACTTCCTGTGACCCCTTAGTGCATTTCCTGTGATCCCCCAGGTGGCCTTGCTGCAGTGATCTACACAGACGCTGTACAGACTCTCATTATGCTGGCTGGAGCCCTGACGCTGATGGTCTTTAGTGAGTGCCACTGAAACACATTCACAAGGAATACACACACTGAATACAAACAGTAAATAGACCATAACGTTCACTTTTACTATTTAACAATGTTACCGAGTAGACAGCAACAACCCAGGCATGTTGTAAGTGGATGTAATCATTTGTGTAACAAACTGCTGAATCAATTTTGACTTAGAAAGCACATCTGAAGGCTGCTGCCGCAATGGTAACATTTTAACACTGGTCCACTCTTTGTTTGTGTGCTTCTGTGTCTGGGTGTGTGTGTTTGTGCGTGCCGTGAGTGTGTGGGTGTATGTGTGTGTGTGTGTGTGTGTGTGTGTGTGCCGTGTGTGTGTGTGGGTGTATGTATGTGTGTTTATGTGTGTGTGTGTGTGCGTGTGTGTAGGTTTTGCAGAGGTGGGAGGCTTTCAGGCGCTCCTGGACAGGTACAGCTCGGCCATCCCCTCCGTCAGGCCGCCCAACAGCACCTGTGGCATCCCCCGTGAGGACGCCTTCCACCTGTTCCGCCACCCAGTGACCTCCGACCTCCCCTGGCCCGGGGTCCTAGTGGGCATGACCATCCCCTCCATGTGGTACTGGTGCACCGATCAGGTCAGCCTATAGCATTGCCAGTGGCGGTTCTATAGTGTTTTACGTCCCGGGCGAGACCACGAGGCAGAGAGACAAGCTGCTTCTGTGCATGGCACATTCTCAGCAAGCAAGGGCGCCTGCAGTTCACTTAGGGGGCGCCAATGTGCTGATTGCAGCGATATGACACACGGAGCTTTTTATTTTATTTTTATTTTTTTTCCCCCAAGCGCTCGTGGCGCCCCCCACGAAATGGCGCCCCGGGGTCCGGGCCGCCCGGGGCGCCATTTCGTGGGGGGCGCCACGAGCGCTTGGGGGAAAAAAATAAATAAATAAATAAAAACGCTCCGTGTGTCATATCGCTGTAATCGGCATGCACAGAAGCAGCGCGTCTCTCTGCCTCGGGGGGGTGCTGAGAGGTGGTCTCGCCCGGGGCGTAAAACACTATAAAACCGCCACTGGGATAAATAGATTTATAAAGCTTGTATTTATCAGGCTTTATGACGACATTCATAAAGGGTTATAACGCCTTCATAAAGCTGAATAATAATGTGGTGCAACGATCAGGTCAGGTCAGGTCTGCAGCATTGCCGTCAGTCATTTAGTTATGATAAAGCGTATAACTAAATAGATGTGAGGCTTGGTCTGAAGATTATATGTGCCAAGTTTGGGGAATATTGGACAAAATTTGTGGCCTCTGAAAATGTTGTTTCACTTTCGACACTTTGTGAAAATTGTGAAAATGTGAATGCAGAAATTGATCTCATTGAACTCAGCTTGATCCAAGGATAAAAAGATGAAGCTTGTATTTACCAGGCTTTATGACGACATTCATAAAGGGTTGTAATGCCTTCAGAAAGGTCAGTAATAAATATGTATAGGCAGGTGTCACTTGACATTGGAATATGGCTTATGACATAGAATTATAATGCCTAGATAGATAGATAGATAGATAGATAGATAGGTAGATAGATAGGTATGTAGGTAGGTAGGTAGGTAGATAGATTTGCATTAATTTACAGTAAATAAATAAGTGTGAAGTAAAGTACTGTAATAAAAGCTGCTGATATATTAGTCCATGAGTAACTGATTCAGCTATGTAATGAGTAAGGCCGGAAGAATCATGTAGCCTTCAATGAAGGACAACAGAGCTGAGCTACTGCTCCAACTCAAGCTAACTCATGCGAACTATCAAAAAGAGCTGTGGCTAACTCATGCTAACTCATGCTAACTATCAAAAAGAGCTGTGGCTAACTCATGCTAACTATCAAAAAGAGCTGAGGCTAACTCATGCTAACTATCAAAAAGAGCTGTGGCTAACTCATGCTAACTAGCGGTGTGGTTTGCATGCAGGTGATAGTGCAGCGCTCCCTGGCTGCTAAGAATCTGGTGCACGCTAAAGGGGGGTCTCTGCTATGCGCCTACCTGAAGGTGCTGCCCTTCTTCATGATGGTGCTGCCGGGCATGATCAGCAGGATTCTGTACCCAGGTGAGCACCTCACACCTGCAGTTACCTTACTCTACTCACCTTCAACACTGTAAAACCGGATAAGTCAATACAACTCAAAACTTTTGATGTAACTGATTACGTCAATAGTTTTGAGTACATTAACTTTATATTTTAATTAAAGTTAACTTTAAAAGTTTAAGTGAACATGAACATGAACATGAACTTGTACTTAAACTTTTAAAGTTAACTTTAATTAAAATATATAGTTAATGTACTCAATCAGTTACATCAAACGTTTTGAGTTGTATTGACTTATCTAGTTTTACAGTGTTGAAGGTCGGTCTGGGTTACACTGTGTCACAGTCTTTGGTATGGATTATATACATTTGCATACATTTTTCTGATGGTTTGAGGAGCAGAAGGCCGGTCATAGTCTTTCGTATGAATTATATAGATTTGCATACATTTTCTGATGGGTTGAAGAGCAAGAGCAAGGTGCTACTGTATGCACTCAGAACCCTGAGTACTTTGCATTCAGACTATTTCAGATCTCAGTACGTGTTGTGTTGACTAGTTACACTGATGGCTTTATGGCCAACAGCATGTAAATGGTCCTCCAGTGAGTAGGCTTTTATAACACTTGGTCACATGATGAGGACGTCCCAGAGTGTATATATTGTAGTACTGTATTCTCTCAGTTGCATTCTTGTATTTCGACAGCTTGTCCTTTTGAGCTACATATAGTAGCTTTTATTCTGATGTTGTGAGACAAGGTCCTCTTCACTTTCTGTGTGTGTGTGTGTGTGTGTGTGTGTGTGTATGTGTGTGTGAGTAGATGAGGTGGGGTGTGCTGATCCAGAGTTGTGTAAGGAGATATGTGGAAACCCAGTGGGCTGCTCAGATATCGCCTATCCCAAACTAGTCATGGAGCTGCTTCCCAATGGTAACACAAACACAAACACACACACACACACACTCACACGTGCACACACACACACACACACACACACACATGCACATGCAGACACACACACACACTGTAAAACCGGATGAGTTAATACTTATACTACTTATACTAATAGTCAAAACTTTTGATGTAACTGATTACGTCAATAGTTTTGAGTACATGAACTTATTTTAAAAGTTTAAGTACATGAACTGTTTTCTTTAAGTAAAGTTACTTGTACTTAAACTTTTAAAGTTAACTTTAATTAAAATATATAGTTAATGTACTCAAAACTATTGACATAATCAGTTACATCAAAAGTTTTGAGTTGTATTAACTCACCCGGTTTTACAGTGTGTGTGTGTGTCTGCATGTGTGTGTGTTTGTGTGTGTTTTTAACTTATCTGGTTTTACAGTGCACATGCAAATACATGCATGCACGCATGCACGCACACACGCACGCACGCACGCACGCACACACACACACACACACACACACACACTGTGACACACACAAACACATGCCCACAGTACACATAAATAGTCCTTTCCTGTAAATCAGTTTAAGTGTAGGCCTACATCAGAACAAAAACATTCACTCCCTTCCTGTCTCTTCCTCTTTGTGTGTGTGTGTGTTTATCTGTCTGTTGTGTGTGTGTGTGTGTGTGTGTGTGTGTGTGTGTGTGTGTGTGTGTGTGTGTGTGTGTGTGTGTTCATCTGTCTGTTGTGTGTGTGTGTGTGTGTGTGTGTGTCCATCTGCCTATGTGTGTGTGTTGCTGTAGGTGTAAGAGGGCTGATGATGGCCGTGATGCTGGCCGCGCTCATGTCCTCCCTGACCTCCATCTTCAACAGCTCCAGCACCATATTCACCATGGACCTGTGGAGACACATCCGCCGCCGGGCCTCCGAGTGGGAGCTGATGATTGTGGGCCGGTAGGTGTGTGTGTGTGTGTGTGCGTGTGTGTGTGTGTGTGTGTGTGTGTGTGGGTGTGCCCATCGGCCCCCCATCCGCAGACGGGCGTCCGAGTGGGAGCTGATGATTGTGGGCCGGTAGGACCACTCACTCGCCTCACACTTGTCCTCTCCACCCCGCCACACACACACATACACACACACACACACACACACACACACACACACAACACACACACACACACACACACACACACACAGAAGATGATATACTGTAGGAAAGCTTATTGACAGCAGCATCTGTGATATTGCTCTCTGTTGAAACATGTTGTTTGGCTGAACTTGTACAGTATAGACGAAATAGGCGAAAGAGAGTTTACTTTTCTTACCTTAAGAAACATGTGGTTTGCCATCAAAAAGAAAATTGTACGAATTTAAGGGGAGAGGGTTTTGCTTACAGTAACTTCACTATCAGAGTGCAGTATTATAACCATAGTTCGAATTACAGGGGGTACTATGAGGTACGGTACACCCTGATCAAGACCCACCGCCCCCCAAAAAGACAAAAATAGCAAGGTTGGGGGGGGGGGGGGTACCAACATGTTAATGTAATTAATATGAAACATAAAAGGTAGTACCCTCCCCCCTTTCAATCTAATACCCCCCAATTATGGAGGGGTAATTTACACCCCGACTATAAGCCTCTCAACATGCTCCTGATGTGCTCAGATAACTAACCCTATACACATACTGTAAATATCAGACAGATGGGAAGATATGCATGTGCTGAAAAGAGATCAAGTTTTATATTAACAGCAATATACTGTAATTCAAGAGTGAATGATTGATTGAAAATTACATTTCATCTAGTCATTAATGTGTGTTTTTGTGACGCTTGTACAGTATCTGTAAGCATGTTTATGTCTTGGAATACTTAAAAGTATGTTTGTGCCTTGAATTACAGTATGTCACAAAAGTGAGTACACCCCTAACATTTTTGGACTTTTTTATTATATCTTTCCATGGGAGAAGTCTAAAGATATAACACTTTTACAGTAAAGTAATGTTTAATGTAAAGTAGGCAGTGTACAGCTTACACCTACGTTATATTGTATTAAAGTGTTATATCTTCAGACTTCTCACATGGAAAGATATAATTAAGAAATGTACAAAAATGTGAGGGGTGTACTCACTTTTGTGACATACTGTGTGTGTGCAGAAGTATGTGTGCATCCTTTGCGCTGCGCTGACGTGCCTGCTCGTGTGTGTGTGTGTGTGTGTGTGTGTGTGTGTGTGAGAGAGAGTGTGTGTGTGTGTGTGTGCGTGTGTGTGTGTGTGTGTGTGTACATCTGTATGTGTGGTGTGTGTGTGTGTGTGTGTGTGTGAGTGTGAGCGTGTGTGTGTGTGAGTGTGTCTCTCTCTGTAGCGTGTTTGTGCTGGTGCTGGTGGTGGTGTCTGTGCTGTGGATACCCATAGTCCTTTGCACTGTGCTGACGTGCCTGCTTGTGTGTGTGTGTGTGTGTGTGAGTGTGTCTCTCTCTATAGGGTGTTTGTGCTGGTGCTGGTGGTGATGTCTGTGCTCTGGATACCCATAGTCCTTTGCACTGTGCTGACGTGCCTGCTTGTGTGTGTGTGTGCGTGAGTGTGTATGTGTGTGTGTGTGTGTGTGTGTGAGTGTCTCTCTCTGTAGGGTGTTTGTGCTGGTGCTGGTGGTGGTGTCTGTGCTGTGGATACCCATAGTGCAGGCCAGTCAGGGGGGGCAGCTCTTCATCTACATCCAGGCCATCAGCACCTACCTGCAGCCGCCCGTCTCCGTGGTCTTCATCGCCGGATGCTTCTGGAAAAGGACCAATGAGAAGGTAATGTACCGTGGAGGCCTATTATACACTGTAAAACCGGATTGTCAATACAACTCAAAACTTTTGATGTAACTGATTACGTCAATAGTTTTGAGTACATTAACATTTGAGTACATTAACTATATATGTTCATGTACTTAAACTTTTAAAGTTAACTTTAATTAAAATATATAGTTAGTGTACTCAATACTATTGACGTAATCAGTTACATCAAAAGTTTTGAGTTGTATTGACTTATCCGGTTTTACAGTGTATAAACTTTATTACAGGCTCAAGGGCCACAGGGGAATCACAATACAATTTACATTCATATACGTACAACATAAAAAAAAACAGAAGAGAAGCTAATGAAGGGACTCATACCAGTACAGAGCTAACAGAGCTACGACTTGGATCTACTAATTGTGCAATACGCTTATTTGTAGAGCGGTCCAGCCTATTGATAGCATATGGCAACACGTTTAAAAAGTCTGTACATTACACTTAGCAGACGCTTTTATCCAAAGCGACTTACAAAAGGAGGACATAATAAGCCAACAGAGGTGTAGAGGAACACAGAGTAAGCAGACTACCCTCATACATAAGTACAAGGAGATGCATGTGCCTAAGTAAGTTTCCCGGAGCAGGGACACTACAGACACACACACACACCCCTACACAGACAGAATTATACAAACATGAACTGACACAGGGTTCTGTACAAAGACTCAGTTTTTTTTCAGCGAACACTCACACACACACACACACACACACACACACACACACACACACACACACACACACAGTGTGAACACCCAGCAGAGTGTCCTTGTACGTGACAAACTGTGGACTGGCCAATCAGTGTTTACCCTCAAACACATTTATCTTGTACGTCCCCACCGCCTCCCCAGGGTGCATTCTGGGGCCTACTGGTGGGCCTCATCCTCGGCTGTGTGCGGATGATTCTGGACTTCGTGTACCCCACTCCGCTGTGCTACGAGGAGGACACTCGGCCGGGGGTGGTCAAATACGTCCACTATCTGTACTTCTCCGTTATCCTGTCCGCCATCACCGCCATCATCGTGGTGTGTGTGAGCCTGGCCACAGAGAAGCCGCATCCTGAGCAGGTGAGGGGGGACCGGTGACAGGTGACAGGTGGCACACACAGACAAACACACATACACAAACACACAAATACAGACACACACACAAACACACACACACTTTTCCTCCCTCTCTCTTTCTGGTCCTTGATCAGTAAAAGACCTCCCAGCATGAGAACGTCCCATGTCGTGTATATCATGCCTGCTGCAACTCTTGAGTGTTGCAAAGAAAGGCTGACATTACCTTTAAAGAAAAAAGAGAAAGGAGCAAGGGCGTGACAGGTGAGGGGGGACAGGTGACAGGTGACAGGTGACAGGGCGCGAGGGGTGAAACAAGCTTCCCATGAGGGCCATGCGTGTGTACAGTACACTACTGTAACGGATTACGTCAATAGTTTTGAGTACATTAACTATATATTTTAATTAAAGTTAAATTTGAAAGTTTAATTACATGAACTTTAATTAAAATATATAGTTAATGTACTCAAAACTATTGACATAATCAGTTACATCAAAAGTTTCGAGTTGTATTGACAATCTGGTTTTACAGTGTACAGTAACACTTCACTGCACACATCCTACACAGCAGATTCTACTGTATATTACTAAATCAACTCTGAGTCAGTTTTAACACCATGCCAGTGTTTATTGTGTCTTACTGTAATTGTTGTAGTGTTAATTTAACACTCATCCCTTACCTATTTAACTCCTTTACAGTTAATTCAACTTTTTGCAGTGTAATTTCAACTCTTAATTTTACACTTACACTCTTACATTAACCCTTTTGCTGAACACTGGGAAATTAAGTCTTTGGGAAATTAAACCATTGGGGGACTAGAGGAACTATGTGATTTTTCTTGCTACTTATTAATTATTTAATAAAAAAATAATGCCTCCTCAAGATCTGTTAACATTGATTAATACAATGTGTTTAAAAAAGTCGTCATCATTTTTTTCTGAGAGAAAAACTTTTTTAAGGTACATGCACACTTCTCCAACAAACAAACAGCAACAAACTCTTAACAAACACCAACAGTTGGGTCAGTGTGGACCATCAGTCAGGGTTTCTTTGTTTTGTGTTTGATGGTAGCTAACGGAAAAAAGTCATCTTTGTCAGTTACTGTGTTGGCATTGTGGAACTGGCAGTTGGTTAACTGAATTTTACAGTATTCTAAAGACTGCCACCTGCCAGGTGCTGACAACTAAAATGTTGTTAATTCTTGGTGTTTGTAAGAGGACATAAAAAAAATCTTTGTGAGTTGGGCACAAAGTTAAAAATATAATATGAAATTACTATTATTATTATTATTAGTAGTAGTGTTGTTGTTGTTGTTGTTGTTGTTGTTGTTGTTGTTGTTGTTGTTGTTGTTATTATTATTATTATTATTTTATTAAGCCTGTGAGTAAAGTGTGTGAACACATCTGTGTGTTGTGTCCCATGTAGGTCAGCAGGCTGACGTGGTTCAGCAGGTATGACGGGATGAAGGTTAGCACTGAGCCCGCGCACACAGACATCGCAACAGTTACAGTTCGCACGTCATGTCATGCACAGGCCCCAGAGGTGAAGATGGAGAGCCCAGAGAAACATGGAAATGGCACCAGCACCAGTGGAGCAACGCATGAGCAGAGAGGAGGTATGGCTGGGGAGGATGAGGAGAGGAACGCAAGGGGAATTCTAATGCTCTGTTTATTTTAACCGTGCTGAAAAATACACTCATCACACACCCATTGCCAATGACACATAACGACAGATTTGCAGCCAAGTTATGATTCCATTATTTAAATGACAGCTCTTTGGCTGTGTGTGGTGTTTTTAAGGCTATTCTGGTGAATATGATCTCAGACATCCTACAGAGGGAGCTTAGTGCACAGCCAGAACGACTATGACACATCCTGCACTCTTTCATCACTCTCTCCACTTTCTTTCTCTCTCTCTCTCTCTCTCTCTCTCTCTCTGCCACGTTCTCTCTTTCTTTTACATCCCATTCCTTCCCTTACATTACATTGCATTACATGTAGTAGACGCTTTTATCCAAAGTGACTTACAAAAAGGAGGACATAATAAGCTAACAGAGGTGTAGAGGAACACACAGACTACCCTAATACACACAAGTAGATGCATGTGCCTAAGTAAGTTTCCTGGAGTAGGGACACTACAGACACCCATACAGTACCTGCTTCAAACACAGACATAAGGCATCTAAGGAAAGAGTTGGTTGGTAGTAGTTGATTTAGGAAGGGAAGCAGCCTCGGAAGAGAAGAGAGGGTCTTTACAAGCTTTTTAAAGGCTGAGAGGGATGTTGCTGTTCTTGTAGCAACTGCTAGGTTGTTCCACCATTGAGGGACGACAGAGAAAACTTTAGAGTGACCTCGCCTCGTGAGAGGCAGGGGTATGGCAAGACGGTTTACATTAGAGCATCGCCATGCTCTGGTCTCTCCTCCATTAGGAAAAATGTACCATTAAGGAACAATGACACAGAAAAGCTCACTTCCCCTCTTCCCGTCTCTCCGACTCCCACAGGCTCTGTGTCCACTCAGTCCAGTGTGTCTGCCGGCTCCTGCCTGAAGAGGACCTGCCTGTGGCTGTGTGGCCTGGACAAGCCCCGTGAGGGACAGGGAGGAGAGGGTTCGCCCGCATCCCCACCCCCACCCCCCGCCGCCACCATCGACTCCCTGGAGGAGGACCCCCGCTGGAGGGCATTGGTGGACGCCAACCTCATAATATGCCTGACCATCCCCGTCTTCCTCATGGGCTACTGGGGCTAATGGGACAGTCTGATGAAGGCCTACTGTACTCCACACTACGCCTCGGGTTGACATCATGTGTGATGGATGTGACCAAGCAGTTTGTCTAGAGACATTTATTTGCTCACATCTCGTGCTTGCAACGGTGCAAGGGGGTATTACAGAAAGCAGGTTTAGTACACTTATCTTGGTATGTTAACTCAGAACAAGTCATAGACCTCCTATTAGAGGGGTCTTATGGCCTATATTTCCCTAGTAAAGCAAAGTCATAGGAAACTTCTATTCGGCAGTTTACCACTTGTCTGGGTTAGTTATTAAACTACTAACGTGGAGTACCCCCCCCCCCCCGGGCACCAAAGGGATTTTATTTAAAATGTGATGACTATGATTCTCTGTTTCCTCCCCTGAACCGTTACTGGCTCAGGGGAGGAGAAACAGCCTCTAGGGGGCGTAGCTCAACAACTACAGTGATCAATTAACTAAACATGTGTAAATACTGACTGTGAATATGTCTATGAAAAAAGTGGCTGTTAAGTATGAACTTTGTAATGTATCATGTGCTAAAAGTAGGACTTAAGCTAGCGCCCTTTATTTATTAAAGCAATCGTTATAAAAATTGCTACAAAATCAACACTATTGTTAAAACTCGATTAGCTTGCAGTTTACTGATTTACCTTGAAGTGAAATCTACAAACAACAACCCATCAAAAGAAGCATGCATACTGTAGGAAGGAACCTCTTCATTTTCAGTGTCGAACTACCATAAACTCTTCTATAACTGACCAAGTGAGATGGTGTTGAACATCATGGCTTACTTATTCCTGGCAACATCTCACTCCACGGCACTGTCCTTTGACTCCGATCACACACGCCAGTGAGAAGTTAAGTACTTTGGCCCGTAGTGTGAGGAGTGTGCAGGGCAACCGGAGAGTCTAAAGTAGAACCCTAGGCTTTATGGTCACCGTAGCAACAAGCAGAGGTGTCAGTCCCGGCTTCAGAAAGTAAAACTCCTTGTAAGAGCCAGTTAATGGGGGATTCATAGAGATTAATAATTTAGATTAAAAATGTATAAATATGCTTAATTTAATGTTAAGAAATTCATGATGTGTAGTATATTTCATAAGAGTGCATAACTTAGTTAATTTTAATGAGAAACTGTGACATTTATTTTGGCTTCCACTATGTAATGCGTCATACGTCATTTTAATATTGCTTGCATGAACGTTAAGGTTAGATTGCAGCTGGACGCAAGGGAAGCAACACAGTTTTTTGACCTGCTGAAACCCTGCTGAACCGACCCTTTTAATTTTGTCTGTATATATGTACTTTTAAATTCTTTAAGTAAAAAGCATAAAAGGAAGACTTGGTTTCAGTCGAGTGATTCAAATACTGGTTGTTAGACAAGCTGCAAAGGTGACACAACGAACTTTGAAGACACAGAGTGCCACTACACTCCTGATATGAGTGTCCTCAGTCTGTGCACTTAACACAGGCCATTTCACACACTAGCCAATCTACTGTACCCGTCTGGTGACTTAATGTGCTCAACAGGATCAGAAGGTTCAGGAAATGGCAGCTGTGGCCTAGTAGTTAGGGAGTTGGTCTTTGGATTGGAGGGTTGCAGGTTCAAATCCCACCCTACCCATGGTTGAAATGCCCTTGAGCAAGGCATCTAACCCCACACTGCTCCAGGGACTGTAACTGAAACCCTGTAAATCGCTCTGGATAAGAGCGTCAGCTAAGTGTAATGTAAGGAAAATGGTGGGATTAAATATGTGGCAGGGCTGTTATTTTCTGAGGCTGACACTGGTGACAAGTGACACTAGACCAAAGGTGTCAATCCCGGGTTCAGAAAGTAAAAAAGCCTGCCACAAATTTGATCCAGCCAGCTCTGAATCAGCTGATTGTAATGAGAACTCAAGACAGGTAGATCAGCTACTCAGTGAAGTCGCCTGTGTTACAAGGAAAACGTGGCAGGGTTTTTAATTTCTGCACCCAGGATCGACATCTCTGCACTAGACTAAGGCTATTTGCATGTATAGAATGACATGCCTCTGCAGAACTGATCACTGCTCTTTACATGCCAAGGTATGAAGTGAATTAGAGATTTCAATAATCAAGATGTTTTCCCATTAAAGTCATGTGAGTTTTCATGTGTGGATACTTCCAGGGGGACTCTGAACTCCGATAAAGAGCTGGCGCTTAGTTTAAGATCACAACTGTTTTAATAAGTAAAAAGGAAACAATCATGACTTGAAAGACAGGTTTTAAAAGTGGCTTCTCTTTCAAGCATTTGTACAGGTTATATGTGCACAGAATTGGAAAAGATTAGTAAAACACAACTTTGGTCACTGTAATTGCTCACCATGGCAACCGAAAAAAGATACTTAAGAAAGTGCAGTGAAAGGGTATGCAAGAACATAACTTCTGATAGTCTCTTGGGCACAACAAATAATGTCCATTTGTGTGTGTGTGTGTGTGAGGATCTGAATGGCCTCTTCACTGCCGACAGCCAGCATCAACATTTGACACTCGGGTGCAAACACACTGCTTGCACATCATTGTCCCATTACAGAGTCAAAGTCTAAAAGACGCTGGACACCAGAAATATCTGACATTGCTTTGATCTCCATCTCTTTGCCTTGTCAGGGCTTGTGACATTCACACTCTTGATTGTCCTCAACTAGACCAGCCAGGGAACACTTTACAGTGGATCCACCTAATTAGATACAGTGGTCCAACCTGTGTAACAATATGTAATATCATAATGTATTTCTGTGCCAAAAATGCATTATGTAAGAACAACTCTACGACATGATATTACATATTGTTATACAGGTTGTACCACTGTAGCTAATGAGGTAGATGCACTGTATCACCGTCCCCGTCCCCTGATCAACTACACATAAACATGCACTGTTGTAGGATACAAAACCAAAAACACTTGGTGTTGAACTGAAAGAAAATTGAAAACAATGTTGAAGATACGTATGTGACATTCTTTTGTTCAAATACTCAAAATCACATTTCAAAGGATAACTAATATTTTAGGCCTGGTTATTTTGGCTTTATGCCCTCACCAAATCCAAACCCAAAAAAATAGAGGATGTCAAAACAAAACATATAAACACAAGACTGAAAAATCAAATAACAAAAACATCAAAGAGCACAATTTATAATCTAATACTAAAATGTTGGTTTTATATTCAAGTGAAAAAACATTACATTCACAATCACTGACATATATTTTTCATATTAGCCCTGTGCATTTTTGGAAACCAAATAAATTGCTCTGAAAAAAAAAATCCTATATTTTTCAACCCTATATCCAAATACAAGCACACTCGCTTCACTTAAAGTGGCCATTTTTCTCCATTTTTCAAAAAGACTCCATAAGCAAATATTACAAGCTCTACATAGGGATGGAATGTATTAAAAGGCGCACATGTGTGTGTGTGTGTGTGTGTGTGTGTGTGTGTGTGTGTGTGTGTGTGTGAGAGAGAGAGAGAGAGAGAGAGAGAGAGAGAGAAAGAGAGAGAGAGAGCGAGGGAGAGAGAGAGGGCGGGGGAGGGAGGGAGACAGAGAGAGAGAGAGAGAGTGTGTGTGTGTGTGTGTGTGTGTGTGTGTGTGTGTGTGTGTGTGTGTTCACAGTGCAGCTGTGTGTTAGGGAAACCAAAGTAGCAGGCTGAGGTGCATTCACTGACTCACATTACAGGTTACTGTAGCTTTGCCTTTGGCCATCCCTCCCTTACCCTCCAGATCAACTCACTTTTAAACACCTCACACAAAGGCACACATCAAAGCACAGAACACACCACAACACAAAGTGCTGCCACCAAATCTGAAAATGTTTCTGTTAATAAGAAAAAAAAGCCACTGGCAACATTCAATGTAATTCAGTAAGGGTGTGTGTGTGTGTGTGTGTGTGTGTGTGTATGAAGGAGCAGCGTTGGAGGTCCTGGAGGTCTTCAGCGTCCTCAGTGCTGCGTGTGTCCAGTGCAGGTTCTACCGGCCCAGAGGTCCAGCTGGGGTAGCATACACGATGGTGGGGTGGGGGGCCAATTAGAGGAGGTCTTTCTTTCTGATGGCTTACTGAAGGTGAGCAGTGATTGGCTAGATTGGCATGTCTGTCACAGGGCTGTGCTTTCTGGTTGGGGCTCAGGGTCTGGGGGAGGGCTCTGGTCCATAACGAGGTCAGGAACAAAGGCTTTCCCCATCTTTAGGCTCCCTTCTGTTAGAACAATGACAATGGTCAGGTGACACGGTCACATATATGCACACCTTATTTGACAACCCCCCCGCCATCTTTCCATATATCACCCCCCAGTTACACAGAAAAGAAGGTTCAGTGAAGGCATGTAGCTGTGAATTCCCACCACAGTACTGGGTGGCATTCAGCAGCTAGATGCCTTGACTGAAATCCACCGACTGAAAGCCGACTCTTGCTTAGTGTCTTTCTAAAAAGCCTAAAGGTAGAGAACACTTACTTTGACAGATCGCATACTTAAGTGGCAAAATACAGTTGTGCTCATAAGTTTACATACCCTGACAGAATTGATGATTTCTTAACCAGTTTTCAGAGGGTCATTTGGGTATTTTCTTTTGTCATTATGGTTTAAATAAAGTAAACACAGCTGTTTGACAATAAATGGCTTCAGCCAACACTAACTATAAGTGAAAGGAAAGTTTTCGTGTTATCATTCATATTCTCTGAAAAATGGTTAAAAAATAATCAACTCTGCCAGGGTATGTAAACTTATGAGCACAACTGCACGCTCCAGTGCATACACTGATCCCAGAAACAGACAGTATATTGCTAGTGACCTGAAGGTCACAATGACAAAGGCTGAAATTTGTAATTGTACTCCTGAAGGATCTCATGATTCCTGTAAAAGTAAGTGTTCCCCAAGGTCAAACACAAGAGCGTATAAGAGAAACCTAAAGACACCTGCTTCATGAAGAGACCATGGATTACAAATAAAATACTGCTAAACATGGCCTCCACACATGGTTTGGAGAGTCCATGGCATGGTCACTGTGGTCCTGATAAATGAACGTCTCTCTCTCGTGTCTCGTGTGCTGAAAAGTGCTTACTCAGAGGGGGGCATCCATGCAGGTGGGGGGGGGGGCAGCAGGTTAGTGAGGCAGGTACTATAGGCAAGCACTACAGGTACAGGTGTGCACTACAGGCAAGCACTGCTACAGGTACATGTACCGGGCACCCACACACACCTGTGGCGCTGTGGAGGCAGGAGGTTAGTGAGGCTGGTACTACAGGCAAGCACTGCTACAGGTACATGTACCGGGCACCCACACACAGCTGTGGCGCTGTGGATGCAGGAGGTTAGTGAGGCGGGTACAACAGGCAAGCACTACAGGTACATCATGTACCAGCCACCCACACACACCTGTGGCGCTGTCATCACATGTGGCAATGGCAGGCGGCATTAGTAGAAGCAGGGCGGGCACGTTTTTGTGTCTCACTTTCATTCTCTCTCACCTTCACATTCTCGCTTTCTCTGTCTGCCACCCTCTCTCTCTCTCACACACACACCTACTTTCATTCTCACTCACCTTGATGTTCAACTTTTCTCTTTCTGCCACCCTCTCTCTGTCTCTCTCTCTCTTTCTCTCTCTCCCTCACACACACACACACACACAACCACACACACACACACATTTTCATTCTCTCTCACGTTCACTCCTTCTCTTTTTGCCACCCTTATTGAGCAATGCCACATCTCATTGAGCAATGAGAATCTCTTTCTCTCTCACACACACACACCCACACACACACACGCACAATATCTTTGTCTCTCTTAGAAACAGACACTTACACTGGCACACAATCCCTCACGCTCGCTCTGCCTCTCACTTTCTCTCTCTGTCACACACACACACACAACACACACACACACAACACAGACACACACACACACACACAAGACATATTCCTTTGCCCTCATTCACCCTTGCTCTCACCCACAGAAGCGTGCATGCAGAGGTTGCTAAGCAGCCAGCGCTAACCCATGTTTCCTGCTTACCATGGCCTGCAATTTGGGCCTCACCTCTGGAGGCCGTGTGGTACATCACACATCTGCAACAGCGCAACAGTTCACATGTCATATCATGCACTTCACTTCACACAGACACAGGGGCAGATCACACACACACAGGGGCAAATCACACAAACACACACACAGGGGCAGATCACACACACACAGGGGCAGATCACACACACACACAGGGCAGATCACACACACACACAGGGGCAGATCACACAGAGACAGGGGCAGATCACACAGACACACACACACACACACACAGGGGCAAATCACACACACACACACACACAGGGGCAGATCACACAGACACAGGGGCAAATCACACACAGACAGACTCAACAGGCAGAGGGGCAAATCTCTGGGGCTTTTACAGTACAACTGTAACAGGAAATGTGACTAGAGAGTTGTCGGCCAATCAGCTGTGTGGTTTTGTGTTTTTGCCTCATGCTTAGAGCTGCAAAGCACATCTCCAGGGATACCACTGTTAAGTGTTACTGTTAGGAAGGATGGATCGGAGGGGTACAGATAGAGGGATGAGAATGGAGGGATGGAGGGAGGGAGAAAGGGAGGGAGGGAGGACTGGGGGCGGGGGGGGGGGGCTAAACAGCATGCAGGCTGACAGGCTGAGGGGGTCATGTGATAAGACAAGTGGAATTTTCTAATGATGGAAAGAGGTGGAAGAGAGGAAGAGGGAAAAAAAAGGTCTGGCATGATGACACTTTTCCGTGGTTGTTGGAGAGACAATGCAAAAATCCCTTTTCCATGAGGCCTATCTCACAATATCATCTGGGGCAATGAGAGGCATGCAGATGGAGGGGGGGGGGGTTTCAAGGGAAAAAAAGATAAAACAGATAAATAATGTTATGGAGCATGCCCATCGATCCTGCACTGTTAAATAACCACATTAGTACTTCAGAATCTACTGATGAAATGGGGGGGTGGGATAAGACTGACTTCCTTTGCGTTCACTTAGCTCTTAAGATGGCGAGTTCGAGGAACACTATTTTTACCCAGTTTCTCAGAACAGAGGTGGTTAACAGCGTGTGGTTCCTGTGCCATTTAGAGCTCTGATGACCATGAGAATGAAGGAAGGAAGGAAAATGACATAGTGCTAAATGATTGACACATTCTTGCCTTAACAGACACAAAAGTACTTTACAATCAGCTTGATTCAAGTTAATGTTAACGTTTTGAATACATTTTCATTATAAAAAGGCTTTTTCCTCCTTGAAGTCGATGCTAAAAGTACTACACAATCAGCTTTGATTTAATGTAATGTTACATTGTGAATACATTTTCATTATAAAAAGGATTTTTCCCCTTGAAGTCGACGCAAAAGTCAGCTTTGATTTGATATAATGTTACGTTATGACTATATTTTCATTATAAGTAGGCTGCTTTTCCTCGAAGCGGACCCAGTCTGAAACTACCAGCACTGCACAGAGAACCTTGGTGTTCTAGAGCTCTAATACACATCAGATCCTGGTTAAGGCAGCTTGTGTGTTCCACTAGGCACTGTGTGTGTGTGTGTGTGTGTGTGTGTGTGTGTGTGTGTGTGTGTGTGTGTGTGTGTGTAAGTGTGTGTGTGTGTGTGTGTGTGTCTGTGTCTGTGTCTGTGTGTGTGTGTGTGTTCCACAGGCGCGCAGGGCTGTCTCCCTCAATGGGACTGGCCGTGAGGATTGGCTGGTCTTGAGCGTAAGGAGTGAGGTGTAGGGTCAGTAATGAGGGATTGATGATGTGTCCTGGCGAACAGTGAAACCTGACACTGTCACACTGGAGCAGCAGCACATTTCCTGCAGCTGGATCCATTTTAGCAGCCTCCACTGCTATGACTGTACTCACTGGCTGACTGACTGCAGAACTGAAAACATGCGCAGTTCCACTGCCACATCATTTTAAAACCGAGTGACTGTGTGTGTGTGTGTGTGTGTGTGTGCTTGTGTGTGCGTGTGTGCGTGTGAGAGCATATGTGTATGTGCGTGCATGCGTGCATGTGTGTGTGTTTGTGGGTATGTTTCAGTCTATGTGTGTCTATGTGTCGGAGTATAAGAATTGGACGATGTCTGGTGCTTGTGTAAATTGAGGCGGGTGGAAAATGTGTAGCATGTGTTTCGCATTTATGTTTAAATGTTTTGATTTATTTATGTCTGCGTGAGTATGCGTCAGGACATACAGACATGTTGAAACTCACACACACATACACGTTACACACACACACAAACTCAGTCAGTCAGCACCCATACATACCTGTGATGATCTTGGAGGCTGAGCCGCAGACTCCGTTGGTGGGGGGGTTTGGTGGCGGCGGCACGTTGGGCCGTGCTCGGGGCCTGGGGGCTGGCTTGGGCCTGGGGAGGGAGCCGGTGTCATGGGGAGGGGTCCCTGGTGGGGTGGGCGTCCCGGGAGGAGAGGGCTCTGGCTCGGCTGCAGCTGCAGTGCTGCTGGGGCTGGGGTTGGGGCTGGGCTGGGGGGGCTGAGGAGGGGGGTGGTTGGGGGCGTGCAGGGGCAGCTGGGAGGTGGACTGGCGGCGGGGGGTGGCCACTGGCTGAGGGGTGGGGCTGGGCCCTATGATGGTCGGGGTCGGGGTGGGGTTGGGAGCGGGGGCGGGCCTGCAGGGAGTGACTGACGGGAAGGTGGATAGAGTGGGAGCTGGCTGGGGGGGCTGACTGCTGGTCGGGGCTGGCTTGGGGGGAGCAGGAGCTTGCTTCTTTGTGCCTGTGGACACAGACAGGCAGACAGAAAAAGAGACAGACAGACAGGCAGATAGACAGACAGACAGACAGACAGGCAGACAGACAGACAGACAGACAGGCAGGCAGGCAGACAGACAGACAGACAGACAGGCAGACAGGCAGACAGGCAGACAGACAGACAGGAGATAATGTTGTTTTACAATGTTTTGCTAGAATGTTAAAATCACTGTTAAATGAATTAATAAGACATAGCTAAAAAGACCTGACAAATGACTAAATATAACTTAGATGCCCTGCCCATCTCATACCATCCCATGCCATAAAACACTATTAAAGATTACCCGTTTACTGGTACCTCATCACCAACAGGCCTCTCTCAGGGATTTCAGAGTATTATAAAACAACACGGTCATTTTTTTAAACGTACATTAGTACAGCACATGACTGTCAGACACTTACCCCTGCGATGCGAGAGGGGGCTGGGTCCTTTGGTGCCAGATGCTGGGGTGCACGCGCTCAGCTGGCTGGGGGTCCCCCCAGGAGGGCCGTTCCTCTGGGGCTGCGGAGTGGAGATGGAGGTGGCGCTGGTGGTGGTGGTGGTGATGGTGGGGGCTGTGAGACTCTCTCGGCTGCCCACGCTACAAGACGAGGAGGGGAGACAAGACACGACACGACATGACAAAGCATGTACTCGCCACTGACACAGGCGAACATGGCTGCTCTGGTCAGATCACATGCTTCAAGGCAAACGGTGGTTAAGGTCTCTGTTAGTCCACTATACTGTGCCTATGTGTATAGTATAACATATGATAACATCACAGTAGGATGTGATCACTTGAACATGAACCGCTGTAGATACACACAAGCTCACCGATATAACAGGTGATACTAGTGAATCAGTAAAAGGGATCCCAGACAGACATTTTACCCACACAGACATGAGTGGCAGACATGCTTTTAAACCACTGGGGTCAGTCAGGCGCGGCAGGCAATCTGAGTTACAGGGCAACGCAGTGCAGTGCAGCCCCCACCCACCCACCAGAAGAGCAGGATGGAGAAGTGACTCAGACAGGGCTAAAGTGACCAGGCAGAGCACGTGAGGACGTCATGAGACACACACACACACACACACACACACACACACACACAAACACACACACACACACACACACACACACGGGCAAAATTAGTAAAGCAGGCAAACAGACAAAACCACAGCGAGAGAAGCACAGGCACATTGGACTGAATAGAAGAGGATACCAGTGGATACCAGGGCTACAAGTGAGGCAGCCAAAGCGCAGGACCAGGACTGACTGACAGGTGCCGCAGGAGGAGCGGGAGAGCGAAGGGTGGTCATGGCAGACCAGGACTGGTGAGAGAGTCGGTAGATCACTACATATGGAAACTTGCCATTCCGAATTTCATGATCTTCCAGCCTTTAGGTGCATTCATTCACATGTGCAGGAGCAAATGTGGGTGCTGCTTTGATGGTTGTTCTTCGTGTGGATATTGTGACACGTCAACTAAATGTCAAATATGGATTATAAATTATATTGGATTACAAGAGAAGAAGTGGAAGCGAAGGAAGTCGACGATATCAACTTTAGACATGTTTGTAAGTGGGCTTATAACCAAGTTCGGAACTGCGTAGATAACCAATCATATGACATCTTCTTGAGTGGGTCGGATTATTTGATACATGATGGAAGTTGACTAAATCAACTTTAGACGCGTTTTTAAGTGGGTTTACAACCGAGCTTAGAACTGCGTAGATAACCAATGATACGACATCTTGTTATTATTTGATACATGATAAAAGTTAACTAAATCAACTTTTACATTACATTTCATTGCATTTAGCATTTTATCCAAAGCGACTTACAGAAAGGACTTAAGACGTGTTTGTAAGTGGGCTCGCAACCGAGGTCAGAACGACGTAGATAACCAATCATATGACGTCTTCTTGAGCGGGTCGGATTATTTGATACATGATACAACCAGTGATTTGAGATGTTTATAAGTGGGTGTCTGAGAGGGCAGTGAACCGATGTAGTAAAATCTCGAGAAGCACTGGGTCAGTGCGAATAATGGTATTGAGACATGTCCTCCACGATTCAGAAGTCACTATGCTAATTAACCTGGGCTAATTGCTACTGTATCTAGGTTGCTTTTATTCACTTGGCTTTGTGTTGTTGACAGTGATAGCAGGTGAATGGTGTGTGCTATAGGGCTACTGAGGTTCAGTCCTTGATTTTTGATAACGATGGAGCCTGGCTGGTACTGGGAGTAAGACGACACTTTTAAGATATTAGCTCGGCTAATTTGTTGTCTAGCCCAGAGTAAGGTAACTTTGTGCATTAGTTCATAAAAACGCTTTTGCACACCCCTGTAATTTTGACAGGTGTGTAGGATAACATCCCAGTAAGGCTTTCAATTTGTAAAAAAGAACATCAAAAAGAAGGTCTGACGACCGAAACGTTGTAGCCTATTAAAGTTTGCTGGTGGATAAGACAGTGTGCGGGATGTTCTTTTTTTCAACTTTGTGCATTGAAATTGCTCTTAACCTTCAGCCCAGTTTATCATAATCCACAGGAGGAGGAGTAGCATTTCACTTCACCATTACATTAGGCTAATGTTGGAATGTCAGATTTAGTTACTGCAACGCACAGCAAAATAAAGAGTTTGTATCCTCCTCTCTAACTCTGGGGTATACTGTAACTAAGCTAATTTCTCACAAAGTCGCCACGTTCCTTAAACTTTAATGAGTCAGCCAACTATCGGCACTTCTGAGACGGCGGTTATAGAAAGTTGGGGGGGGGGCGGGACAAAGACCGCGGATGACTGACAGGGACGCTGCCGGCAGAGGGCCAATCAGGGCCAAGCAGGACCTTCTTACCTGCCATCCTGCTCAGCAGTCTGCGGCTGCTGCTGAAGCTGAAGCTGCTGCTGTACCACAGCTGGAAGCCCTAACGCCCAAGAAGCCAGCAGGGCAGCCTGGCCACCCTCCCAGCCCAGAGGAGAGGCCTCGGCCTGGGCATGGCTGAGCACGGAGGGGTGCTGGGCCTGGGCCTGGGCCTCGGCCTCCACGGAGGGAGGCAGCGGAGGCTGGAAGGGCGGCGAGGCAAGCGGCTGCTGCTGCTGCTTTCTGACTGAGCTGCTGACTCTGCGTTCGGACTGTTTGCTAGCAGGGCTACAGAGGAGAGGTGGGGAGGGAGGGAGTGAGTGAGGACCAACCCCCCACACACACACACAATCACACACACACACCAGAACACACACACACACACACACACACACACACACACCAGAACACACACACCCACCCACCCACCCCGCAGCCCACCAAAACACACCCAGGAAGTGATAAGGGAGGACAGAGGACAGGACACCTCAGTGCTGGGGAGGAGGAAGGTGAGGGAGTGAAGGTAACACACAACTACCACTGCCATAGCAGCAACACAGGAACAAGCACAGCACAGACTCACACATATGCACTGGGTTTGTCGAGAGCATTTATCAAAGAAGTTTATCAATGTGGTCATATGGCTTTGAAAGAGTGATTTATAAACAAAGTGAAGACAAATCATGGTTTTCCATAACATGTTACTGAGATCTGTTCAGGTCATTTTAGCACTATTTTAGTAGCACTGCTTAGTTAAAGTATGCACTGAATATATGTGGTGATTTGTAGGTTACAACAGTGAAGTCTCTACCACACTCTCAATCATTATTAGTCAGTGAATATATGCATTTTGCTATTGCTAATAAAAAAACAGAAATGTTAACAATTATTATTTTTTAGATAAGTTTTAGTTGGATATGTCCTGTACTCTAAGTGTTCACATTGTGTTTCTAACAACTGTCAGAAACACTGTCTAATAAAGCTATCGTCTGACGTGCTCGAGTTCATGCCGCTTTGTAAAACAATCGCATGACTTTACAGCAGCTGAATTACCACATGACTATGAGGAACCTTTAACTTCACGACCTTTGAACTGCTCTCAGGTGTCACACTGCTGATAATTTTAAAGGGGCTGTGAACACGCTCTGTCCTTATTCAGACTAAAATATGTCACGTTTTTGACAGATTGCCAAGATGATTCATCACAGTCAATATTCTTTACATTTATATTTGATGTCACAGCTGGCAACAATAAACCTCAGCGCTGACAGAACATTGCCAAGCTTATTCAAACTAACACCCTGACTAACCAAAATGCTAAACATTGTCTTTGCATCTTTAAGAGATCGCGACTGTTTATGGTGGACCCAGGACGAGGCATGCAGAAATCTTTCTGAGATTAATGATTCCTCTTAACAAAGCCACTGGGATTAAAAGACACCTCCATTTTTATTGTTTCATAGTTGTTAGTGTACAGTGGTCTACAGGACAACAATCAACAGACAAAAGCCAACAGAATCCTTTTTCCTCTTTCTCTTTTTTTTCAAAAACAAAACAACCCTCTCTTCTACAGAGGCACAGGTCACAGGTCAAATAACAAAGGTCACACCAAGGTCAGACCAAGGTCGCACCAAGGTCACAGCCCGGGTTATACCCAAGGTCAGACCAAGGTCGCGGCCAAGGTCACGCATGTGGCGAGGGGGGGGAGGATGAGGAGGTGGCAGTGGTGGCGAGGGGGGGGCTCTCTCGCACTACTATGGACTCGTCGGCCACCGTGTACAGGGCCGTGACGCTGGGGGGGGGCTGCTGGGAGTCCTGCCTGCGCAGCCGCGGCTGGGACGGGTACCTGTCTTTGCGGGGGCTCTCGCCGCCCTCGGGGGGCCCCGTCAGGCTGCCAGGCCTCCGCCGCTCCAGGGGGGACGCCGCCATCGCCGCCGCAGCCGCCTCGCCATCCAGGGGACCCGGGGACGTGGGGTGGTGCGAGGGTGCCACGAACATGCCTGACACGTTGAACTCCACATCTGAAGGGGGATGGGGGGAGGGGTGGGGGGGTGGGGGGGAGAAACACAAGGATTTTCTTATAGACTAATTTGTCTTACCTTAACATCATCGTGGTCTGCACAGCACTCAAAATACAGTTGTGCTAAGTTTGCATACCCTGGCAGAATTGATGATTTCTGAACCATTTTTCAGAGAATATGAATGATAACGCAAAAACTCATCATTCATCACTCATCATCAATTCTGCCAGAGTAAGTAAACTTATGAGCAAAAATGTTGAGCATAAGGGATAACATGCTAACAGGAATGCTACACTATGACAGGATTGGATGGGGTGACATCTTTGCTACAAGCTAAAGGTGCTGACATTAGTCACTGTCACACCTCTAAAGCCATCAGAGAGTAACATTAACCCCTTGTGCAGTACAGTGCCCACTGGCCTATGCCATGCAAATGGTGTACACAGGTCTGCTTTTGCACTAGGAGCAGTGCTCAGAGGAGGGACCACAAATCAAGATGGCGGCCATGATGTCAACTATACCACTGCCAATGCAATACAATGAGTTTAACAAATGTGTTAAACATGTAATTTAATATGTAATGGTGAATTACTATCTGTGGCAGTCATCACAAAGAGATGAGACAGAGAAGAAATGAAAACTTGAGGTAGAAATCATACCATCGGGGAAAAACCAGTCGGCATGTTGAATGATGGGCTCGATAATGGTTACCACATGGACTGAAGTTGCGGCTGCCATCTCGGCCAAGGATCTGAGGGGGAGAGAGGACAGCTACAGTAAGACACCGACCGAGACTCTGTGAGGGCACACTGCAAGCTGAGCATGACCATAAACAGAAAGACAAAGAGGCACACACAAATACAAACAAACAAGACACACAAACACACACACATATACACACACACACACACACACACACATACATACACACACATACGCACACATGCGCACACACCCGCACACACACACACACACACATACACATACACACACTCACACACACACACACACACACATACACACACACACACATTTTGACAATGGCCAAAGCAATATCATCTGCGCTGTGATATTTTCCTACCCTTCTGTTTTGGCCCAGAGCAGGTTGGGACCCAACACTATGGCGATGTTGCTGGGTGTCATCTTGTTGATGTCGCTGTCCTGAGCTAGCTTGGCACAGAACTTGATCAAATACCTTAGGACACAAAAATGACTATTACAATTCTGTGAGACAGACAGAGCCCAGCAAAAACCACATCTATACACACTGGCCCAGGAATACATCATTGGAAAATCCTTTCATGCATTCATAAAGATGGTATGGGAAGTTGGTTGGCTGTGGTGTGGTTCTCACATCTGGTTTGCAGTCACTTGCAATGTGCCATTAAATGAAAGCACTTGACACCTAGACTGCTTTGTCTTAATTCCCCAGCTGAAGTTACACCACACAGAGTTGGTACTCATAAGGGCCCCAAAGGGGAACAAAAAACACAAAGCCTAAACATGCGGCAGAAAGAAACACCTTTTTAAGCCAAAAGTAGTTTTTTTCTGTTTCTGGTTTTCTTTTTTTCTGTCTCTCTCATTTCATTTTTCCAAGATATTCCGGTAAATTCTCTGGCTTATTCCAATCTAAGACAAAAAGGCCTCACACAGCTTAGTTAAGGGCCTGCCTGCATATGACGGTACATGCTAAAACAATAGCATGTGGAAAAGCTGCTGTCAGACTGTATTTGTTATTTGTTTCTATGAGGGAGAAGCAGGTTGTCATGTCCACAGCATGTTGGCTTCTTCAACAAAGCAAAGCAAATTCATCTATTAGCAACTGCGGTAATCTACACACTAGGATTACATTTCTCCTTCTTTAAATAAACTTCAAATAAAAAAGTATCAGCGTTTCAGCCTGATCGATGTTGGCTCTGGTGGATGTGACATTTTAGATGTACTGTTGTCAGGAGTTACAAACACAAACACAGAGACGGTCTCTAATAGAGACATCACACATGCATACACACCTAAAATTGGCGTAGTTGTGCTTTGGCATATTATTACAAGTCACCCATAGTTCTTGGAGCCGTTTGTTTGGGTCTGGAACACTGCAGAGAGAGAGAGAGAGACAGAGAGAGAGCGAGAAACATATCAGGGTTATTATAGTTAAACCAGAAGTAAAACTAAAATTACTAAAATTACTTCGCTAACAGAAATAAAACTGAGAACCACAAACAAAACTAAAACAACAATGTACTCAGATGCACTACTTTCTCTGTTGCATTTGTAGAGAGTAAAGAGAAAGAGACATTTTCAGGCAGACTATCATACAATTCATATGAAATACACACATTAAAAACACACGCACAAGTACAGCATGTGTACACATGCATGCACACTGTACCATGGCTTAGGGCATGATGAATTCATAGGGGGCTTACCTTGAGGCTTGGATCCACTCATCATAGAGGTGAAAGGTCATGAGAGGCTCGGGCAGCTCCCTCAGATAAGACTTCAGGGCCCCTGCAGATGGGGCAGATTACAGAGAGGAGGAACACAGATCGGAGGAGATGGGTGAATAACGGACCATAATATGGAAAGACAGAAGTCAGATAAAATGAACGACCAAAAGTTACAGCAGAACATTTTTAGGTGACAAATTTCAGAGAGGAGGAATACAGCGGAGGAGATGGGAGGAGAGAGTGGGAATAATGAACCATAATATAGAAAGACAGAAGTCAGATAAAATGAATGACCGAAAGTTACAGCAGAATGTGTTTTAGAGCCAAAGCAGATGGAAATATCAGACTATTTGGGAGTTGATTGGATTTGATTGAGGATTACAGCAGTAGTGTCATGGCCATTAGTAAACTCTACTAGGTCACTACTGGGAGACAATGGCTATTTCATATGGCAGTGCTATTTATTGCAATCAGTGAACTAAACGAAGTGTTTGATTATTTATGCGATTGTTATTGCTGAGAAGGGAAACAGTCCATGCCCACCACTAGAGTCAGCTTTTTGCAGAGCTTTCCCAAATCCATTCTAACAACTCATTAATGAGGCTCAAAGAAAAAAAAATGAGTGACTGACTCCAACAACTGATGCCTGCAGAACCAATTCTGTGGTTTGGTCCAACATCAGAAGATGGGTGGGTGCTGTGGGGCTTCACAGATGTTGCTGCTGCTGCTGGCTGACTGTTGCTATTTATTTCATTCAGTGTGTTAGACAGATCGGTGATGAGAGGAGAGGCGGAACGTACCAGCCACGGCGTGGGGGTCGGAGTAGAAGTCCTCCAACTGTGAAGTGGAACAGTCCAGCGCTGCCTTCAGCTTCTTCAGCTTGGAGGCCCCCGCTGCGATGCGGAAGAGTCCCTAAATGGAGCAGATTGAGGAACAACCACCAGTTCACACATTAAGGGGTTAAAACAACTACAGGAGCACCTCGATGAAGGGTTTATTTATTTTGATGCAATATGAAGTGCAAAAGCAGGCCCAACCAAGTACTATATGAACTGACCTTTCTGTATTTGACATCTTTTTTATTGGTCTGATGTTATATTCTAATAATTTCAAACTTAAAGCAAACCAAGGCTTGAAATATTTAACTTTGTGTGTAAAAATCAAAGTTTCACTTTCTAAATTGAATGAATGAAACGAATGAACTTTTCCAGAATATTCTAATTCATTCAGATGCACCTGCGTTATGTCCACAGGGTGAGAAAATTAGGAAAATGAGGCGTCTCTGAGGAAGTGGAGGAGGAGAAATGATCCAAACGATACCTGAGGAGGGGGAAATGATCCTCACCTTTCAGGTCTATAGTTAGTTATGTTCAGGTTCAGAGGGGGAAAAGGAGAAGTGGCCCAATGGGTTGAAACAACGCCAGTACTGACCGTTGTCACTGTGTATTCTCTTGCTGTAACCAAATTGTTAATGTTTTTCCAACTGAGAATAAATCCATGTTCTGCAGATTTAAAGCATTTTTGTTAAGCGTGCTTTGTAGATAACACAGCTGTCATTCTTGTAACCCATACATTTCCCTTATGTATTTCTATAATGTGGGTTGGGAACAAAGAAAAACTGCTTTTACAGAAATACATAGCCCAATAGATCACTAAAATTCATAATTTAGTCAGTAATAAAAATATCTATCATTTATGCTTGTGATGTAAGCTAGCCAGCTTGTTAGTTGCAGATAAAAAGGTGCTACTTTAAAACATATTGAACTTGTCTGTGTGTTTTTTAGTGGCACTCTTAACCAGCAAGTCATGAATTGAACCCCGAACCTGGCCCTTTTTTTCAACTGTAGCCAGTCCAGATTTTATCTCCAGGATGTCAGTATAAGTTCCTGGCTCAGACTACAAGGATTTAGGGCTTTAGGGCTTGGCTCAAATGTTGCCCTATCCAGAAACCTAATTCCCTATACCTCTGAAACCGAGCCCCTTGCTCTGCGATTTTATAAGACATTTTGACTTTGGTCATCATTTTTTATCCTTGATGTGAACACTTGACCCAGACAGACTTGACTTGAGTGTCTCGCCAGAAACATTAAACGGTGAGTGCACAATGTGGAAGATCAAAAGGGAAAGGGAAACCTATTGAAATAACGTTATGGGCCGTGGTGGAAACGATCACTTCTCTGGACACATTAGACCCAAGGAACACAAACACCTCCGAGGCCTCATGATGACAGACTAGGCCAATAAAGCCAACATGTCTGGACTACACACACATTTGTATGCTAATGGTGGCTCTGTAGTAAAACACAGAATATGTTCACCATATGTTTGGTATGAACACTCATGTTAATCTGTTTCTGCTGCTGTGTGTTCTGGCTTCTGTGAGAGAATAAGTGCTGTATTTGCCTAAGTGCATCCATCTCTATGCAGGGCAAGTGTGTCAGATAGGTGTGTGTCAGGGGTGGAAATTAACCTTGCAAAATGTGAACTCTTACCAGCCACTGATAAACAGATGATAAAATTCACCAGCTACATAATAGTAAATTATTATTTGGGTCCGAAGTTGACCAGCCACTTTCAAATTTTACCAGCATTTGGCTCATATTTCCATCCCTGGTGTGTGTGTGTGCAGTGATGGGCAACCTAGATTCAGACGCTGCAATCTAGCACCACATATTCCAAATCACCTGGCACTACCTGTGCACTCAATACAGGTGATTGTAATTATGAACTTCTCTATCCTAGCTGAGGAGTTGTGCTAATTAGAATCAGCTGATTTAGTGAATGGCTCTAACAAACACATGGTACTGGACCGTAAGCTTCTAAAGCCAGGCTGCCCTTGTTTGGGTATGTGGAGATGCAGTACCAAACACATGGTACTGGACTGTAAACTTGTAAAGCCAGGCTGGCTGCCCATGGCTACATGTGTGTGGGGGTGCAGTACCAAACACATGGTACTGGACTGTACTGTACGCCTGTAAAGCCAGATTGCCAGGTTGCCCATGGCTGGGTGTGTGGAGATGCAGTACCAAATGCAAATGCAGGCTGCCCATGGCTGGGTGTGTGGGAATGCAGTACCAAAGACATGGTACTGGACTGTAGGCTTGTAAAGCCAGGCTGCCCATGACTGGGTGTGTGGCAGGGATGGACATTTGCACCAGCTACCTGTCAAATGCTGCTAAACTATGAAATTGGCTGGTAAATATTAGACACATAATACTAATTTACTATTAAGTGGCTAGTGAATTTTATCATTTATTTGTCAGTGGCTGGTGAAAGATACAGTACCAAAAGCATGGTACTGGACTGTCAAGCGTGTAAAGCCAGGTTGCCCATGGCTGGGTGTGTGTGTGTGGATGCAGTACCTCCTCCCTCATGCCCGTCTCCAGCAGCATCATCACACAGGCCTCGATGGGCAGCGCGATGTCCCTGCTGTTGCGCTTCAGGTGATCCTCTAGGGGGGAGCCAAACGCCGGCTGCTCTGTCCAGGAGTCTGCAGTGGAGGAGAGGAGGAGGGAGAGAGAGAGACAGCAGAGGGGGTTGAGGAGGAGAGAGAGAGAGGCCGCAGAGAGGGCAGAGGAGGAGAGAGAGAGCGAGAGACAGCAGAGAGGGTAGAGGAGAGGAGGAGGGAGAGAGAGAGAGAGAGAGAGAGCAGAGAGGGTAGAGAAGAGAGCAGAAAGGGGAGAGAAGAGAGAGAGAGAACCTCACTGCCCGTCTTCCACATGACGCCATGCCCAGCACAAGCACAGGCATGGGCAAAAAAATGTCTAATTTCACTTGTCTGTGCTAACTTGTTCAGTCACTGTACATACAAACCTACAGTATATATCCATTTCCCCAAAGCATTTGTGTGTTTTGGCCTTATGGCAGGATTAGTGATAGGCTCTGACAAGGCCCATAAATAAACACAGTTCAATGGCTAAATCTGGGCTCTGATCTCTAATTCCCTTTAACACAATCTCTAATTCCCCTTAACACAATCCACATCCCTCTAAAAGCTCTTGCCACCTTCCTGCCTTTTGCTGTTTATATCGGCGAATTAGCAGGAGATGGAAATAGCCGAGTGCATGTCGCGTTTGGAAGGCGCCATATTGATTTTAAAGGCTGTGATTGATGTGATTGACGTCCAGGATGTGACAACAGCAGGAGAGGATATTAGGTTTCATGTAAAATGTCGTTAAGTTGACTTTCACCAATGTACAGTAAAGCACAAAAACACAGTTTGACCTGACAACTATTCAACCGTTGGCTAGTAACCACCATTCTGTGCTTTTCTTGTCAGTGTGTCACCAAATGTAACTATCCAGCAGACTGGCAGTGACAAGAACCTTTTGGTCAGTACAGTTCACTGCCATACTACAGTACAGTATAGTAAGGGCCAGCTCCTTACACGCATCATGTCTTTGACTTTTTACAATCCCCAGAAACACATAGGCTTACAAAGGACTTTTACTGGGTCGTGCCTTTGAAGTGATGACATAATGGCATCACATGTGTTTTCATTTACTGACTATTGTTGAACATTTAGGTTGTATTGATGTCCCTTCGGGTTAATTATCATCTGTCACACTGAAATGATCTTCCCTAAGAGAGACTCAGTAAGTCATGTGTAAAACATTACTCAGCAGTTGAAACTAAGAAAATGTTTCACGTAGCTTGGGCCCATCCAAAGAAAAAACAATGCTACGCATATGTCATTGGAATCAGGGGTCTGATTGGTTGTAAGCATTTGAAAGGCACAGAGGCATCCGAAAGACGGCCATTGATCCTCTGAAAACGTCCTATCACAGACACTTCTGATCTGCTTTCACTTTCATAGCACAGTGCAGTGCAGTGTGTGTGTGTGCGTACACGCATGGGCTTGTGTGCGTGTGTGTGTGTGTGTGTGTGTGTGTGTGTATGTGTGTGTGTGTGTGTGTGTGTGTGTGTATGTGTGTGTGTGTGTGTGTGTGTGTGTGTGTGTGTGTGTGTGTGTGTGTGTGTGTGTTTTTCCATTGATCCCGCCTCTGAAAACGTCCTATCTACGGAACCTTTGCCAGACCAAGCTTTGTCCACGAGCTTGGTGCGACAGCCAGGCTACGCTTCATGAGCACTGATCTAAGAAGGATCTGCTTTGCATTACAACAAAAGGGATCTAAGTGGAATTAATTGCCTTGTTACGCAGCATCTCACTTCATTTCCCTCCTAATGATCACATTTGGCACACAAGTGTCCTCACACGACTCTCTGAAGTAGACAGCGAGCTGGCATCTTATCGCCATGGTAAGGTTCTGATGGGTCTGGCGATTCAGTCAGTAGCACAGAGGAATTTACAATGCCTCTCTGTGTTGTTGATGAACCTCAGATAAGGTGTCAAATGGCCATCTGGTCCATTGCTTTACTCCACGAGAACGAAATCCACTGTTTATCATTAATTCCTCACTGTGTTTAGTTAGGTGCCACCACCATGGTGTTCATAAAAAAAGAAACAAAATAAAATCAGCAGCAGACCATAGCGATGCCTGCGAAGCAGAAGCGATTCTGCTGCTGCGGTGGCCCTTGATGGCATTACCTTGCTGGGACTGTATGTTGGGCAGCACATTGGCCTTGATGACATGATGGCATTACCTTGCTGGGACTGGATGTTGGGCAGGACGTGTTCAATGACAGCTAGTGACCGCCGGTGATACTCCGCCTGGGCCTCGAGTAACTAAAGCAGAGGGGAACAACCACAGCACACACACACACACACACACGCACACACACACACGCACACGCACACACACACATGCACACACACACATGCACACACACACACACACACGCACGCACACACACACACATAGACACATAGACACATAGACACATGCGCACACACGCACACGCGCACATAGACACACGCGCACACACACACACGCACACACACACACGCACACACACACACGCACACATTTCAACTGCATTTGTCATCCCAAGAGAGAAAAGTGACCTAAATCTAAAGTGAAGGTTCTGAGGAGCAATTGCTCTGTTACGTATTGTTTTTCAACAATTACATTCTGAACTGCATGACCTTCACAGTCCGACTTTTAAACATTTTAAAGCATTTACGGAGCTTTATACTCCACTACTACTACCCCATAATTTACTCCCCAACATGTACTTTTCCTTGCCGTCTGGTAAATAAGTTACCCCTTGAGGGTCGGAGGAATGAAAGGCATATGGCGTACCATGACGTAATACCGGGCATAGTCCCCTTCCTTCGAGAAGAAGCTGTACATGTCTGCAGCCAGCTGATCCTGCATGGGGAATTAAGAGTCATATCAGTCGGCAGTAGATTATATTTATATTAGTTTAATACGTTTCCTATGTGAAATAAAATCCCAGACAGCACCCCAGGTTCTCCAGGCTGTTCACAGAGCAACAGCTTAGTTCAATGTGGTGGCCCAACACGTGCATATAAAGGATCTCTGCAGTCTGCTGCATACATGATTTGGCGTATGTCTCACAGCGGTGTCACTAAAGCACATCTTCTACATTTTCCGTTTGCAGAACAGCCCTGTTGTAACAGAAACAATAGCGCCACAGATGTGTTTTTACGCCGTTCCGTTATGCTCGGGGCAATCCATCAACAAGCGAGAACCGGTCAGATCAGTTACGGTGCCAAGACTGCGCATAACATAAATAAAGCACAATCAGTTCAGTTAAATATTTCCCCCTCAAGCTGCTACATCCCCCAACACACACACACACACACACACACACACACACC